>CM059584.1:91872500-92227500 GCA_030407085.1 Trichopria drosophilae
AATACCCAAACCACCCTCTTCCTCGACGCGCCGTCGTACTAAAGCTGTTAAGTGGTTGTCATATCGAGATCGTTCGAATACAACGCTGACTGACTTCTATGATTTGTCGAAAAGGATACATTCCCTGGAGAAACATTCCGTCGCTAATCGAATGTCTGCACCGTCAAAAAGTTCCGAATCGACTCAATTAAGCTTCAAGACACCGATCTTAAGTCAAATAATACAAAAATGGAAGAAATTCTCGCTCAAATTCAGGCTATTCTATAAAGTCTCTTTCTGAAAAGATCGAGTCCGAAAATGCAAAAACCTGCGATGTTCTGTCTACATTTAAAAGGAAGTAAAAATAGAAATCGATGGCATTAAAACTAACATGGGGCAGAGAGATGTTGAGCTCAAGAAAGTGATCGAAAAATTGGAACGCCAAGACAAAATTATTGAAGAACAGGATAAAGCTATACGGAAAAAAACATGAGAATAAGAGGACTCAATAAAATAGACTGACAGAGATGTATAAACGTGTGTGAATAAGTTTTTAAAAACCACCTTCAACTTGTCCGAGGCTGGGGATTCTGTTATCTCATCAATAAGGATCCGGAAGTAATGCTGGTCCCATTAATACCCTACTGCGTAAAAAACTCCATCATGTCGTCTAAATAACAAGCTCTCTGCTGCTTCTGGAATAACATCGCTGTTTTCAAGTTTTTCTTAAAAGCGTGTCGCCGTAAGAATTGTCTCTCACCAACCTTGGAAAAGACTCACGCCTCATCATTTTTTTCGCCTTCGTCGCCTGACCTTCAAAATATTGTAAATTGTAATGTCTTAAATTTAATTTTTGGAATGCTCGCGTTATAGGTAATTATAAAAATCAATCTTTCGTTACGGATTTTGACATGATAAACGTTTCCGAATCTTGGTATCACGACGTCAATCAGCTGGAGGATCCAGATTTGCTCTTTGTAACTGCTTTTTCGCCGGCTACGAGATCTGCAGAGCTGGGCCGATACAGCGGGGGCCTAATTTCACTAATACGAAAGGAGCTCAATGCTTCGATTCTTGACGTATCAGCAAACCGGATTTTTTATCATGTCAATACCGTCCCCGTCAAATTAGTAGTAGGTTCTTTTTATATTTGGTCGAATGCAGATTTTTCTCACATTCCATCTAACTTTCAAAATTTAATAGATATTCTTAAACTAAATTTATAAATAGCGTGTTTGTTCTAGTTGGTGACTATAATGTGCGAGGGCTTTTTTTTTAATTTATTTTTGTTAACTTAAGACAGGAATTAGGATAAAAAATAATTAATGAAAACACTTCACCTAGATTAGAAAATTACTATATTTAATTGTAATCAAATTAATATAATATTCAATACACCTCAAGTTACCGACTCGCGAGACCGAAACCGGAGAAAAAGACACTCGATATAACAAACAGTCGATTCGGACCTTTTAGTTGTTAAAATTTAAAAATGCCGGAGATACTTTAGTACTCTCTTGAATAGTAGTATTTATAGCATTTCTAAACTCCGGTAAGTGACGATCCCAATCTTGATGATCTTGTTAGCTAAACGTAGAAATCATCGTTTTTATGATGCGATTCGTTCTCTCGATAGGATTGGACTGTGGATGGTACGGCGTAATTGGTAACCATTGGACTCCATGTTCCTCTAAGACTTGCTTTAGAGCATGGTTATCAAATTCCTTGCCATTGCCAGTCAACAAGTAATAGGGCGTTTCCCACCTGAATAGGACTAAATCTTCAAAGGCTTCAGCAATAATTTTCCCTTCGACTCCCCTAAATGGTTTTATTTCTACCCAACGTCTGAAGAGGTCTTGGAAAACCAAAATATATCGATACTGATTATTGTTTGGCGGTAAAGGTCCCATTATATTGGTGGAAACGATTATACATGGCCGGTTCACTACGCGTTCGCCCATTAATCCTACTGGTCCTTGTTGCGAGACTTTATATCGTTGACATTCGGGGCAAGCGCGTATGTAATTCGAAATGTCGTACCTCATGCCGGGCCAATAATATTCTAAGGCAACTCGATGATAAGTTTTCTCTTTTCCATAATGACCAGCGTGTGCTTCGCGATGTGCTCCATCCACTTGATCACGAAGTTCTTGATTAAGGACTAACTTCCATTGACCTTCTCCTTCATTAATAAGATCTAATAGTGAGTCTTCCAGGCGAAAATACAGCAGATTTCCTTCGATCTTCCATTCTGGAAATCGCCATGGATATTTTTCCACACTCTCGTACTGTCGCTGATACCAGCCATCCTGAGTCTCTTCTATCGACAAAATGGTTTCGATATCTCTTTTCGAGATAAAGCATCTGGGACTCGATAAAATCTCGCCAGACGTCCTCTTGGGTCTTTTAAACTCTTAAGCCAACGGAGACTACTATGGTCGGTTATAATATCAAACTTATAACCTTCTAGGTAAGGACATAATTTCTTAATTCCGCAGACCCAGCAAGACATTCCTTCTGCGTCGTACTATAATTCCTCTCGGCAGAATTTAAAGTCCGACTTAAGAATACGATTGGGTGCTCTCCATCATCTTGTTCCTGCGTTAATACTGCACCCAACGCATAATTACTTTCGTCTGTCAGAAGACAAAATGGACGAGAAAAATCAGGTCTTGCAAGGACGGGAGCCTGACACAGGTCTTGCTTTAACGTTTCAAAAGCTTCCTCGTGCTCACTGGTCCATTCCCACTCCGCCTCTTTTCTCGTTAATTTCGTTAGAGGGATCCTGTTCTGGGCCAAATCTGGGATAAACCGCGCGTACCACCCAATTATGCCTAGAAATCTTCTTAATTCCCTTAAGTTCTTAGGGGCCGATACGACCGTACGGGCTCTACTTTCTCTGGATCTGGTCTCAATCCACTCCGATCCACGAGAAATCCCAAATATCGAGCCTCTGAACAGCAAAACTCACTTTTGTCTCGGTTGAGCTGTAGTCCCGAATCCATAATTTTCTTTAGGACTCTCTCTAACCATTCTAGATGATCATCAAAGCTTTCTGACACAATGATAATGTCATCTAGGTAGACAAAAACATGGAGCTCGAATTCTGGTTCCAATAAAGCGTCCATCAACCGTTCGAAGGTAGCAAGCACGTTGGTTAGTCCGAAAGGCATTCTTCGAAACTGAAATAGTCCTTTCCCAGGGACTGCAAACACTGTGATTTCCTTACTCTCTTCTGATAACGGGATCTGGAAATAAGCCTGACTTAGATCCAACTTCGAAATGTATCTGGCCTTTCTTATTTTATCTAGAATACTATCCAGAATAGGTGCAGGATACGCGTCCTTCTTAGTGACAGAATTCACGTCACGGAATCGATATATACTGTCAGGCTTCTTAACGATGACCGGCGCGCTAGACCACGCACTTACGGAGGGCTCGATGACTCCTTCCGATAACATCCGATCTACTTCGTTATGGACTACCTGTAGGACAGCGGGAGATACTCTCCGGAATCGCTGCTTAATAGGTGCTACACCCTGGACATCAATATGATGAAATGTCAAAGTCGTCAATCCTACCTTTCTGTCATCAGTTGGAATAACTCGATTCAACAACTGAGTTAACCTTTCTTGCTGGACTGAAGAAACTGCTGATATCGCTACACATTCTGCATAGATTTTGGAATTGCTGCTATCTTCAAATGACTTCCAAACACTCGTGCCAATTTGCCATTTTCGATTGCAAAAATCTACTTTGATGTGGAATAGTTGCAGAAAATCCATTCCTAGGATAGCATTATATTCCAAACAATCGGCTATCCGGACATTCAAACACTTTGTTTGGTCGTCCACCTCCATACTAATGCGGACCAGTCTTCCAATCTCTTCTTGATATCCAGTTGCACCTCGAATATAACCATGTCCTGGTTGAATCCACTTTTGAAGACTATCTTTGATATGTGGACCAAAATAAGACCTAAGCTGCTGGATCGCAAAGGGCTCTAATTGGACGACCTTCTATCTCTAGTGAAAAATATAGTCTGGGGTCCCTATCCAACCGAACTCCTGCTTCTGGTCCTACTGGCACAGATGAATGTCTGACTTCTTCATTTCTTGCCCCATTTTCAGAGCCTATTGGGACTTCTACATTTCCGGATCCTGGATTACATCCAGTGGTCACGAAATGACGTACCGCCTCCATCACCAACTCTTCTCGGAGCTCCGGCTCCTGGCATTGGTCATGAAGAGCTCGGTCATTCGGAATTATCCTTATTAGGTATTGGGTGCTGCTTCGGACCGCGGAAAACTCTGCCACGGTCCGTTCTGACCGTTTCCCTGATCCACAATTTCGGACTGTTGAAAATTAGGACATCCAAAGAGTCCACAGCCTAAACAACGTAATGGCTCTTGGCATACTCGGAAGGTATCCAGGCTGTTGGCAATAGTAACAGACTATCGTAACTCGATTCAACCTACACTACCGTGCAAAAGTCTTTGGACACTTAATTTTTCGTATATAATAAGCAAAAAACGTAAGAAATATTTGATTTAAAGCTCTGAATATTAACGGAAGTAGGTGATAGCAGCTTTTGAAATGACTTGGCCTTCTCAATCCCCTGACTTAAACCCCATCGAATTGCTATGGGAAGAGGTTGATCGTCAAGTGAGGAAACGCCTCCCAACATCGCAGGAAAACTTGTGGATGATTTTGGAAGAAGAATGGAACCAACTCGACAAGCAAAAACTCGAAAATCTCATCAACAGAATGCCTCGCATCGTGAAAGCCGTACTGAAAGCGAAAGGTGGGTTTTTCGATGAAAAGAAAGTTTGATGTAATTTACTCCATGTCCTATGTAATTGCTATATATTGGTGTTGAATGTGTGTCTTCTATAATTAACAAGTTCAAAACTGTATTTTTGGGAAATATTCATTCGTTCAGAAAAGAATATGGCGACGAAAACCTTAAATAATATGGTGTCCAAAGACTTTTGCACGGTAGTGTACTGCTAACCTTAGGCCGTGGGTTAGGAGTATTAACCATTCTTGCGGGTGGACTGGACGTTGGTCGCCATCTGGTTTCTTTTCTTCAGGAAGGTCCTGCCACTGATTCGTAAGACCTTGAGAATATTCGGGTATTTCCAACTTGACTCTCGGACCGAGGAACTTTATTAGTTGGTACATTTAGACGATTACTACGGGCTGGTGAAGATTGCTTCTGAACTTGAGAGATTCCTGACCGATTTTGTTCTTCTTGCATGATTGCTACGACTTTTTGTGGACTTTTGTGTTTCTTCGTCACCTTTTTCTTCTTACTTCTCTTTGGCGTAGATTCCTCTGATACCGACGATTCTATCGCTGCGACTTTAGTTGAATATTTTACTGGCTTTCCCCACTCTCGAACAACGTTCGATCCAGTGGCTCTCTTATAGTCCTGGTCCCATTTCTTCTCTTTTTCGTGCTGCTTTCTTGACTTCCTCAGCTCCGAAAAATTAGTAAAAGGTCGGGACCCGATAAATCGTCGATAATCCGGACGCAAATTCTTATAAGCCATCTGCACTTGCTTACTTTCTCGAAGCTTTTCCTCTGATGAATTCAAAATCGAATCTTCTACGATGTGCCGGTTATGACGTATTTTACCATGGTCTCTTGATAATTTATGCTGGTGTCCCTGGGGTCACCCAATAGGTGGATCTAATTCTAAACTTCCCGATGGGAAAGTGGTCCAATTTGATGATAACAAATATGCACGATTGGACTCCACACTCCTGTTATCGCCAGAAATTCGTTGATTTAATGAAACTTTTTTTCATTTAATGAACGACAGGCCCTGTTACGCCTATTCTTGAACTATCCCAAGTTGGTGGCTTATATCAACATCCCACATTAGATAATCCAGGTCCGATGGCTATCGGAGCCTCGAAAAATGATGATCTTGCAGGATAAAACATACCGGCTTGTGAATTTAATGTAGACCCTCTTAAACCAGCTTGACTCCATGTAACACGAGTGGCACTCTCTTGATTTGCTATCGTTGTAACACTAGCTGTGCTCGTCATGGCTAGAATTGCAGGGACCGCAGTATTGACCACAGTGACCGTAGGTTCTGACGAAAATCTTCTCTCTTCAGTTCCGATGAATCTTGGTCCATCCGTATCCAGTGAATGAGACATATCGCCTAATGATGTGCGATTTACGCTTAGATTTTCATCTCTAATCTGATCCCAATTAACCGGTGCAGTAGGAAATTTTTCTAATATTTTAACTCGCGTTAATCTATCGCGTAAATCCTCAACATTTTCGTCCTCATTTAAATTTTTACTAACTAACTCTCGCACAACTCTACTGACCGAAAGATTAGCTATTCCCCTGTTTAATTTTCCGAACGTCTTCCCGAACATCCCACTCTCCCGTGGATACGGTTTTACTACTATCAGACATCTTAACTATCTATTTTAAATAATTTACAAAATTTATTTACAATAAAAACAATAATTAATCGCTAGCAAAATGATTTCGAGCGGACCTTCTGACTAGCTAAATTTGATTATATAACGATTATTCGCTGAAATCGTAGCGAGTATAGAAGCTCATGTGAGAATCTTAAATATTCTTCCACATTTAATTAAATCCGATATTATTTAAAACAAACATATAGGATTTACTTCTTCCCGAACTTGCACGCACTACGTAAAATATTAATAAATTTATTTATAATCTAAAATTCATCCACAGACATTTAAAGAATTCGAAATCTTATCCTAACAGGTAAATTCCTATACAAAATCTTAATTAAATTATCATATTCATCAACCGAAAATTCAAATATCAAATTAAATATACATTACCAAAGGACAACACCATAACACATAAGACTCTCTTACAGGTAAATTGACTCGAAAATATTCACAATGACTCTCGATTTAAAACTTAACCGTTACAAACCTATGCTTTCCTTGTTTTATTAATTCCTAATAACATCACATTCACTCAATATTTCAAAAATTGAACAAAATAATAATAAAAATAAAATCATCAAAATAAAAAAAAAATCAATTAATTTCCAATATTTCACTATTTTAAATTAAATCAACTCCTTATTACAATTTAAAATTCATAAATTCAGTTTGGCCGTTCAAAATCTATCGATCAATAAATTTTTATTCATGCAACTTTCCAATAGAGTATTTAAATAAAGGTAATCAAAACAAAATTAAGAAAAATCACTCAGTCATCTTAAAAATATCAAAACAATCATCAACATTACATTATTCCAAATTCATCATTTCAACAATTTATTATTTAATTTCATCTAATTTCAAAGCTTAATTACAACTGTCATAAATCCTTACAATTGCATTCAATCTTTATTAAATTTTCTTACAACTCATATTTCATCAATAAAGACTCTCGGAAAAATAAGTATCATATAATTCTTAAAATGAAAATATTAAACTTATCTCAGACAAGTTCAAAGTAATTTTTTGTTATTCTCAAATTCACCTTTCAAACTTCTAGAAAATTTTAATTTCGTTAATTATTCTTTGAATTATTATTTCCATTCGAACCGTTAATTGTGAAATTGCAAGGGAATCTCAACATAAATAACAATACAACACAGTTACACAAACACAAACAGGTCTTCAAAATTCAAAGTTTGAACCTAACTACTTTCCAATATTTCTAAATTTAATTAACTTCAAAACTGACTCTGTCTTGCAAACGACTTTTACCTTCTTAAACACAAATTTCTCTGCCAACACTATTTTTCATTACTGCTGTATCAATAACATTTCTAAGCAATATCTGTCATTACTTTACTTCATAAATCAATCGATAAAATTCTCTTTCAAATTTAATTAATCACTTTTCATTATATTATTACTATCATTTTAAAATTAACTTTCTTTCTTGCAAACAATTTATTTTAAATTTACACGACAAAATAAATTTACCTGCTTTCAATTTTTAAATAAATTACCTCCAAAATTAATTTTAATCAGACGTCTTACCTTATTTAAAATCCTTCCGTTACGACCTTCCTTGTTTTGAACGTTGGGCGCCAATTTTGCGAGGGCTTCTTCTTGAGTTTATTTTTGTTAACTTAAGACACGAATTAGAATTAAAATAAGAATTAATGAAGACACAGATTAGAAAATTACTATATTTAATTAATATAATATTCAATACACCTCAAGTTACCGACTCGCGAGACCGAAACCGGAGAAAAACGACACTCGATAAAACTAACAGTCGATTCGGACCTACAGCCTCTTCCGATGCATAATTTTCCGGACTCTCGGAACGACATCGTGGAGACGCACGATGAAAGCTAAAAAAGAAGATAATACTTACTCGAGCTAAACTATTTAACAGGCTAACAAAACAGCCTAATTTCCCGGGCGGTCCCTCTCGCTCTGTCGAAAACATCGTCGCTGAAACAAACATTCGAAAACGCATTTGACAGTCGCACGCAATTTAATTCTTCGGCGATCGGGAAATCGAAATTTGCGGCAGCTAACGGTTCGCCCGCTAGGGAGCGCCGAGTCATGTGGCGAATGATCCGTCACAAACTCCCCCCTCCTTAGCCGGGAAGCCGTCAGCTGTCCGAGTCTCTATCATTTTAAAGAGAATCATAATTCGCCGATCTCGGCTGACAACTCACTAGCTACACTATGATAACATCCCATCACCACATGCTATATGAAACAATGACCTATTTAGGACTGTCGATTGCAATCCATACTCCTAGCAATCATTAGAGCGGTTTGCTGGGCACACGGGTCCATTTTTGACAGCCGTTCGATCCAAGCGACGGTTCGCGAATCCCTTCGTTGGATCAATTTCTGCACGAATTCATGCGCCTCGTGTGTCAGTGCCAATAACATATCAATATGTTTATGGCCTAACATCTTAGGTGCACTTTCCGGCTGCCCTCTCGAAGCAGACCCTTCGGCTAAGGCCTCCACAATTGTGGAAGAAGGAAGCACTTTTTCCGACGCTGTTTTTGATGGGTCTGGCTGAGGCTCCGGCGTACGTTGTTGAGACCCGGATCCTGCAGAGATGGACTCGACAGGGGTTGATGGACCACTTCGCCTCCATTCCCGGTATGCATCCCGGCATCTCGGAGAATTGTACACCTTTACGTTCTGGCGGCCACAATTGAAATAATTCGGTTTCACCCGCGGTTCCGGACACTCGAGTGCTTTGTGGTCCTTCCTCCAACAATTGAAACAGCCTCCAGCAGGAGAGTCCAAGGTTCGGTCACTGGGGATCGTATTCAGGTTTCCGAAGGCCACCCCACGATGAAACTCTCGGTCTCTATCGAACGGACCCCATACTCGGATAGGACGCAGCTGTCGTAAACGCAACGAAGTGCCGAAATTTTCGCGAGACTTTTCGCGAATCGTACGTAACGCTCTGACTCTCTTTCGCGCCCCTCTCGTCTTCGGCCGCCACTATCACCTAATTTCCCGGGCGGTCTCTCTCGCTCGGTCGAAAACATCGTCGCTGAAACAAACATTCGAAAACGCATTTGTCAGTCGCACGCAATTTAATTCTTCGGCGATCGGGAAACCGAAATTTGCCGCAGCGAACGGTTCGCCCGCTAAGGAGCGCCGAGTCATGTGGTGAATGATTCTAAGTTTGTTTTGTGCTCAATTGTATTAATTAATCCCGGAAACGAATCCCGTCACTTTAGGTCTTTTTTGTATCCCCATATATGTGAATAAACAATCTATATATCTGCCTTACCTTGTAAATAAACGGGAAGCCTCGAAAAAATTCGGGAAGATTATTGTCAAAAGAACAATAATATAAACTGAAATAAAAAGAACAAAAAAAGGAGAATAAAATTTATACATTAAAATAAACCTCGTAAATAAACGGAAAGCCTCGAACAAATTCGAGAAGATTATTGTCAGAAGAACAATAATATAAACTAAATAAACCTCGTAAAAACGGGAAGCCTCGAACAAATTCGGGAAGATTATCGTCGACAGGACAGTAATGTAAATAAAAGTAATACGATTAAATAAATGAGAAAGGTAAAAGAAGATTTAAAAATATATTAAAGTAAACCATGTAAATAAACGGGAAGACTTGAACAAATTCGGGAAGATTATAGACAAAAGCGCAATAATATAAATAAAGATTTATAAATAATAACAGAAGAAATAGAACTGTCGGTAATTTAACTTCTATAACTTTTTAATGTTGTTACGAATCCTAATTTCGTTCTAATCAATCTCGCTTGAGTCCGCGACTTCTTAATTATTTAGACTAATAAACTAAGTCTGATCAACTAAATATATGACAGTGTTAAGTCTAATTCTCTAACATTGAAATCATTCACCCTATATTTGTAATTCTTGAATACTTTTTTTTCAAAAGAACAATACTGTAAACTGAAATAAAGAGAACAAGTAAAATGAGAATAAACATATTTATATATATATGTTGAAATAAACCTCGTCGAAAAACGGAAAGCCTCGAATAAATTCCGCAAATTTATTCTGAAAAGAGCAATAATATAAATAAGTATGATAAATAATTAACTAGAAAATAAACCTCGTAAAAACAAACGGGAATCGACGAGAAATATCAGGAAGATTATTGTCAAAGAATGATAATGCAAATAAAATAATGGATTAATTAAGAGAAAGGACCAAAAGTACGAAATCAAACATTTTTGAGAGTTAACAACTTTTAATTATAATAATTTACCAATTTTTAATTTAACCTTAAGAAAATATCTTATTTTTCGTTTTGATTATTCTTGCCTTAAAAATGTACGATCTTACAGGCTAGTAACAATAATTACAACAAAATAATTTTACTCCTAACTATAGGAAAATTATGTATCTTGACCCTTTAATACGTATCTTGAAAAAATAGTTAAATATCAGAAGTGGAATATAAGGAATAAATTAAAAACAAAATTAAGAGGCGAAGAAAAATAATTATTAATAAGTTGTTTATCACATAACGATAATAGTGATCCACTCGAATCAAGAGGTCACAAATTCCTCGTAGTCGAATTACACAAAGCTCGACAATGTTTCAGAAATTACTTACCTCCCTGATCATGATAGAGCCCAGTCAACAAGCTGCATACAAAATTTATTCCTTTTTATCTAGAGACTTTAACATTTGATGATCACCATGGTAACACTTCTAATAATTCTGCTCTAAGACAATCTTTCAGTCAAGTATTTCACGATAAAATTTTACCGATTCATTATCATCCCTTAATAACATAAAAACAATGGCTGCCGCACATATAAAATAGTAAATTGTTATTTGCGAAACAGAACCTTCGATCCTCATTATACAAACGAAGACATATCGCGAAATGCCCGTAAAGTCACTGACAATTTAGAAATTAACCAAATGAAGGTGAAACTATCAAATGAATAAAATCTAATGCAATTAAACATAATCATAATAAAAACGATTGTAATGAACTTTTCTATAACGAAAAAAAATCGAATGAAATAAAAAATAAATATAATAAAAACAAAAGTTATGTAAATAAATACGAATATGAAAGTAAAAATGAGATTAAAAAAGCAAATGAGCAGGAAAATTAATATGAAAATAGAAAGGAAAGCAAATATGAAAACGAATATGAAAATGAATATGACAATGAATATAACAATGAATATAAATATGAATAGGAAAGCAAAATAAATGAAATCAAAAGGATCAACGAAATTGAAATCGAATTTATAAATCTAACGCCAGAGTGTACGACAAAATGTGACTACTCTTGGACGCCAGCAGATAAAAGATTGTATACTAAAAATTCTGACAAGTTTCATGATGGGGACAATAAAACTAAAAACCGAAAGGAATATTTATATAAATTTGAAAGATTTGAACAATTAATTATAAATGAGAACCAAAAATTCTTTCCATATGCCAGAGGAAAAAGTTAACATTAAATATACTCATAAATAACGAAAACATACATAAAAATAAGTTAGAATAATAATAATAATAATAATAATAAGGGGGCCTGATTCTCAACAACATCCGAGAGATTATGCGGTCTACCTGAGGCGGATAGGTTTCATTGTTCCCAGCTGTCAACCAGTACCGGATGTACGGGCAATAACAACTGAGCCCGTACGCGGTACTGGGAGAGATGGTCCACATTAGTCAAATACGACACTCGTAATTAGGCGAAATTTGACCAAAAAAAATTTGCCTAAATAATGAGAATTAGAAAGAGCAAATAAATCTGTCAAAGAAATCGGGGAGTCGGTAGATTACAAAACGCATGTCTCAATTGAAAGGCAAAATTCAATTGACAGGGAAGCTGGCTTATCTCGAAACATCTGGCCGTTCATTTACGGCTAAAGTCAGGAAGTTTGCGCAACAACTGCGGACATACTATCACACACTGAACAAGCTCATGTTGCTCAATATCAAGCAACGTTTGGCGGATAAAATTCAGGTTTTGGCAAATGTACAAAAAAAGGCTGCAAAGACGGGAGGATGGAATTCTACAAAATGCAAAATTTGGTCGAATCCGTCCAACCTCTTCAGACATCGTATCGCAGCATCACGTGAGTTTCCATCAATAATAGCCTCGATTAAGGAATTCTGAGGGAGCATCTACTAGAAAACATCTAGGCTTAATGCAGACACTCCAGGTATTGTAATCTTTATGAGTTGTGTGACGAACTCGCACAACAAAGTGAAGATTGCCCACCTGTCAGTGCAATAAAGGTGAATAATGCCATCAAAAGAGCGAGGAATTTATCCTCGCCAGGCTGGGATGAAATTAACAACTATTGGTGGAAGAAGTTCACATCTGTCCATCAACACCCAGACCGAATATTCACCTTTTATATATATGGAGACCAAACCATTCCGCACTGGCTGTTGGACTGCCGTACGACACTAATCCCAAAATCGGCAGACTTGTCTGATCCGAGAAACCATAGACCAATCATGTGTCTCAATACGTTATACAAATGGTTCACTAACATCTTCAACGAACGTATTAAGAAAGCCGTGAAACCGGCGTGGCAACGGATAGTAGAACCACGAGGCTGCAAAATGGGTGTAAGTCAACTTGCTTATCGACAGGTGTGTTTATCCAGTACAAGCGTCACCTGTCGATAGAAGGGCTGGATTACATGAAGGCGTATGATTCAAGATCGCACGAGCTTTTAAGCTTGTTGGTCAATCGCATCCATGTCCACCCAAACATAGTGATAAGTGAGAATACCTGATGCCTCTTGGGAAAAAGCGCTTTGTCATGATATCGGGCAAGCGAAGAACCATGTCTAGACTGGTTCAATTATAAAGATGTCCCTATCAGGGAGATTCTCAGAGTCCACGGCTCTTCTGCACCTCGCTATTGCCTCTCTCCGTTGCTCTCCGACAATCTGAAGGGTACATGTGTGGGCCGCCTGGTGAACGTGTACATCAGATCACCCATTTATTCTATATAGATGATCTTAAATTATACGCAATAGGCGAGGATCAA
Organism: Trichopria drosophilae; assembly: GCA_030407085.1. Lineage (NCBI taxonomy): Eukaryota > Metazoa > Arthropoda > Insecta > Hymenoptera > Diapriidae > Trichopria > Trichopria drosophilae. The sequence goes on from CM059584.1 coordinate 91,885,981, forward strand.
TTATATCTATCTCTAAACATCGCCCTCACATACTCGAGAAATATAGGTATGGAATTCGGATTGGACAAGTGTGCAGTCGTTCATTTGCACAGAAGAAGGTCAGGCTCCATTAACAACGATATGGAGCTCGTCAACGGAAATGTCATCCGCCACCTGAGCGCCGAGGAAGCCAACACATACCTGGGAGTGCCTCAGAGGCATGTCCAGGATGTGCAGACTGCTAAAACGACCATCATTAAGAAATATCGGCGCCTTCTCCGTCAGATCTGTTCATCAGAAATGACGGGGAAAAATAAGGTGGCAGCCACGAATATATTGGCCAGTGCTCTATTCATTTGGAGCACTTAAGTGGAACTTTGGCGAGCTAAGGGGCCATGACTGATGCAGAGGGAAGATTATTTGTATGCAACGCCGTTTGCATCTAAGATCTTCCGTGGAACGACTGTATTTGCCTCGAAAATTGGGAGGTCGTGGCCTTTTTGAACCAAGAATGCATGCAGGACAGATTAATCCTCGAAACGGCTTCCGACGTGATTAATCGAATGGAGGATCCCCTGAGGATGATTTCATCAGTGTGTGTGTGTGCGTGCGTGCGTGCGCGCGCGCGCGCGCGCGTGTGTGTGTGTGTGTGTGTGTGTGTGTGTGTGTGTGTGTGTGTGTGTGTATGTGTGGCAGTGATCCATACGTATGTAAATACTTTCCTGATCATTTCGCAACATTTCCGGTGTGATTGAGTTAGAAACATTTTTTATCCTTGCTTGCAATTCATTAATATCGGCAGGTTTTTCTCAAATACTTTGCTCGTCAAATATCCCTAATAAATGTAGTCCAACGGTGTTAAGTCAGGTGATCTGATCGGCCATTCAATCGATCCTCTTCTACCAATCGATTTATTAGGAAACAGTTCATTTAAGTAATTTCGAGTAACTACCGCATAGTGAACTGGGGCTCCATCTTGCTGAGACCAAACTTGTTCACAAGCAAGTCCAAGAATTTCTTGGATACCTGGGACTACTTGTGTTGGTAACAGATGCAGGTAATTCTCAGCATTTATATTCCCTGCGATTAAATATGGCCCAATAATATTTTGGGTATATATACCCAATAAAAACAATAACACACACACACACACACACACACACACACACACACACACACACACACACACACACACACACCACACCCGCCCGCCGGAGTCTTATTGGTTCCTTCTAATGGGCGTGTACCCAGGTGGCGGATCGAGGAATGCTGGTAATAGGTATCGGAGAAATAAAATATCCGACGCGGACTAAAAAACTAGCTAGGGGAAGGAACCCCCATTAATAAACCAAAGATCGCAGAACAGCGGCAGAAAGAAGTTTACGGTGCAGGGGTCGGATTCCCAGTACCGGCGTCGGGTACGAGTGCGCAAGCGGGCTCTCCGGCGTCGTTATCAAGCAACCGCAGTGCTGCAGGGGTTGGCCACTTGGTCCGTGTAGCATGAGATGCCACAAGTGACAGTATGGTGGTTGAAACTGGAGTGGGCTGCCTGGAGGCCTTCTTCCAGAAGGTTTACAGCAGCATATCGGTGGACCCACGAGCAGAGAAGGACCCAGAGGCGGCAAAATTCCGGGTCCTGGAGGAGATAATTAAGGGCCTTGTGGACTTCATTATTGAAAAAAAAGAATCTCCACAAGGAGCTTAAAGATATGGCGAGAGCTACGTTAAAGGCAACAAGAGATTATGCCGAGGTGAGGCATAACCGATGGCCTTCGAAAACGGCATGCGGCTGCAAAGATGGGGCGAGTCAGACCTCGCCTCTCTATCGCGGGCCCCGTAAAGAGTACGCGGGGAGAAGAAAGCCTTCGCCTCCAACAACGCCGGCGAAGAAAATAGTGAGAAAAGGGGTAGAGGACAAAGACTTTCCTACTCACCAGTGAAAAATCACCAGCAGCAAGCCCGAACGCACGACAAGGTCTCACGGTGGTGAAAAGGGGAAGGGAAGATGGGAACAAAGTGTCAAAACAGAATGTCGGCATGCGACCCAATCAAGAACACAAAACTGGGCCGAGATAACTCCGTCCTGATGCTATCAAGATCAAAGCGACAGGAGGAGTCTCGTACATCGACATCCTACGAAAGGTGAAAACTGCACCCGGATTCAAGAAATTGGGCGAAAGGGTAACGAGGATTTGGCTCACGAAGGCAGGAGCTCTCCTGGAAATGGGCTCGGACGGAGCACCAACGGAGGAGCTCCGATCCGAGGCTGCGTCTCTGCTAGACGGGTCAACTCTCATCCAGATGCTAACCCAAATAGAAGGCATATCGATCACGGACCTGGACGAGGCCACAACCACGGACGGGGTGGCACTGGCCCTCGCCTCGGCCACCGGCCTGGAAAGTGTGACCCCAAAGTCCACCAAACTTAGGGGCGCGTACTGCGGCACTCAAGCAGCCAAAGTCAGACTCCCCGCCTCAGTATCAGAGAACCTACTGGAGACGGGACGGCTGAGAGTTGGTTGGGTGAACTGTCGAGTACGGCTTCTCGAAATACCTCTTCGGTGCTAAAAATGCCATGAGATCGCGCATATGGCAACGAACTGCAAGAGCTCAGTTAACTGGTCACTTCAGTGCTTCCGATGTGGTAAAGAGGGCCACAAAATAGTGGACTGGGCGGCTAAATATCAGTCTGCACAAGAGGGCGGAGTACCGAACAACAATGGCTAATATACTGCAGCTTAACCTCAACCACTGTGCCGTGGCCCAGGATCTGCTGTTCCAGCTGGTAAGAGAAGAAAAGGCAGATATTGCCATCATTAGTAAGCAGTACAGGGATCCAGAGGATTCAAAGTGGGTAAGGGACACTACCAGCAAGGCGGCCATCTGGGTCTGTGGAAATTTTCACATATCCAACGACTCGAGGTATGCCTCGCCTTTCGTTCATTACCCCTGGCAGCTCGGAAGGTTGAGTGGGCCAACATTCCGGCGGCTGTGAAAGCCAAGCCGGGTCCTTGCACCAGATGTGCGTGTTCGACAATTCTGAGGTATAAGACCTGCAGTGCGCTGGGTTACTTTTGCTGGGCACGTATCACCACGTCGCTTGTGGAAGTAGTGGTTGTATATTCGACGTACAATTGGCTACGTAGACGTTCCACGTGGGTTATTTTTTCAACCACGCGAGAGTTATCGTAGAATCTACCCAACACGTCATGGAGGTTGGTCTCATTGCTAAATTGTTTAGGGCAAAATTAACATAACGAGCTAATAGGTCAACTCTATTCAGTTCAAAACGAGGGATACTAAGTGGTTTTAAGTGATGCGACCTTAGTCTTCGTCATAAGCAAAGAAACTTTTATGTCCCATGTCTTCGCTACGACTCTTAGGTAGACGACTGCAGAATATGCTGCATTGGACACATCTGAGAAACCGTGAACTTTATAATATAAGGTTTCAAAGCCGAATAAATGCCATCTGCGTAACGAAATGTTGTTTAAATCAGGCAGTTTACTAACAAACGATATCCAAATTTTTTCTAAGTCAGCGGAGAGAGGATCGTCTCAAGCGAGTTTTAGAAACCACAACGATTGTAAGAGAATATTGGCCTTGGCAAGTACGGGTACAAGCCAGCCTTATGGGTCGAACCGTCTACCTATTACAGACAGTATGTGACGTCGTTTAATCGACTTTAGGGAGTACCTCGAGAGGGGCCGCAGAAAACTTACCAAAACGTATAAGCTACTGGAAACCAAGATACGCCTAGAACCTTAAGTTCCAAATCTTCTTGCATCGAGAAGTCTATCGCGAGTCCATTCCCTTAAGAATGCAATGGTTCAAGCAAAAGCGGACAGTTCGAGTTCCATTTTTGCAACGGAAATCCTGCGGCAGCGAGTAGGGACATCACTTGCTCTATAAGCTGGGAGGCTAAAACTATATCATGAGCTCCAAATAGTACGTCATCTACGTATGTTGACCTAATAATAAAGGGCGCAGCAAGTAAAAAATGTTCTCCTTCGTCCCGCACAAGTTGCTCGAGAACTCGTTGGGATTGATATGGGACGGAGTACCGTCGGTCACATTCGTCAATAGATATACTATCACTAGATCTTCACCAGCATCTCGCCACAGGATGCACTGAAAACGTTGATCTTGCGGATCTACTATGAGATTTGTCGGAACATTTTCTCAATATTCGCCACAAGAACATATTCATAGGCACGCCACTGCAACAAAATCGTGGCCAAGTAATTTTTCAACTTAGGCCCCACGAAAAGTCCATCATTTAAGGACCGTCCATTCGATGTATCACTCGATGCGTTGAACGCAACGCGAAGCTTCGTGGGGGGGGGGGGGTCGGCCCGAAGGACCGGATTATGAGGAAGATATACATAATTCTCCGGAATAGTACCCTCAGGCGTATCGATTCGTCGCATATGCGTTATGATAATGACTCTACAAAGTGATTCTCACATTGTTGCTCATCTTTCGTAAGAAACGGTTTCGTGGGAATTTCCTAAAACTTTCTTTTATTGCGGCTTCAATGTCACAAGCATGGGCAACGTGATGGACAGTGAACGAGGGAACGGAAGAGAATTGCGTAGGAAGGGGATTGGACAATACCCAACCAAAAACCGTACTTTGGGCAATCGGCGTATTTGGTTGACCGCGGCGTAGACCGCTTAAAAGAATGGAACCAAACAAGTCGGCTCCAATGAGCGCGCCGATCCTACCGGGATTAACAAAGTCCGAATCAGCAAGTTCGAGATTCCGGATGTACCCCGACTTATTATAATTCAAAATTCGCTTAGGAGCATATGCCGTGATGCTATTTAAAATGTAAGCTGTAGCAGGAATCAGCAAAACGCGACTGCTTGAATGTGACACCGAAATTGTACCGAGTGTTTTAAGTGGTGGATACGTTTCCACCAACCCCGCTTACGTTTACATAAGCCTTCTCCCGAAGTAAACGAAGCGTTTGAGCGATCGATTCACTCAAAAAAGAACACTCCGATCCCTGATCTGGCAATGCATGGATTACCGCCGAGTTACCATTATTCGAAACGATTCGTATGCGCGCTGTGGCCAACAAAATCGATCCCTTTGACACTGCATTGCTACAGTTGACACGAGAGTCGAAAAAGTTAGAAGCACTGGCTAAGTCAGATGCATTGGCGTTTGTGTACGTCGGCTTTGTTGATTGCATCAGTTAAATTTTATGGCTCGTGTCAACTTGCAACAGTCGCATTTGACGGCGAGCTATTAATTCTATAGAGAAAGGTGTGATGCCTTCGTCGACATATTGTGCAAGTGAATTTACTTTTGCAATTTTCAATTTTATGTGAAGTGCTAAGGCAATTAATGTACATGTGTTGCTGACGAAGGAAAGCATCACGCTTGTCGACTGGCAAAGCTTTAAACTGTTCGCATTCGTAAATTTTGTGATCCCGCTGACAACAAATACATTTAGGTTTAGTCGACGCTTGCAACAATCAGATTTTAATTTTCGAGGTTTCTTTGTTATAATGGGAAATATTGGTCATGGTATTTAATATCTCTAACGTTCGCACAAGTGTATTCAGGAAATCACGAAATTTAATTAGTGCAGGGCATTCCAACGTATTACCAAAAGAAGTTTCCCACTCTTTCCGCGAACTTTTGTCCAATTAACGTACTAATAGGAAAACAAGATCTTCCCAATATTCTACAGGCCGATTTTAATTCCCCAACGCATCGATTATTTCTTTACTAGTATCGCGGACGTATTCCAAATTCTTAATATTGTCATTGGATGCATTTGGAATGTCAAACATAGTATGTAAATACGCGTATACCACAACCCGAGTACTGTCGTATTGCCTATATATACTAAATTTGCCTATTGATACTAAAGAATTATATGTGACATCGTAATTTGCACCCGTAACGGCGATATTCTATATTAAGCTCACGGTTTCTCCAGTTAAACTGTCTTTCAAATATTGAAATTTCTCACTTCTCAGTAAAGTGGGAGCATCGTGAATTAAGGCACAATAAAGATCCAGAAAGTTTTGCTAGTCTAGGTAGTACCTGAGAACGTAGGTAGGCTAATTTACGGAAGACCTAATTCCAGTCGGCGAAGCATCCTTATCGATTGCTGCGGCGATGATGGCGGCGGCGCCCGTTCCAGCAGGGCGATTTCGTAAAGATACCCTGAAAACTACTATAAATTGGTTTTGACGCTTGCGAGGGGAAGGAGGGGGGGGGGGGGAGGGTGCATGACATCGGAACTAACTGTCATCCACGGACCTTCAGTGTTTCTTTCTCGCATGAGTCCTACAGGGGCCTGCGGCGAGACTCTTTGTCTCTGACATGCAGGGCAACGTGCGACGAATTTAGCATCATCCTGAAATACGCCGGACCAGTAGAAGTCCTGGATGAGACAATGGTACGTCTTGTCCACTCCTAAGTAGCCACTCAGAACACAGACACGCGATTCCGCTGGGAGGACTAGTTCCTCTAGCTCTAGAAATATATTCGGTCATCTTCGATTCGCCAATCGGGGTACTTCGTAGAGAACTTTTTCTGTGTATACCATTGATCCGATGTATCTCCAAGGGCGCAAAGGGCTGCATTAACGTTTTCGTACATTCGCGAAAGAGCATCGGGCACCACACTGAGGGCAGCCTTTCTGTGCTTTATTTTCATATCATACGTCCCGGATGGGGGTGCCATCGCGTCTAGTCCACGAATTACTATCCGTATCTAATTTAAGACCGAAGAACCGCATAAAGTTCATACCCAGCACACACGCATAGCGACTCTTATCTCGATTCTTGGTTTGACCGTCGAGTATAATCTCGAGGTTAACGACGCCGTCTACGTGGATTAGTGCACCATTCGAAACTCTTACTTGTTCTTCGCTTGATCTCATAAATTGTGAAACGATCTCATGACACGCGAGACCTAAATACGATTGTGAGGCTCCGGTGTAGACGAGAGCCCGAATATCGTTCCCGTTTAAGACGGATTCGAATATAAGGTAAGCAGATTAGACTTGCATCAGTCCATTAACGCAAACGATCTACTTGACGTAATGCGCTTGTAGCGTCTATATACATACGCTACATGTACGCGTCATTAATAAGTAATATTCAACCCCGTGATGAACGACAACCGCGCATACAAATGTTTATGGCGGGTTGCCCAACGTCGCCTTTACAGAGGCTCAAATCCACAAGAGAAGTGCGTTCTCCAGTAGTCACAAGGAATTCATTGGCACGATCTAACCAGCTTCTGCTCGATCGACATTTTTTGGGTCAATCAAGCACAGGAGAATCTTTCTTCGACATCGCCTTTCCCTCGAAGGAATTTAGGAAGCAGATTCCGGCAATAAATTTTTGGTTCTTTCCTTTCCTTCCTGTAGCCAGCGGATGCAACCACCGACGCACCAGGCGGAAGTAATCCAGAGTCCGGCTCCAGCGATTTGTGCCACCGCAGGCCGGCCAACAGCAGGTTTCATCTTCCGGCCTCGTCTTCGAGTCTGCACAGCGGTCCGGATCACTAAATACGGCGAGAAGCAGCATCCTGATCCACCATCAACGGATAGCGTGGAACTCCATCTTCGAGACCCAACGATCGCAGCCACTCCACCGGGCGATACAACCTTCTCACCGCACACGCCGCCGGGGACGCCACCTGCAGTTCTAAACTAAACTAGAAAACGCCTGTCGCAAACTTTTCGATACACCGGCCATCAGGTTCACTAAAACGAAACCGTCGTTGACGTATCGCGAAAACCATCCCAATTAATTAGTGTACGAATGTTTAATAAAAATTGTTATTTTTCTCCTTTTAAAAAGAGTTTAAAATTATTATAGAACACCGCGAAACACTAAATGTTTATGTAATGGGCACAGTTATTTCACTACAGCCGAATGACCTGTTAAAGTGGTCTTTTTCATGTCAACCCTATTGACCGTAGGACAGGACGGAGCGGGGATCGGAGAAGAACGTGGTAGTGGGGGTCTTGGGGTTCCCTTCCCCCCGCTAGCAGTTTCTCGACCTTTTTCGTGCGCACACGGGACACATACTAGTATCCCGGCCCGTGTGGCCACACATTCGACAAAAGTAGCCTAAGGGGTGAGTGCACTCCCTATACACGTGAACCGTCTGTTTGCAATTATAACAGCGGATGGTATTACGATCCTGCGGTTACCTAGTCTCTGTAGGTGAACGCTCCTTCGGCGCTACGTCCAGGACTCAGAGGTGTAGTTGCTGGGGGTCGACGTGACGAAAGTGGTGGTACCGACTGTATGGGGTTGGAAATCCTATTTTTCTCGGCGCGAACCAACGTCGCGACGTCGTAGGGCCTCTACCTGGCGCAACGTCTACGAAGACGTTAAAATCTCCACCTGAGACGGTAGCCGGCCCTGAGACGGCAGCGGTAAAACGCCGAATAAGTAATACCGAAAAAGGGCATTACAAGAGAGAGTGCTTAGTACTCGTCCCGGTCTGCGGGAGAGAAACTCCCGGCATCAACTGCCGAACAGAACCCGAGAAGAGCTGAGGAATATACCCCCACAGCACGCATGCCAAAGAGCGACCATGTAGCTTAAAAAGAGGGGAAAGATGCTGATGGCGCGGAGTGCGCGAGAACGGCTGGGGAAGACCACGCCGGAGAGGGGGTATCCTCTGAATTTACTGGGTCTACTCCAGGAGCAGGCAATTCACTAAACTTTATTTCCATTATGCCGGTTTAGATCGGTGACATCGCCACAATATATTTTTTGATACACGTGTCTTCTTTTAGTACATAATGTGTGATTTTACGGACTAATCTCTGCACTTTACGGGCTAAAAACAGTCGGTAAAGTGCCTACTTTTGCGAACAGTGTATCAAAAAATAGTGTTCGCTCCTCGACCGTAAAATTTTACGGCCTAGGACCGAAAAGTACTATTTATACATTTTTTATTACGAAAATATAAATCATTAAAAGTTTAATTAATAACGTAAGAACATAGTTCTTGAAATTAAATACGATACTATACGACTTTTCATGTATAATATACTTTTGTTTAGGGCTGTAAACACTGTTTCTGTCGCATAAAAAAAATGAAATACTTAGGCCCGTTATAAATCAAAATAAAAAAGAGACAATTTCATTATTGAAGATTTTGATAGTGAAAATAATAATTCCAGCGCAAAGAAACGTTCAAAACAATCCACTAGTATACTGGGAATCACCGAACGTGAGAATGATGAATCTGATTTAAATTCGAAATCAGACTTTCCTGAAGATTTTTGCGGGAACAACCTTGACCCAATTCCAAGTAAGCAAAATACACTTTTTTATTATAAAAATACACATATCAATTTTTCATTCATAACAAATTTCTTTTCAGCTGCATTTGTAAAAAGTGGTTTCATTACACCGAATGAAAAATAAATGTTTTACCAGCGGTCGATCAAAAGAAACAAATAATTGGCGGTAGTAAATTGTTTTGAATACAATTAAAGTTTCTAAACCAGTCAAATATTCAGCCACCAATCAACAAAAAACTTACGGAAGATTTAGAAAACAAAAATTGCAATAATGCAAGTGTGACACTAAAAAATCATAATCCAAATTTTGAAAATTGTACGTTTAACAGTTGTGTGTTTAATGTCTATTCATGTAATTGCAACAAAGAAAATATTTCCTAAAATCTCCTGAAATAATTAAAACGAATAATACACATATAGCATTGATTTTGTGTTAATTTTAATATATGCTGTATTTTTTTTTTCTCTAATGCTACAGTTATTATGTATCTTGTATTATTGCATAATAAAGTTTTATTTGTATGAGTAAATTTCAAATAACTTATGACTCTTTAATGTTTCATACTGTAACAGAAATGCGACCGAAAAAAGTAAAAAATGCGGGAAATGAGCATTTCCCGCATACGGTAACGTAAAATTATAACTACTATGAAATCGAATCGTCTTGAATACCGGTGACGAGTATCCATTAACCAAGCTCAATTATTGTTGAACTGGCCTGATCTTCCTCAGCAACATCCCGTAATATGACATTTAACCTGTAAAATATAGAAAAATAATAAGTGCAAAGCTGCGACGAATAGTATATTTCTCACGACAGGGAGGAAAATAGATAAGTCCTTCCTACGTGCAAGATTGACACCTGAACTAAGGCGGGCAACTCGCAAAAAGAATAAAAGTTATCATCTAACAACACTATTTTATTTATGTACTTTTATCAGGGATAAAGAAAAATAGTATACAACACTCGGCTTCTCCTCGGCCTTATATGTTAATATATATGTTAATAGATAATGTTCGTTCTCGTGTTAAAATATGAAAAACCAATAAGATTGAATTTTTCAAAAATAAGAATAATTGCAATATAATGCCTGCAACTCAAACGTTAAAATAAATCTAAACACGATTATGATATCATTAAATTAACTCAGATTAAAACGAGTTTCAAGTTCGTTGCTTTTTTCCATTCCTTTAGTTTTAACGGACGGAAAATAAAGATTAACTATATGACTGTAACCTCCGATACAGTACCCGCAAAACTTATACAAATAGAAGAAAAACCGTTAGCAATATATATAAAAATGGATATTTCGCGTGGACGTAACACAAAGTTGTTTGCTGTGCGAACAACTTTATACAGATCAAAACTGGACAGCAAATCTAATAAACTATGTTATCATTAAGTATAAAATTATATTTATATTAAAAAAACAAATAAGACTAATAATTTTAAATTATTTACAAAAAATTTAAAAAAAAATTGTTAATTTAAAATATAGGAAATATCTGGAACTAGTTCAAATTAGGTCTGCTGCCGACTTTTACAAGATTTGAATACCTAGTATAAAGTACGGGTGCCCTTTGTCGGATCATGCCTAATTTTTAAAAAATTTGGCAAAAGAATTATACCGTGCGGTGTTTCACAATCGGCTCGCTATACTTAATTCTACTCGGCAAAACTGTGTCAAATTGCTCTGCCAAATTAGTGTCTCTGTCGACGATGCGGATAAATACTCGATTGAAAATGTCACTGGAGGAGAATGCCTATCAGCTAAGGAGACCTATCTTGCAGTATCGGATTTCATTACCAACATGATAGATAAGTTAACTTTAACTCAAACTATTCGTGCTAAGTTACCAATTCGTCAACTTTTGTTGAGGCACATAATCAACCTTCTCTTGCATTGCCACAAATAACTATCCAAAAATTTCGAGATATATCTGAATCTCTTGTAGTTAATAATGATTCGATTTGATATGTCAAAAACTGCATCATCTAAATGCGAATCTATTGGGTGAATCAGACTTAGTTCTAAAAAATGTCACTGTTACCGACGCAAATTTTGCCTTAGCTTATTTCGTACACCGTTTCGGACACCGTCGTACCACATTTTTAAAAAAATCAGTAGTATCAGATTACCACGGTGCACAAAATACGAATATTGTCAAACTTGTTAGAATATACACGCGTTATAGTAGTTGGCCGTGCCATGTATCAAATCCGGAAGTGCTACCGAGTTGAAGCATTTGCGAATTACAGTAAATAATTCATTAACCCTAATGCTTAATTTAAATCACACTGTGGGCAGTTAGAATGACATTAGTATTTTTCGCGAAAGATTTATGCCTATATTGAAGGGAAACCAGAGTACAGCAATTGCCCTGTGGTCGGCGCGCCGCCCTGTCGCTCTTTCAAGTAAAGCATCCTGATTGAGGATCCATGCTTGGAAGAGTGACTGTTGCAATTTGCTGAGTGGGAGACACAGCTGCTTTACCATCAGAGGGTATCCTCTGATGATAAAGTAGTTGGTCGACTGTATATGTTTTCCCACCGCAGGCGACTTGCGGAAGAGAGCGGCGCGGGTATCTCCGTCCGCAAGGAAGAGGGAGGGGTTGAAGCGCCAAAACTCGAAGAGGAGCAATGCTTCTCTTAGCAAGTTTTGAGAATTGATGACTTCACGGACCCGATCTTTTAGTTGGTCTGTTACCATCGAATGCCTGATCGTAAAACGACTCGAGATACTCACCGTACTGAGGATGTGAGGGTGCGGTGTCAAGCCCCTACCGGCGGGAGAGCGCATAATAATCCGCAATAAGGGTTGGACTCTGACGAGTCGTGGTAACGCTTGAAAGGTTCTCTGAACCAACAGAAATATCAAGGCAGGCAGCTTGTTATTAAAAATGTGGTAGCTATTTCTAAGCAGGCGGCTAAGGTAGCGGGAATGGTGGGGTGCGGTGAGGCCCTTAACCGGCTCACACGTCCCGAGAGAGACGGGGGTGTTCTGTAGTCGTCTGACAGGTGGGGCACATTAACCACTTCACTGGTAATGTATCATATATGTACATTTTTAAATAACTTTAACAATTTTCAATGAATTTACACGAAATATAGTTTCTTAGGTCGCTGAATATGAATCTGAGGTCACCGTTTTAAAATTCAATATGGCGGTTCCAATATGGCGGCTACAAGCTATGTGCTTTTGAAGCAAAATTTTTTCTGTGCGTGGAAAACAGCTGAAATATTTTGCTCGGGGGTTTTTGAGGTCGCTGATTACAAATCTGATCTCAGACTTTCAAAATTCAAAATGGCGGATCCAAGATGTCAGACGAATTTTTAAAAATTCATTGGATTTGCTTGAAACTCGTTAGTTGGGGGTTTTTGTGGTCGCTGATTACGAATCTGATCTCAGATTTTCAAAATTCAAAATAATATATCCGAGATGGCTAATAGAATGTGCAAAATTAATTTTGACCTTACCTTGGCGGGCTCAATTTTGAATATTTCATAAAATCATTTTATGCACGCTGTGGGGGTGAAGGGGAGGGGGAGGTATTTTTTTTACATGAAATGATATGTTTTATGAAAAAATGGAACCCATGTTTCACAGTTTCTCGATATCTTAAAAACTGGATCGTACCCGTCTTGGCACTTTTTATTTGAAAACTGCTACCAGTGAAGTGGTTAAATACAGCAGACAGCTGTATCTGTATTCCGTAGTCTTCCCAGACACGGTGCAAATGCGATACAGAGAGGTCAAGTTGCTCTACGGGGCGCAATATTGGAAGGACTGGCTCTGTGTGGGCGTTGCCTTGTATTGTCTATGTATTGTCTTGTAATGTCTTCGCTTGTCTGTTCAACCTATCCGAGATTCGACCAGCGAATTGGCTAAAAATGTCATTAAAACGGTTGGTAAATCCTTTCTTTTATCCTTTTTTTAAGATTTTGCGCGTTGCACACACCTTAGTGTAACACATACATTATACGTTATTGAACATAAAATGTTCTGCAGTAAATGGTTTAAATGTGGATTAAAGCCATCAGTGGCTCAAGAACCTCAGGAGATGTTCTTTTAATTCCAAAGCCGAGAGACTGCGAGATTCACAATTCGCCAGTATTGGCACAACACCGTTATGAATGGGAACCATTCGTCGTTTGGTTCAACGCTGTACAAAATACGCTCCCACCACTCTCCAACCATCGCCGCTTTCCGTCAATGAAATATGTTCGGCGAAGGATAAAAGCTATACAAAAATTTCCCGCCGAGGTACAAGCTTTTGAAAAGCAGTCGTGTACCCCACATCATAGACGGTTGGCAAGCCTTCGTTCTAGATGAAAGTGGCGTATCGCATATCGGAGATGGATTCAGCAGGGCAATCTTTCCGTATAATGAAAACCATCCGATGATTTCGATGTCGCACAAAATTAGGCAAATAATAGTTGCTCATGCATATCTCAAGTGCTTGCATGGATGTGTTCAACTTACATTGGACACCTTACGGCATTCTTATTGGATAATTGAAAACTCATTAAAATGCACATTCACTGTTGTATTTAATGCATTCTTTACGACTCAAAACCCGAGAACCTGGTCATGAGCGATTTTCCAAAATTGAGAGTCGCTCTAAATCATCCATTTTTGACTTGCGGTACGGAATACGCATTACCATTCAGGATTCTTCCGCTGACTGGTCCTGGTCACAAATAATTTACAGGTCGATTCATTTAGACTTCGTTAACGATTATTCTCCCGACAAATTTTGAGCAGCGTTAACAAGATTTACCTCACCTCGCGACATTCTTGCGACATATAGCGACAATGGCACAATGTTTCAGGTCGACGATAGGTAATCGTATGCGTTTCGGCTACCTGTCATGAATCGATCTTGCCGTTCAATTGGGTGCAGATATTACTGCTTGGCAATTCATTCCATCCTCCGCTCACAATTTCTCATCGGCTCACCTTTTTTCACCATACCGGAACCGTTAATGTTAGATCTGAACGAGAATTTTCTGTCCTGTTGGCAGCGTTCGTGGAATTCTCGAGAGTTTCTGACACCTTTGTGCACGAATCTACCTCAAATCTGCAAAAAAACAGTTAAATGGAGGTCGGAGAAACCAGGTTTATGCGTGAATGACTTAGCATTATTGAAAAATTCACTACTTCCACCGTCTAAATGGGAGTTAGGTAGTATTAAATTAATACATCACGGATCGGCGAGACACATACGGTTCGTAACCATTCGAACGACCACTTCATATAGTAAACGGTCAATTACGCAGATATGCAAGTTATTCTCTGTAGATTCCCAGCTTACCTACGAGAGAGTTGCCATGGCTGGCTGTTCCTAAGTTGAACAGAAACAATTGTCATGCGATATAAGTTTAATTTTATTAGGGTTAGCTTGTATGTAAAATCTAACATGCATATTTTCTTCTTAAATATTGTATAAACGAGGCGGGTGGTCTGTGTAGCTCTCCTCCTCACCGACGAACTCAAGATGGCTTGCCGCTTTGAGATAGATTGGTAGAGGCACCGGAAGAAGGTGACTCGCGTTGGTTCGGGCCTATTCCGATTGCGCTTATGACCGTGTCTTGGTCATCAAATGTCGAAAAGATGAATGCAGGAGAGAGATCGAACAGGCCGGATGTCACGCAAGATATGCGTCTTCAGTGTTTTTCGCATCGAAAACCATGAGCCTTCGACCGTATCATTACGATCTCTTGTCATAACGTATGCAATTCGATTTACATCAATAAATCAGGTATTTTATGTTTGAGAAAAAGTAAATTATTTCTTTTTCTCCGAAATTCAATCTCTTCCTGGCAATCCAGAATCGGTACGTAGTCACCCCGTGGGGCGGAAAATCGACAAAGGTCAAGAAACCGATAATTGTTAACTTTTTCCATCTGTTTTCTAAACATTTTTGAAAATCCGACAAAAAGTTTTGTATTGTTTTACTGCAGAATATACTAATTTTTATTAAAAAAAATTGTCATTTAAAGATTTGATTATTTGAAAAAGATATTTGTTTTAAAATGTATAAAGCTCTCTTGAGCAATTTCATTACAAACAATGCATATTTTAGGGAGTGGCAGCGCGTTGATAAAAAAAAAAATTTATTTTTCGGAAATATTAATCTAATATTTATTAAATATAAATACTTAGGCAATATTCATATTTTTTCATACTTGTTGGTTATAAATATACCAAAAGATATCGAAACACGTCTAGAAGTTTTTATATAATATATTCGTTACCCAGGTTAAGGTCATTTCCGTAGTAACTTTTGGCGCTGGATCTATTGGTGACCTTGGTTTTGACCTCGTCGATGATCTTTGAGGTTATTTTAAAGGCACCTTCGTTTTTATAAATCGCAAGACCATTTTTCGACCTCGGCAATCGAAAGAGCGGAAAATTTTACATCAAATTGGTCTTATGAAAAAATTGCCTATGCGACTTTGGAAAGGAGTAAGAATTTCTGAAACGGGCCACTAAAAATCTTGACATCTTGTTTTTTATCGACAACAAGTTTTTCTTGTAGAATATGAGGTTAAAAAACAAATGTCAACATGATTTTGAACAAACAATTTTTTTATTGTTTATATTAACAATTGAATTTTTGACCGTTTTAACTCAAAGATTCATATCTCGGAAACTTCTTGACGGATTTTCGAAAACCAAAGATGATTCAATTTGCCACAAAATAAAATTTTACCTGAAATTTTCCTATGCTAATCTATTAACATTTACATTATTTAAAACGTATTGTACGCGCACCGCGACTCGCGGATACGCGTTGCGCGATTTTACATGTTCGATCTTGTCAAAAATTGCGCTCGTCACTTGTCAAAAAGATGATATTATGCGATTGCTCGATCAGACGTGTGCGGGTATTGATCAATAATCGCAAGTAAAGAACGCGAATGTGATATTAATTTAATTTAGATTTATATTAAAATGCCCACTCCAAATAGATGCTGTAATCCGTGCAATAAAAAGAAACACGAACGCGTTTATCGAAATGTGAATTTGGGTACATTTGCGATCCATGTCGACGATTAATTGTTTCTTCTGACTCCATTAATGTTAAAGAAAAGGTAAAAGATAAGGAAATCCCTAAAATTATCGACGATGAACGTATATCGTCTGCAAGTGATGACTCTAGCTCGGGCGATGAATGGACAAACAAATCTGTTGGAGCTTATCATCAGGATACATCCGAATTGCCAAAAGAAAGTTTCGATTTAAATCAAAATATGGGTGAATTAATTAATGAAATAAAGTTGGGATTATCAAACACATCGTCCAAAGTTGATAAAATCAGGATTTTAACTGCAGTGCCGGGAAACTTGAGCAACCGAAAACTTGCAAAAGAAGTCTGCGTTTCTGAACGAATGATTTCGAATGCAAAAAAACGTCGGCTCGAATGCCTCCTAACAGAAACCATAGACAACATCGTGGCATTTCACAAAATGGATAATTGGAGTCGTGTCATGCCTGGTCGAATAGATTTTATTACAGTCATAATTGACGGTGAACGTGAACATATTCAGAAGCGATTATTGATATACAGGGTGAATTCCTAACGGCGGAACATAGGGCATCCCATGTTATTCCGCTTAGCCAATGGCGGTGGAGGATCACCGTGAGATCCAACTACGTCGACCAATCAGATGCGTTGCTGCGTTATGTTAAAAAAATATCAAAACAAACAGAATAAGTATAATTCCAAAAGTTATTTTATTTTCGTAATATTACATTTCCATGCAAAATGACTGACAAAATGAATTATTTGTTCAAATTCAAAGGAAAAACTTGCGATTACATATCTCAGCTAATTTTTAATCGCATGAAAAATTTGGCGAACAGTTCAAGAAATAAATTACAGTTTTTCCGTTGACTATTATCAAATAATTCATTTTGTCAGTCATTTTGCATGCAAACGTAATATTACGAAATGAAAATAACTTTTGGAAGAATACTTACATATTCTGTTTGTTTTAACATTTGACTCCCTAACGCAGCGACGTATCTGATTGGCCGACGTAGTCGGATCTTACAGTAATCCTCGATCGCCATTGGCTGAGCGGGATAACATGGGATGCCCTATGTTCCGCCGTTAGGAATTCACATTGTATAATTTTAACGGTTTGTATACAAAATATTGTTTGGAATACCCTGAGAAAAAAATCAGTTTGTCAATGTTCACAAAATTACGGCCTCGTTACTGCATCCCTGTCGGGAAAAGTGGGTCTCACAATGTGTGCGTATGCAAAATATACCAAAACATGAAATTCAAATTTATTGGTATGAATGAAGTTTTGCAAAAATGTAGCATCAACGATATTTATAAGATTTCTCAAATTCTAAATGGCATGGTTTGCGAAAATTTTACTGCTGGGTGTTTTCTTCTGGAGTGCAAAGATTGCTATGGTTCGACATCGATTGTGAATGAACTTACTCGAATATTTGACGATTACAACATCAAAACAATTGAATTCAAATCTTGGGCAAACACTAACAGGTAAAATACAATTTGAAATTTTATCATGTTTTTTCTCACAGTAAAAACAAAATATTTTTTTTTTGTTATTTTTTTTTCTGTATTTTTCTATGTGTTGTTATTTATTACAACGGCGCTGAAAAAAATTCTTGGTCAATTTCACTACTTTTTAACTACTTTGTACAGTTTAATAATATTTTAACAGCATTTATAACCTGAATTTATTTACATTATTGCGTATTTCTGTGTAATGCTGTAATGCTTAATAATTAGTTGAATACATTGAACTTATATGACGCAGTATATGTAATGGATCATTTTACCTTATAACAAAATTATATCCTTAATTATAAGCTTTACAGCAGCGTAATGTTTTTGTTTGTTTGTTGTTATATTAAATGTCAATTATTAACTCAAAGTCAAAATTCTCAGAAATTTTTAAGTGAATTAAAAAAGGAACTGCCACGATTGTTGAAACATGATTTCATTGCAAAAGTACAAGCGGATTATCTCGACCACATGAAGGAAACTCTCCAGGAAGGGGATTTTATTGTCACATTAGATTTTTCAGAAAATTTTAGTTTTGTCGTTCAAGACGCAACTCAGTCGTATCATTGGTCCAACGACCAAGTTACTATCCATCCCTATGTTATTTATTACAGAAAGGAAAATAAGATTATGCACTACAATTTCATAATTATTTTTGAATGCAACAAAGATGATTCAACTGCTGTAAATTTATTTAATAAGTTAATGATTCAATATTTGTGGAATAATCACGGCAAAGAAAACGTGAAGAAGCTGATATTTTTTCTGATGACGCAGCTTCACAGTGTAAGAATAAATTCAATTTCATTAATCTATTCACAAAAATCGACAAATATTGAGATGGAATGGCACTTTTTTGCTACATCGCACAGGAAAGGAGCATATGACGGAGTTGGGGGATCGGTGAAAAGAAGTGTGCACAAAGTTAGTTTGCAACGAGTTGTAAACGACCAAATCATGACACCGAAAGATTTTTTTAATTGGGCAGAAACGCTTTTCAACCAAATTTTTTTCGCTTTCTGCACGCTCAAAGAAAATGATACCGAATATAAACATCTACAATCTCGTTATGAGAAAGCAAATGCAAGAAAGAATACCCGTCAATATAATTTCTTTAAACCGATTAAAAATGGTGAACACATGATTTGCAAAAAAGTGTCGTCCATGTCCGAAAAATTAGCAATTGTTAAAGTTTTGAAAAGGTGAATAAACGAAGTATCTAGTCAAGCGTAAATGTAAAATTTTATGTACCCTTGATATCATACTGTAAAGAAAGATATTTTTCTCGAAATTAATTTCATCAGAACTACCATAAAAAAGTAGGCGGCGCGGCGCTTCTCCGCAAGCCGCGGGGCGCGACCACGAATTCGGCAATATACGTACCAGCAGAAATATTTAAATAAATCTTTTAATACATGCGTGGCGCTTGGTTTGCAGATGCACTAAGTGCACTCTCCAAATCGACGCTGCGTTGTCCAGGGGGTTCAGACTGGCGAATAATCCACATGCGTTTCAATATTAATAAATTTCTTTTAATTCGTTTATTTTCGCATTAGTTGTGATTATATTTGGAAAATTCGCATATTATCTCTATTCGCAAACGAATCGCAAACGTTTGAGATTTACTTTTTTTTATTTTACAAGTTATCGGAAAATGCACTTTTACTTCATAATTCGCAAACGATCAAGACTAATTTGGGCGAAATTGGTCGTTTGGTTGCCGAGTAATTGCGTTTTCAAAACTGCTACCGTGAAGTTAGCCGGCCATGTCGATTTTTGCAAATAACTCAAAACCGACGAAGTCGCAAACGAAAAATCGGTAATCGCAATCATTCGCAAACGATTCGCGCTATTTTCAATCGATTTCATTACAATGGCTGGTTAACTTCACGGAAGTGTAGACGTGGGTAGAAGAAGAAAGGTGAAGGAAATTAAAAGACAAAATGCTAGAAGGATGGAGATGGAAATGCCAGCCAGCGAGGAGAGAAAGGAAAAAGAGATAGGCAATGGGCGGGGAAAAGGGGATAATAACAGGAATAAGAAAGAAACTAGCAGAGGTAAATGTGAGTGGGGAAGAAGTAGAGGGGATACAGCCGAGGGAAGTTATAATAGACAAAGAAAGGTGGAGAATTGTAACGATATATAATATGCAGGGAACCAAGGAAGAGTTAGATAGACTGGGAATGATGATAGAAGAGAGGGAAGAAGGTAATTTGATGATAGTAGGAGATTTTGACGCTAGAATCGGGAGGGAAGGAGGGGGGGTGGTCAGAGAGGAGAAGCAGAAAAAGAAAATGGTAAAGAAGGGTGATCTAAAGACTACATAATAAATAAACAAAGGTATGAGCTCATTAAAATCGTAGAAGAGAGGGGGTGGATGATATTAAATGGGTGGAGAGAAGGGGAAGAAAAGGGAGAGTGGACAGAAAAAAAACAGCAGGGAGATCAGTGGTAGATTTTGGAGTTGTAAATATGGAGGCAGGAGAGAAAATTAGCTTGTTTGAAATAGGTTGTAGGGTAGAGTCAGATCATCAGCCGATTATTATAGAATGGGGAACGAGATGTAGAAGGGATGAGAATGAAAAGGAGAGGGGGATTGGGGTGATACAGGATTGGTCGGAGGACGGGGTAGATACTTTTAGGAGGAACATAGAGAGGATAGTATGGGAAAAAGCGGATGTAGAAGGAGGATAGGAAGAGTTAGAGGATGGGATAAGAAGAGCAATGAAAGAGAAAAGAGGAGGGAAAGGAAAAGATATAGGATGGGTACCATGGTGGGACCAAGAACGTAGGCAGAAAAAGAAAGAAGTAAATAGGGTTGGGGGAAAAGCCAGAAGGGGAAAGACAGGATATGAAAAGTTTTCAAGAAAAAGGAGGGAATATAGGGACCTATGCGAAAAGAAAGAAGAGGATCATAGGAGAATAGAGGACAGAGAGAGAGAGATAGAAAAGATAAGAACAGAAGCGCAGGCATGGGAATTTATTAATAGGGAGAGGACGAAATGGGAAGGAGTAAGTAAAGAAATGAAAATGAAGGAGTGGGTAGAGCATTTCATGATGACACTGGAAGGAGCCGAGGAAAAATGCGGAGAGGGAGGAGGAAAGCGAGAGGTAGCTAAAAATGAGGAAAAAGTGCTAAGTAGAGAGGAGATCAATGCAGAGATAAAAAGAAGGGTAAGGCGGCGGGGATTGATGAGATAGGAAATAAAGTATGGATGATGAAAGGAGTCAAAGTGAGTAATAAGTTGGTGGATATTTGCAGAAAAAATATGGAGAGGAGAAGGTTATCCAGACAAATGGAGAATAGGGGTTGTAATCCCGATATGGAAAAAGGGAGACAAAAATGTGGTAGGGAATTATAGGGGGGTTACGCTAACGAATACGGCTTATATAAGATATATGCAAATGTTTAAACAAAAAAAGTTAGTGAAGAGCTAGATAAGAAAGGAGGGTGGGGGAGGACATAGGCAGGTTTTAGGAAAGGGAGCGTTAGAAAATATAAAGATATTGAAACATATAGTAGGAAAGAGCGTAAAATAAAAGAAAAGGAATTGGGCATTCATCATGGACTTTAAAGGGGCGTTTGATGAAATAGATAGGGCAGTGCTATGGGAAATGATGAGGGAAGCGGGATAAGTGAGGGGTTGATAGAACGAGTAAAAGAAATATATATGGAGACAAGATGTGTGATAAGGATAGGGGAGGAGCTTGCGAA
Source organism: Trichopria drosophilae (assembly GCA_030407085.1). NCBI lineage: Eukaryota > Metazoa > Arthropoda > Insecta > Hymenoptera > Diapriidae > Trichopria > Trichopria drosophilae. The sequence continues at coordinate 91,907,526 of CM059584.1, forward strand.
GGAACTTTGGGTAGAAAAAGGAGTGAGGCAGGGATGTCCTTTAAGTCCAACTCTTCAATATTTATATAGCAGATATGGAGGAGGAACTAAGAAAAGGAAGAGGAGGGGTACAAGTGGGAAGAGATAAGGTATGATCTTTGGAATAAGTGGATGACATTGGGGTGGTAGCTGAAGAAGAAGAAAGGTTAAGGGAAATGGTAAGAGGCTTGCAGAGATACTTAAAAGGGAACAAATTAGAGTTAAGCCCGGAAAAATCGAAAGTTGTAGTGTTTAGAAAGAAGGGGGAAGGGAGAACGAAATGTATGATGCTGGGAAAAGGAAAGGGTAGAAGAGATGAAGGAATATAAATACTTAGGGTACTGTATGTCAAGATATGGAGGGGAAAAGGAACATGTGAGGGAAAGGGTGAGAAAAGCGAGGGTAGCAATGGGATGGGTATGGAGCTATGGAGAAAGAAAGATGAAGAGGGATATAAAATGGAGACTGAAGTTATTTGACAGTATTGTGAAAGGAATATTGCTATATGGGGTGGAGATATGGGGGATCAAGGAGTGGAAAGACCTAGAGGTGCTACAAGAAAAGTATATAACTGAGATAGATACTAGGATTGAATAGAAGCACTCCGAGATATATAGTAATGAAGGAATTGAAAAGGAATAAAATGAGGGTGGAGAGCGGGAAAGTATGAAGAACTGATACAGAACGGAGAAGGAGGAGGGAATGAAGCGAAAGTATGAGGGAAAGAAGGAAGGATGAAATAGAAAGTCGAAAAGAGGAGTGGATGAGGGAAAGCGGGGAAAGAATTAATTATTTGTAAAGAGAGGGAGAAAGTGAGGAGGAGATAAGCGGGTGGGGAGGGGGGAACCCCCCCCACCCCCCCCCCCCCCCACCCCCCCCCCCCCCCACCCCCCCCCCCCCCCACCCCCCCCCCCCCCCACCCCCCCCCCCCCCCACCCCCCCCCCCCCCCACCCCCCCCCCCCCCCACCCCCCCCCCCCCCCACCCCCCCCCCCCCCCACCCCCCCCCCCCCCCACCCCCCCCCCCCCCCACCCCCCCCCCCCCCCACCCCCCCCCCCCCCCACCCCCCCCCCCCCCCACCCCCCCCCCCCCCCACCCCCCCCCCCCCCCACCCCCCCCCCCCCCCACCCCCCCCCCCCCCCACCCCCCCCCCCCCCCACCCCCCCCCCCCCCCACCCCCCCCCCCCCCCACCCCCCCCCCCCCCCACCCCCCCCCCCCCCCACCCCCCCCCCCCCCCACCCCCCCCCCCCCCCACCCCCCCCCCCCCCCACCCCCCCCCCCCCCCACCCCCCCCCCCCCCCACCCCCCCCCCCCCCCACCCCCCCCCCCCCCCACCCCCCCCCCCAGCCTAGGACCGAAAAGTACTATTTATACAATTTTTTATTACAAAAATATAAATCATTAAAAGTTTAATTAATAACGTAAGAACATAGTTTCTTGAGAATTAAATACGATACAATACGACTTTTCATATTTTTTGTATAATATACTATTGTTTAGGGCTGTAAACACTGTTTTCTGTCCGCATAAAAAAAAATGAAATACTTAGGCCCGTTATAAATCAAAATAAAAAAGAGACCAATTCATTATTGAAAGATTTTTGATAGTGAAAATAATAATTCCACGGCAAAGAAACGTTTCAAAACAAATCCACTAGAATACTGGGAATCACCGAACGTGAGAATGATGAATCTGATTTTAAATTCGAAAACAGACTTTCCTGAAGATTTTAGCGGGAACACACTTGACACCATTCCAAGTAAGCAAAATACACCACTTTTTATTATAAAAATACACATATCAATTTTTCATTCATAACAAATTACTTTTCCAGCAGCATTTGTAAAAAGTGGTTTTCATAACACCTAATGAAAAATAAATGTTTTACCAGCGTTCGATCAAAAAGAAACAAATAATTGGCGGTAGTAAATTGTTTTGAATACAATTAAAAAAGTTGTCTAAACTCAGTCAAATATTTCAGCCACCAATCAACAAAAAAACTTACGGAAGATTTAGAAAACAAAAATTGTAAAAAACAATAATGCAAGTGTGACACTAAAAAAATCATAATCCAAATTTTTGAAAAATTGTACGTTTAACAGTTGTGTGTTTAATGTCCTATTCATGTAATTGTGCAACAAAGAAAATATTTCCTAAAATCTCCTGAAATAATTAAAACGAATAATACACATATAGCATTGATTTTGTGTTAATTTTTAATATATGCTGTATTTTTTTTTTCTCTAATGCTACAGTTATTAATGTATCTGTTAATATTGCATAATCAAGTTTTATTTGTATGAGTAAATTTCAAATAACTTATGACTCTTTAATGTTTCATACTGTAACAGAAATGCGAACCGAAAAAAGTAAAAAATGCGGGAAATGAAAGCCAATTTCCCGCATACGGTAACGTAAAATTATAACTACTATGAAATCGAAAACGGTCTTGAATACCGGTGACGTAGTATCCATTAACCAAGCTGCAATTATTGTTGAAACTGGCCTGATCTTCCACTAGCAACATCCCGAAATATGACATTTAACCTGTAAAATATAGAAAAATAATAAGTGCAAAGCTGCGACTAATAGTATATTTCTCATGCACGACAGGGAGGAAAATAGATAAGTCCTTCCTACCTGCAAGATTGACACCTGAACTAAGGCGTGGCAACTCGCAAAAAAGAATAAAAGTTTATCATCTAAAAACACTATTTTATTTATGTATCTTTAAATCATGATAAAGAAAAATAGTATACAACTACAGCGTGCTTCTTCCTCGGCCTTATATGTTAATTATAATATGTTTCTAGATAATGTGATCGTTCACGTGTTTAAAATTATGAAAAACCAATAAGATTTGATTTTTCAAAAAATAAGAATAATTGCATAATACTGCCTGCAACTCAAACGTTTAAAAATAAATCTAAACACTATTTATGGATCTCATTAATAAAAATCAGATTAAAACGTGTTTCAATTTCGTTTGCTGTTTTTCCATTCCTTTAGTTTAAACGGACTGAAAATAAAGATTAACTATATGACTGTAACCTCCGATACAGTACCCGCAAAACTTATACAAATAGAAGAAAAACCGTTAGCAATATATATAAAAATGGATATTTCGCGTGGACGTAACACAAAGTTGTTTGCTGTGCGAACAACTTTATACAGATCAAAACTGGACAGCAAATCTAATAAACTATGTTATCATTAAGTATAAAATTATATTTATATTAAAAAAACAAATAAGACTAATAATTTTAAATTATTTACAAAAAATTTAAAAAAAAATTGTTAATTTAAAATATAGGAAATATCTGGAACTAGTTCAAATTAGGTCTGCTGCCGACTTTTACAAGATTTGAATACCTAGTATAAAGTACGGGTGCCCTTTGTCGGATCATGCCTAATTTTTAAAAAATTTGGCAAAAGAATTATACCGTGCGGTGTTTCACAATCGGCTCGCTATACTTAATTCTACTCGGCAAAACTGTGTCAAATTGCTCTGCCAAATTAGTGTCTCTGTCGACGATGCGGATAAATACTCGATTGAAAATGTCACTGGAGGAGAATGCCTATCAGCTAAGGAGACCTATCTTGCAGTATCGGATTTCATTACCAACATGATAGATAAGTTAACTTTAACTCAAACTATTCGTGCTAAGTTACCAATTCGTCAACTTTTGTTGAGGCACATAATCAACCTTCTCTTGCATTGCCACAAATAACTATCCAAAAATTTCGAGATATATCTGAATCTCTTGTAGTTAATAATGATTCGATTTGATATGTCAAAAACTGCATCATCTAAATGCGAATCTATTGGGTGAATCAGACTTAGTTCTAAAAAATGTCACTGTTACCGACGCAAATTTTGCCTTAGCTTATTTCGTACACCGTTTCGGACACCGTCGTACCACATTTTTAAAAAAATCAGTAGTATCAGATTACCACGGTGCACAAAATACGAATATTGTCAAACTTGTTAGAATATACACGCGTTATAGTAGTTGGCCGTGCCATGTATCAAATCCGGAAGTGCTACCGAGTTGAAGCATTTGCGAATTACAGTAAATAATTCATTAACCCTAATGCTTAATTTAAATCACACTGTGGGCAGTTAGAATGACATTAGTATTTTTCGCGAAAGATTTATGCCTATATTGAAGGGAAACCAGAGTACAGCAATTGCCCTGTGGTCGGCGCGCCGCCCTGTCGCTCTTTCAAGTAAAGCATCCTGATTGAGGATCCATGCTTGGAAGAGTGACTGTTGCAATTTGCTGAGTGGGAGACACAGCTGCTTTACCATCAGAGGGTATCCTCTGATGATAAAGTAGTTGGTCGACTGTATATGTTTTTCCCACCGCAGGCGACTTGCGGAAGAGAGCGGCGCGGGTATCTCCGTCCGCAAGGAAGAGGGAGGGGTTGAAGCGCCAAAACTCGAAGAGGAGCAATGCTTCTCTTAGCAAGTTTTGAGAATTGATGACTTCACGGACCCGATCTTTTAGTTGGTCTGTTACCATCGAATGCCTGATCGTAAAAACGACTCGAGATACTCACCGTACTGAGGATGTGAGGGTGCGGTGTCAAGCCCCTACCGGCGGGAGAGCGCATAATAATCCGCAATAAGGGTTGGACTCTGACGAGTCGTGGTAACGCTTGAAAGGTTCTCTGAACCAACAGAAATATCAAGGCAGGCAGCTTGTTATTAAAAATGTGGTAGCTATTTCTAAGCAGGCGGCTAAGGTAGCGGGAATGGTGGGGTGCGGTGAGGCCCTTAACCGGCTCACACGTCCCGAGAGAGACGGGGGTGTTCTGTAGTCGTCTGACAGGTGGGGCACATTAACCACTTCACTGGTAATGTATCATATATGTACATTTTTAAATAACTTTAACAATTTTCAATGAATTTACACGAAATATAGTTTCTTAGGTCGCTGAATATGAATCTGAGGTCACCGTTTTAAAATTCAATATGGCGGTTCCAATATGGCGGCTACAAGCTATGTGCTTTTGAAGCAAAATTTTTTCTGTGCGTGGAAAAACAGCTGAAATATTTTGCTCGGGGGTTTTTGAGGTCGCTGATTACAAATCTGATCTCAGACTTTCAAAATTCAAAATGGCGGGTCCAAGATGGCAGGCGAATTTTAAAAATTCATTGGATTTGCTTGAAACTCTTTAGTTGGGGGTTTTTGTGGTCGCTGATTACGAATCAGATCTCAGATTTTCAAAATTCAAAATAATATATCCGAGATGGCTAATAGAATGTGCAAAATTAATTTTGACCTTACCTTGGCGGACTCAATTTTGAATATTTCATAAAATCATTTTATGCACGCTGTGGGGGTGAAGGGGAGGGGGAGGTATTTTTTTTACATGAAATGATATGTTTTATGAAAAAATGGAACCCATGTTTCACAGTTTCTCGATATCTTAAAAACTGGATCGTACCCGTCTTGGCACTTTTTATTTGAAAACTGCTACCAGTGAAGTGGTTAAATACAGCAGACAGCTGTATCTGTATTCCGTAGTCTTCCCAGACACGGTGCAAATGCGATACAGAGAGGTCAAGTTGCTCTACGGGGCGCAATATTGGAAGGACTGGCTCTGTGTGGGCGTTGCCTTGTATTGTCTATGTATTGTCTTGTAATGTCTTCGCTTGTCTGTTCAACCTATCCGAGATTCGACCAGCGAATTGGCTAAAAATGTCATTAAAACGGTTGGTAAATCCTTTCTTTTATCCTTTTTTTAAGATTTTGCGCGTTGCACACACCTTAGTGTAACACATACATTATACGTTATTGAACATAAAATGTTCTGCAGTAAATGGTTTAAATGTGGAATTAAAGCCATCAGTGGCTCAAGAACCTCAGGAGATGTTCTTTTAATTCCAAAGCCGAGAGACTGCGAGATTCACAATTCGCCAGTATTGGCACAACACCGTTATGAATGGGAACCATTCGTCGTTTGGTTCAACGCTGTACAAAAATACGCTCCCACCACTCTCCAACCATCGCCGCTTTCCGTCAATGAAATATGTTCGGCGAAGGATAAAAGCTATACAAAAATTTCCCGCCGAGGTACAAGCTTTTGAAAAGCAGTCGTGTACCCCACATCATAGACGGTTGGCAAGCCTTCGTTCTAGATGAAAGTGGCGTATCGCATATCGGAGATGGATTCAGCAGGCAATCTTTCCGTATAATGAAAACCATCCGATGATTTCGATGTCGCACAAAATTAGGCAAATAATAGTTGCTCATGCATATCTCAAGTGCTTGCATGGATGTGTTCAACTTACATTGGACACCTTACGGCATTCTTATTGGATAATTGAAAACTCATTAAAATGCACATTCACTGTTGTATTTAATGCATTCTTTACGACTCAAAACCCGAGAACCTGGTCATGAGCGATTTTCCAAAATTGAGAGTCGCTCTAAATCATCCATTTTTGACTTGCGGTACGGAATACGCATTACCATTCAGGATTCTTCCGCTGACTGGTCCTGGTCACAAATAATTTACAGGTCGATTCATTTAGACTTCGTTAACGATTATTCTCCCGACAAATTTTGAGCAGCGTTAACAAGATTTACCTCACCTCGCGACATTCTTGCGACATATAGCGACAATGGCACAATGTTTCAGGTCGACGATAGGTAATCGTATGCGTTTCGGCTACCTGTCATGAATCGATCTTGCCGTTCAATTGGGTGCAGATATTACTGCTTGGCAATTCATTCCATCCTCCGCTCACAATTTCTCATCGGCTCACCTTTTTTCACCATACCGGAACCGTTAATGTTAGATCTGAACGAGAATTTTCTGTCCTGTTGGCAGCGTTCGTGGAATTCTCGAGAGTTTCTGACACCTTTGTGCACGAATCTACCTCAAATCTGCAAAAAAACAGTTAAATGGAGGTCGGAGAAACCAGGTTTATGCGTGAATGACTTAGCATTATTGAAAAATTCACTACTTCCACCGTCTAAATGGGAGTTAGGTAGTATTAAATTAATACATCACGGATCGGCGAGACACATACGGTTCGTAACCATTCGAACGACCACTTCATATAGTAAACGGTCAATTACGCAGATATGCAAGTTATTCTCTGTAGATTCCCAGCTTACCTACGAGAGAGTTGCCATGGCTGGCTGTTCCTAAGTTGAACAGAAACAATTGTCATGCGATATAAGTTTAATTTTATTAGGGTTAGCTTGTATGTAAAATCTAACATGCATATTTTCTTCTTAAATATTGTATAAACGAGGCGGGTGGTCTGTGTAGCTCTCCTCCTCACCGACGAACTCAAGATGGCTTGCCGCTTTGAGATAGATTGGTAGAGGCACCGGAAGAAGGTGACTCGCGTTGGTTCGGGCCTATTCCGATTGCGCTTATGACCGTGTCTTGGTCATCAAATGTCGAAAAGATGAATGCAGGAGAGAGATCGAACAGGCCGGATGTCACGCAAGATATGCGTCTTCAGTGTTTTTCGCATCGAAAACCATGAGCCTTCGACCGTATCATTACGATCTCTTGTCATAACGTATGCAATTCGATTTACATCAATAAATCAGGTATTTTATGTTTGAGAAAAAGTAAATTATTTCTTTTTCTCCGAAATTCAATCTCTTCCTGGCAATCCAGAATCGGTACGTAGTCACCCCGTGGGGCGGAAAATCGACAAAGGTCAAGAAACCGATAATTGTTAACTTTTTCCATCTGTTTTCTAAACATTTTTGAAAATCCGACAAAAAGTTTTGTATTGTTTTACTGCAGAATATACTAATTTTTATTAAAAAAAATTGTCATTTAAAGATTTGATTATTTGAAAAAGATATTTGTTTTAAAATGTATAAAGCTCTCTTGAGCAATTTCATTACAAACAATGCATATTTTAGGGAGTGGCAGCGCGTTGATAAAAAAAAAAATTTATTTTTCGGAAATATTAATCTAATATTTATTAAATATAAATACTTAGGCAATATTCATATTTTTTCATACTTGTTGGTTATAAATATACCAAAAGATATCGAAACACGTCTAGAAGTTTTTATATAATATATTCGTTACCCAGGTTAAGGTCATTTCCGTAGTAACTTTTGGCGCTGGATCTATTGGTGACCTTGGTTTTGACCTCGTCGATGATCTTTGAGGTTATTTTAAAGGCACCTTCGTTTTTATAAATCGCAAGACCATTTTTCGACCTCGGCAATCGAAAGAGCGGAAAATTTTACATCAAATTGGTCTTATGAAAAAATTGCCTATGCGACTTTGGAAAGGAGTAAGAATTTCTGAAACGGGCCACTAAAAATCTTGACATCTTGTTTTTTATCGACAACAAGTTTTTCTTGTAGAATATGAGGTTAAAAAACAAATGTCAACATGATTTTGAACAAACAATTTTTTTATTGTTTATATTAACAATTGAATTTTTGACCGTTTTAACTCAAAGATTCATATCTCGGAAACTTCTTGACGGATTTTCGAAAACCAAAGATGATTCAATTTGCCACAAAATAAAATTTTACCTGAAATTTTCCTATGCTAATCTATTAACATTTACATTATTTAAAACGTATTGTACGCGCACCGCGACTCGCGGATACGCGTTGCGCGATTTTACATGTTCGATCTTGTCAAAAATTGCGCTCGTCACTTGTCAAAAAGATGATATTATGCGATTGCTCGATCAGACGTGTGCGGGTATTGATCAATAATCGCAAGTAAAGAACGCGAATGTGATATTAATTTAATTTAGATTTATATTAAAATGCCCACTCCAAATAGATGCTGTAATCCGTGCAATAAAAAGAAACACGAACGCGTTTATCGAAATGTGAATTTGGGTACATTTGCGATCCATGTCGACGATTAATTGTTTCTTCTGACTCCATTAATGTTAAAGAAAAGGTAAAAGATAAGGAAATCCCTAAAATTATCGACGATGAACGTATATCGTCTGCAAGTGATGACTCTAGCTCGGGCGATGAATGGACAAACAAATCTGTTGGAGCTTATCATCAGGATACATCCGAATTGCCAAAAGAAAGTTTCGATTTAAATCAAAATATGGGTGAATTAATTAATGAAATAAAGTTGGGATTATCAAACACATCGTCCAAAGTTGATAAAATCAGGATTTTAACTGCAGTGCCGGGAAACTTGAGCAACCGAAAACTTGCAAAAGAAGTCTGCGTTTCTGAACGAATGATTTCGAATGCAAAAAAACGTCGGCTCGAATGCCTCCTAACAGAAACCATAGACAACATCGTGGCATTTCACAAAATGGATAATTGGAGTCGTGTCATGCCTGGTCGAATAGATTTTATTACAGTCATAATTGACGGTGAACGTGAACATATTCAGAAGCGATTATTGATATACAGGGTGAATTCCTAACGGCGGAACATAGGGCATCCCATGTTATTCCGCTTAGCCAATGGCGGTGGAGGATCACCGTGAGATCCAACTACGTCGACCAATCAGATGCGTTGCTGCGTTATGTTAAAAAAATATCAAAACAAACAGAATAAGTATAATTCCAAAAGTTATTTTATTTTCGTAATATTACATTTCCATGCAAAATGACTGACAAAATGAATTATTTGTTCAAATTCAAAGGAAAAACTTGCGATTACATATCTCAGCTAATTTTTAATCGCATGAAAAATTTGGCGAACAGTTCAAGAAATAAATTACAGTTTTTCCGTTGACTATTATCAAATAATTCATTTTGTCAGTCATTTTGCATGCAAACGTAATATTACGAAATGAAAATAACTTTTGGAAGAATACTTACATATTCTGTTTGTTTTAACATTTGACTCCCTAACGCAGCGACGTATCTGATTGGCCGACGTAGTCGGATCTTACAGTAATCCTCGATCGCCATTGGCTGAGCGGGATAACATGGGATGCCCTATGTTCCGCCGTTAGGAATTCACATTGTATAATTTTAACGGTTTGTATACAAAATATTGTTTGGAATACCCTGAGAAAAAAATCAGTTTGTCAATGTTCACAAAATTACGGCCTCGTTACTGCATCCCTGTCGGGAAAAGTGGGTCTCACAATGTGTGCGTATGCAAAATATACCAAAACATGAAATTCAAATTTATTGGTATGAATGAAGTTTTGCAAAAATGTAGCATCAACGATATTTATAAGATTTCTCAAATTCTAAATGGCATGGTTTGCGAAAATTTTACTGCTGGGTGTTTTCTTCTGGAGTGCAAAGATTGCTATGGTTCGACATCGATTGTGAATGAACTTACTCGAATATTTGACGATTACAACATCAAAACAATTGAATTCAAATCTTGGGCAAACACTAACAGGTAAAATACAATTTGAAATTTTATCATGTTTTTTCTCACAGTAAAAACAAAATATTTTTTTTTTGTTATTTTTTTTTCTGTATTTTTCTATGTGTTGTTATTTATTACAACGGCGCTGAAAAAAATTCTTGGTCAATTTCACTACTTTTTAACTACTTTGTACAGTTTAATAATATTTTAACAGCATTTATAACCTGAATTTATTTACATTATTGCGTATTTCTGTGTAATGCTGTAATGCTTAATAATTAGTTGAATACATTGAACTTATATGACGCAGTATATGTAATGGATCATTTTACCTTATAACAAAATTATATCCTTAATTATAAGCTTTACAGCAGCGTAATGTTTTTGTTTGTTTGTTGTTATATTAAATGTCAATTATTAACTCAAAGTCAAAATTCTCAGAAATTTTTAAGTGAATTAAAAAAGGAACTGCCACGATTGTTGAAACATGATTTCATTGCAAAAGTACAAGCGGATTATCTCGACCACATGAAGGAAACTCTCCAGGAAGGGGATTTTATTGTCACATTAGATTTTTCAGAAAATTTTAGTTTTGTCGTTCAAGACGCAACTCAGTCGTATCATTGGTCCAACGACCAAGTTACTATCCATCCCTATGTTATTTATTACAGAAAGGAAAATAAGATTATGCACTACAATTTCATAATTATTTTTGAATGCAACAAAGATGATTCAACTGCTGTAAATTTATTTAATAAGTTAATGATTCAATATTTGTGGAATAATCACGGCAAAGAAAACGTGAAGAAGCTGATATTTTTTCTGATGACGCAGCTTCACAGTGTAAGAATAAATTCAATTTCATTAATCTATTCACAAAAATCGACAAATATTGAGATGGAATGGCACTTTTTTGCTACATCGCACAGGAAAGGAGCATATGACGGAGTTGGGGGATCGGTGAAAAGAAGTGTGCACAAAGTTAGTTTGCAACGAGTTGTAAACGACCAAATCATGACACCGAAAGATTTTTTTAATTGGGCAGAAACGCTTTTCAACCAAATTTTTTTCGCTTTCTGCACGCTCAAAGAAAATGATACCGAATATAAACATCTACAATCTCGTTATGAGAAAGCAAATGCAAGAAAGAATACCCGTCAATATAATTTCTTTAAACCGATTAAAAATGGTGAACACATGATTTGCAAAAAAGTGTCGTCCATGTCCGAAAAATTAGCAATTGTTAAAGTTTTGAAAAGGTGAATAAACGAAGTATCTAGTCAAGCGTAAATGTAAAATTTTATGTACCCTTGATATCATACTGTAAAGAAAGATATTTTTCTCGAAATTAATTTCATCAGAACTACCATAAAAAAGTAGGCGGCGCGGCGCTTCTCCGCAAGCCGCGGCGCGCGACCACGAATTCGGCAATATACGTACCAGCAGAAATATTTAAATAAATCTTTTAATACATGCGTGGCGCTTGGTTTGCAGATGCACTAAGTGCACTCTCCAAATCGACGCTGCGTTGTCCAGGGGTTCAGACTGGCGAATAATCCACATGCGTTTCAATATTAATAAATTTTACTCTACAATAATCCTTAATACAAAAAAAAACAATTAAGCGTCCAATAAATGCTTCGTGCTGGTGAAATCGCGGTCATGAAATATTACAGACACACCAAACCGAAAACTCAAGTGCGTTACAATCGTTTCACAGCGCGATTTCTTAGATTAGCCACGATTTCTGGAATCGTGAGCGGAGCGAAAATATACGTGCGAGCGCAAGTAAATCCACGTGTGTTCTGGCCTAAACCAAAGAAAACCGGAAAACGGATGAACTGATAGCTAGTCCCCAACTAGTGGAAGAAAACGATATTAGGAATTTAGAGCGCGCAGAATATAAAGTTCGCATTCAAATTGTGAGTATTATAAGAATTCGAGCGAACACGCATAGATTTTGGCTCGCGACTAGTTCATTCGCGAACATTACCGCCCGCCTTGCGGTAAGTAAACCGCAAATGTATACTCACTCATTAATCTAGCTAAACTTACAACTAACTTAAATCTAACTTGCGTCTACGCATTCACGTTCGCACTTTCGATCACTACGGGCAGCATCGCGAGCTTGATTATCACCAACCTATTCGACCTAAAAAGGGCGAAGTTGAAGAGTCGCAAACTATCTCTAAATGAATCACTCGCGACGCCATACACACAAACAGGGCAATGTAAGCCGGGTGGTAGCGTGATCCGCGACCGCCTGTCAAACGCAGCTTGACCGCGCCGGCATAATCTACGCCGCACTCCGCGAAAGCACGAGTTGGTCGGTTGACTCGAGCCGATGGCAAGGACCCCATTAGTTGAGTTGGCCTCTCAGCACGTTATCGTGCGCATATTTCACAGCGATCGATGGCAGATCTGATCGTCTTCCGAGCTTGCAGAACCCAGATTTGGTCACGTAACGTACTGAGTGACAGTGTGAGGCCACCGTGTAGGCAACGCTCGTGCGCGTTTGACGCTAGTAGACGCGACACGTGCCCGGAGGGCAAAATAATCGGGTGCTTGGCAGTGTATAAGATATCCGCAAGATCTAGCCTGCCTTCAACACGCAACAATTCTTCTGGGTCCAGAAAGGGATTAAGCCGTCGTAGGGGGCTATGTTTCGAGTTTGTTTTACCTGCAGATGGCGTGATCCCTCATAACTGGGTGGATTTGATTGCAGTAGTGCGGTTTCTTGAGCGAATGCCTTTGTCTGAATCAGCGAAAAAATGCGTTGAGCGGCGAGCTGCAATTCTCGCTTGGAAAGTTTCCTGTTGGAGGCCAACCCAGCATTCAGTCGCCAGTATTTCGAGATGCTGAACAAACCTTCAAATACTCACCGAAGACTAGACCAGGATGAGAAGCGTCGGAAAATGCTAAGACAATTGTAGCATCCGTCCATGGTTGAACGGTGCAATTCGCGAAAGCAGGGGCTTGTTGGATCTGTGCAAAGAGACGTATGAACAATACTGCACCACAAAGCTCAATCTTGGGATGGAGACTTGTTTCAATGGCGCGACACGGGTCTTTGATGAAATGAGCTCGGTGTACCATTGAGCCGGTGTTGTAATGAATCGTGCATAAATGACTGCAGCGCAGGCCTTTTCCGAAGCGTCGGAAAACCCATGAAGTTCAATGTCAGTGGTAGACAAAGTGCCTATCCAACGTGGAATAATAAGGTGCTTTAGACATGGCAGGGCGTCCAGAAATTCCGTCCATACAGCAATAATGTCCACAGGTAGCGGCGAATCCCAAACAAATGGGCACTGCCACAGCCGCTGCATAATCATTTTGGCTATGCCAACAACTGGGGCAATCCGTCCAAGAGGGTCAAAGATACGAGCAATCTGCTACAGAATACCGCACTTTGTCAGGTCAGATGACGGCGCTGATGCGGATAGCATAAACCAATATGAATCTGAGGCCGGATGTCACGAGATTCCTAAAATCTTCACGCTATCATCTACCTGTAACATCTTGTCACAAGCCAGTCCCACGTAAAATTACTCACCCACTTTCGGAGGGTAAAATGACCGTGACTAAGCAGCGCGATGAGCTCGTTACGAATTAGCTTAGGTTCTTCAGTTAAATCAACACCGAATAACGCGTGATCCACAAAAAAAAAATCGATAAAACAGCTATTTTACCGCGAGGACAAGCATGCCCTTCGTCAGCGGCGAGGTGCCGGAGAACTCTGAGCACCAAAAACGGAGCGCTGGCAGTCCCGTAAGTGACGGTAAGCAGCTGATATTGAATTATTGGTTCTAAAGGGCTATTCCGCCACAGAACGCGTTGATAATCGACGTCTCTGTCGTCAATCTGGATATGGCGATACATTTTTTCAATATTAGCGGCGTACACATACTTATGGGTGCGCCACTGCACATGCTGCACCGACAGCTCGGACTGCAGACTAGGGCCAACCAACTGCAGATCGTTCAGTGATGGGCCATTAGTGGATACGGATGATGCATTGAATACGACGCATGTTTTGGTCGTTGTACTGCTTAACTTGATCACTGGATGGTGGGGAAGGTAAATGACAGGAGCAGAGCCAGGTTGCGGAGGGGCGATTCGCATGTGTCCCATCATTTCATATTCGCGCATAAAAGTTTCGTAGGCGTTGCGTTCGAGCGGAAGTATCGAAAGTCTGCGCTCGATCGAGTGCAGGCACTAGATTGCCTTAGGCATGGTGTCGCCAATGTCATGGGCGGAAGATGACTTGAATGGGATACGCACAACATATTGTCCATTCGAAGATTTCGTGTGGGTATCAAGAAAGTGTCTTTCACAGCGCTCATCATCTTCGGAGGATGGGCGAAAAGTGGCAACCTCTTCCATGTCCCAAAAGCGAGACAGCGAGGCATGCAGTTCTTCGTGCGAAGCTGCATGGTGCATGTGCACTGAGGGGGCGGAATCTTTATCGCGAGCGGAGTCGGTATTGCCGGAGAGCGGTTGACCGCGAATAATTCCGTCGCGTAACGCGTATGCATATAAGTCAGCACCTATTATTATGTGTATAGGCGTATAGTCGGTTGGGTACCGGTTAGATAACTCTACGTTACGTAAGTAGGGCCAGTGCTCGAGAGGGTGTCGAAAATTCGGTACGTATGTAGTCAACGTATCTAAAATGCCAAAATACTGGCCAGGGGCAGAATAACTAACTGCGGAGGTATACGAAGGCGATTGACGCTTGAAATTAATTTTTCGAACCGAAAGAACATCGTTAATTCGGCTGCAGTGTTTGCGATGGTAAGCGGCGGAAGGAGTATGTGCGACAAAGAGCGCACGCAACAGACGGACTCCGATTTCCCGCGAATAAATAATCATCCGCACGACTCGTGAAAACACTTGCCACACGAGGGACACTTTACGAAGTTGATGACAGGTTTGTGGCACTTCGCACAGATAACGTGTTCGGTTTCGTTGTGTTCCGGGTAATTGCTGCTACGCGTTTTCCGCGTGTCCGATGACAGTTAATGCATGAAGCACACGGCCGACATGTTTCCTTACGTCCGTGTACTCACCAGAAACAGAGAGAGAGAGAGAGAGAGAGAGAGAGAGAGAGAGAGAGAGAGAGTAGCGTACACATTAAATGTACTTTTAAGTTCCCTTTCGCTTGCCGAGAGTACAGGAGTGAAATTGGATATTTTCGGGAGTAAATGAAGAGTACGCGTAGATTTTTAAAAGTACACTTATGATAGTCATATTTGAGTGTGCCATATTCATATTAGGAATGAAACAAGGCGTACGGGAGTATACTTATTGAAGCGTTATTGGATATAATGACCGCTTTATTAGTTATTAAAGGGATTACAGGCGTGGGAATAAACTACACTCAGAGCTAAACAAAATAAAACATAATATATTACAAAAAATTTTCAATTACACAAATTCTAGTACGAGACATTTAGTTCGGGAGTTCGAGAATCACTCGACGGTGGGCTGCTTGCTCATGACCGTAGATTTTAGCGTGAGACGCGAAGGGCGGGGAAAGCCTCGGATGAAGTCAGAACACGCGATACAAAAAATAAAAAGAGAGTAGATATAGCAAAAAGAAAGGGGGTATAACTC
Organism: Trichopria drosophilae; assembly: GCA_030407085.1. Taxonomy (NCBI): domain Eukaryota; kingdom Metazoa; phylum Arthropoda; class Insecta; order Hymenoptera; family Diapriidae; genus Trichopria; species Trichopria drosophilae. The sequence continues at coordinate 91,923,474 of CM059584.1, forward strand.
GAACGAAGTGGGCAAACGGTACTCACGGGGATTGCGGACGCGTCCTCACTCTGATGCACTGGTAATCGCCAAGGTCACCACTTTGTCCCAAGGCACGTCGGACGCCAGCCTGGCGTATTTTTGTTGGATTGAAGGGCTTGGATGAGTCAGAAACCCCTTCAAAGCCCAGCCAGAATCCGGTCCATGAAGGGGAGGGGGTAGGCGTCCTTACGTGTGATCTTGTTTATTTCGCGGAAGTCCACGCAGAACCGAAAAGTCCCGTTGGATTTACGCACGATGATGGGGTTGCTCATCCGAGGGCTCTCAACACGCTCGATGACACCTTCCCGACGCATGTCATCAGTTGCGTCTTGAGCGACCCTGAGCATATAGGGGGAAAGTAGGCGGGCTTTATGGCGGATAGGAGGGTGGTTTAGTACATCGATCCTGTGTTGGGTGAGGTGGATCGTGCCTAGGGAGGGGGAATGTCCAGGAGGGTAAAAGCGGGCTAGGAGACGCTGCAAACCCCACACAATCGAAAATCGTTTGTGCGTCCACAGAGATGTTCCGTTCGGTGACGAAACCAGTGACGCCCCTACGGCTGCTCCAGGAATTATTATCCACATCCATCCTGATACCGAACGTGCGTAGGAAATCTACTCCAAGTCTAATTCGTAATTCAGAGGGGCCACCCGGATATCGAAATTCTCCACTTGATCATCGAGTGTCAAGAGGAGAGTAACTAACCCAGCAAGGGGTACTAGGGACCCATCGGCGACGCGAACTTGCTCGTCTGCACCCCTGACGAAGGGACCCACGAGATTTAGATGTACCGAACTTAGGTATGACTTCGTCGCACCCGTGTCGACGAGCGCACGAACCGGTGTTCCATTTAAGGACTGATTTAGGAAAGGACAGGAATCCGCATCGTGTAGTGAGATCGGGGTTGGAGTTATGGGCTCTACTGACGCGAATGATTCGGAGGGAGAGGTGGGATTTGGTCCGGTACTGTCCAGAGGGGGCCTGGGGAATGCCGTCCCCCCTTTAGGAGTTTCCCGAGAGCTTACGCTCGCAAACGGGGCAATTATTGCTATCACGCCCTGGGTAACCGCAGACTCTGCAGAAGTACCCGAGGGGGTGTGAGCAGTCGCAGTACACATGTCCTGTTTGATTGCAGTTGAAACAGCGGACCGCAGTGCTGGTGGGGGATGGGTTATTCGCGGGAGTGGGGCGATTCTTAGGCGCTACTTTGGACAGCGTTGGCATTCGCAGTCTACGGGTTGGTGTTTGCGGGGCTGGGGGTAGGGGTGGAGGTGGTTGTCGCGGCGGAGGGAGCGGCCTCCTTGTCTCCATTCGCGGGGTATTTGTTGGTGGGGTACGCAGCAACGCCGTTGCATCCGCCACCACTGTGGGGGTGTTGGGGAGTTCGAGCGTGAGTACTTTTTCTCGACAACTGATGAGGCGTGAGACGCGGCCGCTAACCTTTCCTTCGGCTTGCGCGTCTTTGGCGAATAAGCGAGCGCTGGGTACGCCGACTGCGCAGCCGGGGGTGGGGGCCTGTATGCCTTCTCTTGAGTCGCGACGTTTTCTATCTGCCGTCCTTGTCGTAACAGGTCGGCGAAATCGGAAACCTTCTCCCGACGGATATGTTTCGCGATGCCAGGGCGAAGATTTTGAACGCATATGTCCATCTGTTCGTGGACTGACGGGGGCAACAAGAGCAGCCGGAACAGGCTTCGTAACGCCATGATGTATTCTTGGACCGGTTCGTCGGGACCCTCGGTGCGAAGGGCGATCTCCCTCTTGACGCTGGCCTCGGTGCTTCGGTGTCCATAAGCATTGCGGAAGTACCGTATGAAACCGGGATACGTATTCCAGCTGTAGCGCTCTACCCGGTAGCAGACCAGGGCGGCGCCCTTGAAAGTCTCCGGGAGAGCTCGAAGTAGGTCGTCTTCGTCAAGGTCGCGACTGGTGCTATATTCGATGAGTTTGGTGAGGAAATCTTCGGTATCCTCACCGTGCTCACCTGAAAATCGGGGCGCATGAGTACTCCAATGTTCGATGGGGGATTGGCCCCAACGAATTCTGGATTGCAACCAGCTCGGAATGAACGATGGGTTTTGGGGAGGGTGAAGGGAACCAACGCGAGTGCTGGCCTCCGGTGGGTTTGCGGAAACATCGTTAGGTCGGTGGAGAAATGTACGGCCGGGACAAAGGGGTTTGGCCTGGGAGGAGCAGTGTTCGACACACTGGTTCCCGTGGGGAAAGGGAGGTGGGAGGTTTGTTGATGGGGCTGAGCGGAAGATTGGGGACAGGTGGAATATTGGAGTGGATGGTAGGCGAAAGTGGACTGGTGGGGGTAGGGAATAGAAGGTGGTTGAGGATAGGAGAAAGCTGTATGTCGGGGTAGGGTGTGTAGAGTTGATAAGGATGAGAAGGGGGTTGTGGTTAGAAATACAGGAATGCGGGTTGATGGAAGTGAAAGGAGTCTGATGATTGCGAGGATTGATAGGGTGGTAAAGGTTGAGAGAGTTGAGGGGGTTGGGATGGTTGGGATTGGCGATGTGGTCTAGGGGGGGGGGAGGGGAATGGATGGTTAGATCGTTGAAGGGGTGGTTGATTCGATTGTGGGGGTGGTGGAAGGTAGGATGGGTATAATGGTTGAGTTTGAGGGTGGGAAGTGGATTGGGAACGGGAAGTGCTCACCTCGGTTGGGCGAGGATCCGTAGGGGAAGGGATGAGGATGTAGGTTGGGGACCGAAAGGGTTTGTCAGGGGAACACAACGCGAGGATATATACTGCAAACTAGGGAGGACGTCACCCGGAGCTGAGGGGGTATCAGTTGCGCTAGGGTCAGCGTAGGGTGCGTTTCCGCCGAAATCCCCTAAGGGGGGGGGGGAATTGACCCCGTGGTTGAAAAGTCCGCAGTTCCTTCGGCGAATGTGAGGGGGTCGCGATAGAACGCGCGCGATTGGTGAGAAGGAAGTTGGGTCTGGGGAAACGCGAATGCTTCAAGGCGCAGATGAAGGTTTGGGGTTACATGGCCGGGGTGACGGGATTGGAAGCATTGAACGACCAGTTCAAAAGACTCCCTATTATTGGGCAACCGATGGCTTCCTGTAGCGTGAACGGGGGGCTGTCCCCCTCCCGTCTATTATTGGGTCCCAGCCGACCTCGGTGTCAGGAAACCTCCGCAACAGTGTGTGTCGCACTAGCCTGCCACGTGTGGCCTCCATCGGGCCGGAAATCTGGATTTCCGCCCGGTCACACCTATCAATGAGGTCACGAAGGTCAATGATGGCATTCATTTGGGCCGCAGTACAAGGCAACACCCACCCAGAGCTCGGATGAGTCAGAAACCCCTTCAAAGCTCCTATTCCTCACGGTTCCACGGATTTTTGGGGTGGACACCAAAAATCCCAGCACTGTTTCTTATCTTCTGCGCACGGAATGTCAGTCACCAATTTACGACTCGCAGGCGAAGAGCTCAATTATTATAAATTGTGAATATATTATAAATCGTTCTAAGAGGCAGATTCACGACGCATGTCTATTCGCTACTGAATCCGAAAACGAACTAACGTGTCGCGGCGTCGCGTCAGTGCCTGAGAAAAAGGGGAAAAAGGAGGAAAAGAGAGAGAGAGCAAAGATAACTCAGCGTCTCGTGGCTATCCCTATGAAGGCCGGTAGGGGGAGTAGGAGTCTTACTGTTGTCGACGTCGAATGAGAGGACGAGTCCCCCAATGACGAAAGACGGCGAGGCACTGGAGGAGAGGGCAAAAATTCGCCATACTACTCCTCGTATGTCCGGGTGCGGTAATGACACCCGGGGAAGAAGGGGAACCAGGCCAGCACCAATGCGCGGCAGACACGGCGGCTGATGGCGGCGGCGAATCCGAAACAGAGGCCGGTAGATGGGGGCTCGGGCGTCGAGGTCGCGGCGGGAAGATCGAGCCAGACATTGAAATCGGTAATGCCGTGTGCCTGCCTGACCGATAGACGATGGACTCAACTTGATCGTTCGAAGTGCTCTGAACTATAGGATAGTAAAGCGAGTGTTGTCGGTGGCGCTCCGTACTCCTCTGCTACCGCCACGCGCAGGGGTCGATCGGTGACGCCCCGTCACAATATTAAATATGTGGTTTTGGTAGTTTCTTTTTTTATTTTTTAGTCTAGATTTTTGTGTTGTTATAAGGGCATGGCCACTTTCAATTCACCTCAGGAAATACACATTAAAGAAAAAGTTCTGCTGTTGATCCAATGCGGAATATATAAATAAAAGGAAGTATTTCGTATTGTCGACGATATGAAAAAGTAAACAATTGATTGTAAATACGCCCTTGAGGATTTCAACGATTGCAGAAGAAAAAAAAACTACTCTTCCTGTTGCGATGCTCTCTACGACAAGTATTCAATGTTATGCACGTAGGGAATATTTATTAACTAATACTAGCAGTTAATAAAAAAGGAAATACTAAAAGAATTTATTCAAGATAATTTTTATACAATTTGGCTTTTTGCGCTCTTGCACGACGCTTGACGTTTCTGCTGGTGCGATGACGTTCAATCGCGTCTACAGCTTGCGTATCAATATTTATATATTTGGAATCGGGTATTTCACTATTGTAATCTAGATGACCAGAATCTTTTTGTAACGCTGGTGAAGCGGAGTGATACTTATGATGTATAGATAAAAATCGCGGATCAGACCGAAAAATCTTAGTGGTTAGAAATTTACGATTAATGTCTATATCACACGGGATAAGTTTCCAAACAGTTGGCTTTACAATAATAACGGATTTCAAACGATTAGGAACTAAGTCCTCTTCGATCTGACAAGTCTCATTTGGTGGACGAGCATACTCTCGTACTGAGTCGGGATCTATCGCGTCACATTCGAAAAGTTCGTCGAGATTTCGCTTACACACTGCACGGCGACGGACGTTTTCGCGTATTGTGTCTTCTGTTTTTTGGACCGGCGATGACATAAATCGCGCACTGACTCTAATTGATAATTGCGTTAAAAAATAGAGCCACGCTAGCAGCAGGCTGTATAAGGTCACTTACGGATGTCAATCCTGTCTTGCAGACGGATTAGGGTTGCAGGAGAAATGCGGAGACTTACGGGTGCCTACCAAGCTGGTGGCACGGACGTAAGGATGCTCCTCAGATGCCTGTTCGCCCGGTTGAACAGAAGTTATGAGGTATGGTCCTCCACTCGATGATAATGTATGAGTGGCCGACCTTACAGGCAGCCCAGATGAAATCTCGAGAGATATCTTTTGTGTCGTCGTCGTCCTTGAGAGTATTTACGACCTTGAATGGTATATACGGTTAATGTGGTCCAGGTATTGAAAGAAATTAGTTAAAGTCCTGAAAAGGACTGATCGAATATAGTTAGTTTCTAGTAGTTAACTAGACTGAGGTCATGAACCACTAATTGGATGCTGGGTATGTCACGTAGATTTCGGTATATTGGGTCCAAGTGCCGAATTCGATCTTGTGAAGCGTAAATAGTGACGGTGCTAAGTCTTCCGGATGCTGCTAGTACCAATAACCTCCTGGACGTTCGGATATTCTAATAATTGTCGACTGTTCTAATTGCCAAAGTTGAAGGTTGAACTTTGAATATTTTTCCATTGGAAACGCCCGTAATTTATACCCTGACCGAGCACAGAGTTTACACTGATTGGCTCGCGGCTATACGGTGGGGGGTTAATAATATAGGTAAAAAATGAATTTACGTTTTTTAATAAATAAATATGAGTTCCTGTTTCCTGACTTTCGTTGTTTTAAGATTTATTAAATAGTCGATAATAAAATGTTCTATATTTTGTGTGAAAATTAGCTTTTTCTATTCAGACATGCTAAGTTTGCTAGTTTCTAATATTAATCAGGATTCAGACTCATTCCTACATTTTAACCCTTTTTTTGCTTCTAAACTTGTGAATTTTTAACTACTAAAAAATTCATGGTACTCTCTTTATACATTTAATTTAACGTGTTTCATGTTTATCGATTCTTCTGTATTGAATGCTTATTAGTTTCTAATGCTGCATTTTTTAGTCTGTTCCACATAAACATTTTTTATGTCATTTCTCCGGGGCTATATTAATATGTGAACAGAACTTAAAAAATCATCATAAAAAAAACGTTCAGATTCGTCTTAAGTAAAAATATCTGTATTCCGCTATACGAGTTATGATGTCTATGGTCCAGTGTCTTGAAAAAATACCCTGGAACTTAGTTTAGTGCACATCTTCGTAAAAAAATCATTTCTATTTTCGAATGTATAACTGAACAATTTAAATTTTAATTTTAATTCCGAAATACTCGTAATTCTCGGAATTACATTTAAATGCTCTGTTAACTCTTGTATTTGAATATTTACTTTTAAATTTTCGTGCCACTTTGTTTGTTTATTGACTCCTATTACCTCAAGCGTGTGTGACTCCGATATTTATACTTGAGTAAGTATAATTCCGTATTTGGCGCGGAATAGATTTAATTTGTATATTGTAATTTGTGTGTTCTAATTTTTCACTCTTATATTCTCCTGTGAGTCGAACTTACGCGTTCTCGTTTCTGCGCCCATTTTTTAACGCGTGGCACGTCCGCCACAAATAAAGCATAAGATTATTTTTTTCGATCGTGCATATTTCTAATCGGATGTAAGTGTACACCTGTTGTTAAGAATTAATTAACGCATTCATATGCTAAATAAAGCGTTCAGTACGCCTTTATAAATAGAAATGACTTAGAACTTTATTTTAAAGCTTTATAAATTAGAGCATGTTCAAGTGATCTTTATATAAAAATATAAACACATGAGGAATATAACCAGTATCGTCGAACACCAGGGGGGAGGGGGGGTGTAACAAATGAAATATCAAATAAAGTTAACAGTCTTGATATATTTCTTTCGGTATATAGTGCGTCGTTTTTTAATTTTTATACAAGTACAAGTTTGAATTAAATATTTTATTTAACAATATTTAATAATAATTACGTTATTTATATATTTATATATGTGTCTAGGCGAAGTGTAACATACTTATATTTACAATCATATTTATATTTTACTCATAACTCATAACATTAATCTCCAGAACATCGGTACGGAACAATGCAAACAATTTCATGTTTGCTATTTCACATCAAAATGCATTTTTACTGTACACTATAAATTCACAATATGTACGTACATTTGTAGATTATGCGAAAGTTCGAAGGCATTCGGATATGTACATATTCAAAAATATTATTCTTTTTTCAAATTTTGGAAATTTTCAAAATTCATATATATATATATATGTATTAATCGAGAAAGGGGCATGACCCTTTCAATAACCCTCGAAATTTTATCAGATTTCGCATATCTCGCGACGAGATAATTAAGAAATTTTCAAAATTTATCATGTAATACAAATATCATAAAACGTTATACATAGTGATCGAGAGTGATAGACCAGTGGTCCGTGTCGCGCGCGGTCGTTGATCGCGTAAAGCATCCTTGTTGAGGAACAATATACAATACTTGGATAGGTAATAATTTATTTATCTTAAAAACGGTTTTAAAAATATTGATATTAAATAATAAACTAAAAATAATAAAAAAATACAATTTTTTATTAAAATCTCTTATTGTACACTTTGGGAAGCGGTATTTAAGTGTACGTACGTTCGCTCTTAATGTCCAAAATTACTCTTATTGTACGCTTAATGTACTCTTATTGTACACTTCGGGAAGCGGCATTTAAGTGTACGTACTTTCTTCATGTACCATTAATTTCCCTCTTACGTGTACGCTTCCATTTTTGTCAGTCATTATGCCTTTTTAAAAAGAGCACTTTTACAAAAATGGGATAGTGGACATATGTTATATGGAACCCTACTGATATTAATTTATCGAAAATAATTATCAAAATATTACGTTCACCAAAACTATTCATCATGATCATGTAACCTCCACAACGCAGGGTAGCTCTCTTTGTTGTTTTGTCCAAAATTTAAGGGCCGGGGCACTTTTAGTTGTAGTTGCGTCCCTGAGGCTTTCGGGTGGGACCGAGCGGCTCTTCATCATCCATTGTGGCGCGCATGGCCGATTCCAGAGAGAGGGCATGACGTCTCAGCATCGAGAGAGGGGATCGGAGACGACCTGTTCGAGGAAAATCTAGAGACGAGCAGTTTTCGTCTAGCTTCTCGCTGAGAGGTGTCTGGCTTGAACCCTCTTCCTAGTCTCGCCCAGGACTGTCGCTGAGGGAACCTGGCACGGCTTCCCCAGGTTCACGTCTAGTGCCTCGCTGAGAGGCAACTAGCTTGAACGATCTCCTCAACAGTCTCGCCCAGGACTCCCGCTAAGAGATCCTGGAACGGCTTCCCTAGGTCCTCGCACTAGGTCTTCTCGCTGAAAGGAGCTTGGGCGATCTCTCCGTTGAATAACAGTTTTGCATTATTATTTATATTTATATTTTAGTTAGGCAGTAGTACTGTTCCGGACCCCGCTGAGGGCGACGGCAGTACGAACAGTCAATTATTTTGCGGTAGCGCGATCGTTGAGGCGATCCCGTCGTACTAATCCTCACTGGTAAGGGAAATTCGATAAAATCATTCGCAATCCTCTGTTCATACGCTGCAAATCTGGACTTGCCATTATTTCGTATTAATAAGATATAATTTTATTTTCAGGTTCCGAGTATTAAACCTCTCGCGATACATAAATATAGAACATATTGTTAAAAATAAGGTTAAGGTCAAGGTCATTATTAAATAAACATTTACTTTCATCTGGTAAATAAACGATTTTGATTGTTATTTACGAGACCTTTCCTTGTGTCGTCTGTGTGTGTGTGTACACTATATGTTTACAATTGATTAGAGCCTGTAGTACAACTAACTTCCGGTGAATCGTTCATTCAGCAAATCGATTGTCAATTACAGGATTTCCGCGAAGTACAATTCATAACCACACGAGAGAAAACGTGTAGATTACACTCATCAATTAAATACTAGGACATTGTTTTACATTCTTCATTTCAAGTTAACAATTCATTCATTTCGACTTCATTAAGTTCAACGTTGTTCAATAAAATTTAAATTACGATAGTTTATACAATATTTATAGAAAAAAATTATTTTCCCCTTTTTCTTTCGTTGAACCCCATTAGCAGCATTCGCTGTAAAGAAATGAATGTTAAAATACATGAACAGTATTAATGGAAAGGTTTTCAATACATTTCAAATTATAATTTTAAATTTGTTGTGTGTGGGTTCATTTGCTTACAATACTTCTGCTTAAATTGCAGATAACAAGGATTCTCGTGCATCCTCAATCAATCAGCAACTATTGTTACAATCTCAGACTCTTTTCTCATTCCTGTTATTTACTGGTCATTATATGCAGTAATGTATAAATGCACAGTATGTCAGTATAAAACCGAAAATATTCACTCGTATAATACGCATAAGAAAACTCACAGAAATGAAAAAATATGAAAATAGCCCGTGTACATGCTAACTGCAACAAAATTTTCGACTCTTACAATAGATTTTATTGGTATATTTATAGAATGCATAGAGATCATATACAAAGTACGGGATCTTCATATGTTTTTTGTGTTAGAAATTGTACTCGTTCATTTTATAATACAAATAGTATCAATAGACACCTAAAACAACATTTGAGGGATTCCATCGCTATCAAATGTCTTTACCATGTTTGTAAGTAATTAGAAACTGGGTATTATACAGTCGATTCATATTAAGTGCATGTTTGTAGAAGACATTCCTCCGAAAGTTTGGAAGAAAAATTATGTAATGATAATAATTATGAACATGACATAGAAGAAGAATTATATAATGATACTGACTATGCAAATGACGTACAAGAAGAATTATCTAATGATAACGATTACGATAGGAATATAGAAGAAAATAGCCAAGGCGGTACACATTCGCGCAAATATTCGAGTGTTAAAAGTGAAACATTTGGTCTGCTTCAAAAATCCGAGCCAGCAAAGTGCACTGCTTGTTTAGCAAATTTGTTGTTAAATTTAAATTTATAGCACCATTCAACGGAGGCCCGTGCCCAGCAAACTGTTCAAGAAACGTATATCTTGCGAAAATTTGTTTTTACACGAACTTGATAAAAGCGTAGTACCGCAAAAGCACAAGAAATACGTACAAAAAATATTTAATAAAGTTTTACCGGTATACCAGATGCTCTAAATCCCTCGCATGGTGCTCTCCGAAGCACATATTGTCGGAAGAAATATTTTAGCGAGCGTATGAGTGTAATACTACCTGCCGAAATTGAAATATTTAATGACGATGGCGATCCCACAGGCTCCCTCTTGAGCTACGTAAACATCTCAGAGGCGCTAACGTTAATGCTGTAAAAAAAATCCACGAATTCTGTTAAAATCGCTCCCAGCCTTCGAGAATAATGTATGATTTTCAAGACTGAATTGTTTACAAAAGCAGCCAATTTTTTACTAAACATCCAACAGCTCTACAAGTAATTATGTTTCAAGACGCATTCGAAATCTGCAATCCGCTGAGGGCATAAAAAGGCAAGTTCAAATTAATAAGTGTTTATATGATTTTAGGGAATATACCACCATATTTGAGATCTAAAGTAGACAACATAAAACTTGTCATGTTGTGTTTCGATAAAGAGGTTAAAGTATTTGGTTAGAATAAGATTTTGGAGCCTGTTATAAAAGACTTAAAAGTATTAATATCGGAAGGCATAGTTGGAAATGTTTCAGGTGTACGAACAAGTTACTTTGGAACATTGTTTGCAATGCTTGGTGACAATTTAGGAAGTCACGACATTAGTGGTTATTCTCAAAATTTCAGTAGAAATGAATAGACGTGTAGATACTGTGAACTTCCCAAGAAAGACTTCATAAGCAATCCCTTCCAGCCAAAGGCACAAAGAACAGTCGAAACGTATGAGAAATATGTGGTAGAGACAAAAAATAATAATGGCAATCCAACGAAGGGCATAAAAAGCAGTTCCTCTTTGAATGAATTACAACATTACCAGGTTGTAAATCCAGCGTTGCCTCCGTGCATTGCGCATGATATTCTGGAAGGAATCGTACCTTTAGATTTTCGGTTGGCTGTTCGATATTTCTTACGTGAGAAATGGTTCACTTTGAAAACATTAAATTTTCGTCTCAATGACACTAAATACGACGAAACAGTCCAATTCTTTCACGAAATTAAAGTTACTGGACTCCCCTTTTCTTCACTATTATCTCCCGATCCCTTCTCAGAACTTAAGATTGACAATGTACCGATATTTAGGCCTAAATACCAGCCCCTTAATCCTCACATGTGAGTCATGTAAGTTGAAAACATATCTTTAAAATCGTAATTTTAATTAATATACCTATGATGCTGAAGTCCGCAGCCGAAATGTAGCAGCCGATTCGAAAAAATTGAGGTTCTATTTATTCTACTGATCCTAGCAGACATTTACATTCATGTTTTGTGTTACATTGTAGCTCAATTGTGAAATTTTCACGATATCACATGCTGGAACCCCCGCCTTTCGAATCGGCTGCTAGCTTCATCATCATAATATCCCGGATGAAAATAGAGATGAATGAGAAATAAGTAGTTGCTCAAAGCACCCCAATAAACGAGTTCGTGTGCAAAAATTTCGACTTTCATTCGATTTGATTCCAATTTCGAATGAAATTGATCAAATTTTAATACGAAATTAGTCGTTTTCAAATGTTTTCATACGCACAATATATTATAATGACTAATTTTATAATGCACGTCTGATATTTCCAAATTTAGTAATAAATTAAGTGATCTTTCGTGGAAGTCTTTGGATTTTTCATCGACTTTATGAGAAAAGAATGTACCCTTAATTTTAGAGAAAAGTTTGATAATGTGTTTAGGAGTGACATTTTTATATCGACACTGTAATAAAAAAATACGTTGATTAATTAATTTATGAACGCTATATTACTCATACCTGATTTTATTTTTTCTGATGAAGGCAACAAACCAGTGCCGAAAACGTTAAAACGTTGTTTGTAATTTTATATTCGTTTTTTTCGTCCTTTTTTTCCTTTTTCGTTTTGTAAACGATTTGTACTGTGACCGTCATTTAACGCTATTTTGTCTCAATGTGAATTTTAATTCATTTTCCGCAGTAATTTCAGAAAATTTATCTTCAAATTTACGCAAGAAACGTAATGTTTCTTCATTAGTATCCCACCTTCCAATATACCAATTATATGCGTCAGCTATTCCTTTTAACGCTTCTCGATGGGAGACATCTTTTTCCATTATAATGCTATCGTTGATCTCGTGTGCTGCATCTTCATCGATGTTATTCTGCGTTTCTCCATTTTCGCATCTGGTCTCTTCAATTAATTCATCGATAGATAAAATAGGCCATCCATGATCATTGCGATCAGAATCGAACAAATTGGTGATGTCGACCTCAGAAAGATTTTCATCGATAGCTTTATTTGCCATCGCTGTGGTTGAATGTGTAATATATTCTTGTGAATCATTTACATCATCAACGGACTGGTTTTGGAGAAGATTATGCCAGGATTTGCTCAAAGTGCTATCGGTAATAGAAAACCATGCCACTGACAACTTCTCGAAGCACTTAACTATATTCCACTGCTTCAGGAAAACTTCCACACTTCTTTCTGATAAAACATCTGCCAGTAAATACTCCCTTAAAAAAGATCGCTTGTACAGTCTTTTTAGTGCAACTATAACTCCCTGATCCATCGGCTGGATTAGGGAAGTGACGTTAGGCGGTAAGTAAAGCACTTCACAGCATGTATTAATGTCATTTAATTCACTTGCTGTAGGATGTGATGGTGCATTATCCAACAATAACACAAATTTCTCATTTTCATGAGATTTCCTTGCTTCGATTGAAGGTAGAAATACTTCACTGTACCACCTTTTGAACAGCACCTTATCCATCCACGCATTGACTTGACTCATATATTTTACTGGCAGTATCTCATCAAAATTATGTGGGAAGCAACGTGACTTTTTTGCTTTGCCTATAGCTAACAGTGACACTTTGTGGGATCCTGTGGCGTTGGAATAGACCATAAGCGAAATTCTTTCCTTCGCCACTTTTCGCTCAAGTGCAGTCACTTCCTGTCTCGATGCCAAAGTCATGTCTGGCAATTGTCTCCGCTGAAGGCCTGTTTCGTCCGCATTATATATACGGTCCAAGGTGTAGCCTTCTTTTGCTATTTTTTCTTTCAATAAAATTTAAAATTGCTGACTTCCTTCTTCATCTGCTGACAATTTTTCTCCCAGCATCGATAATTGTCGGATGCCATGTCGAGTTTGGAATCTATAATGCCATCCATTACTCGCTTTGAAATCAGAGGGGCCTCCTAAATGTTCATTGACAATTAATGCAATTTCTTGCAAATTAGATCCAGAAACTGGTGAGCCTGATTCTCGTTTTTGAATGAACCATGAAAAAATTATTTTTTCCTTACATGACTCTTCAAGTCCTGTATACTTTTTTTTTTATTGAACCTTGTTCTTCGTTCAGAATTTTCTCTTGATGCAACAGTTTGTCACGATTTTCTGAAATTCTGTAAATCGATTGCCGAGAGATGTTGTACTTATAGGCAATATCACTTACTGCAAACTTAGATTCCAAGCTTTATAAAATTTCCAGCTTTTGCTGAATAGAAAGGCAAGTTCTTTTCCTTTTATCTAAAGTCAAATAAAAGAAATCAAATAAATAAGAAAATACGTTAACAACGGAAAACTGCAATACAGTTTTGTACAATGTCACTCACTCTTATTCGGTCCATTATTTGCAATATTTTGTTTTTCCATATTTTTAAGGCAATTTAAACTACTTTTTAGCAACTATCACTCTCGCGACAACTGGCTACCTTATTAAAAAAAATGCAATTTACATAAAGTCTGTGCACACGTTAAACAGTCACAAAATATGAAGGTTATGTTACTTAGTCTGAAGAGTGGGGAGAGAGTAGGTGAAACAAGCTCCGCCCTTTCTGTCTCTATGTGAGGGGAACTCATTACACAGTTTTACCGACCGTGTCCGTTGTGAGGGGGAGGACTGTAGTAATGAAATAACGATATGTACAGAATGCATGCGTCAACATTATACTTTCTACAAGAACATATAGAAATAAATAAATATAAGTGTATTGAAAAGAATGTATTCAAGTATTGTTTATGATTTTATGAAAGAACAATCATAAACAAGATTTGAATGAATTTAACGTATATATTCTATACATCACTTAATTTCGTATTTTAATTGTTCATTTTCTTAATTAGTTATTTAAATCGTGTATCTGATCACACTATTATTCATATTGATTTATCACGGATGTTAAAAATTTGGACGGTCGATAGGAGGAAAAAACAGCAGTCTTGGTTGATACTAATAATTTGACGATAGATACATTTATTGCAGCGGGACATAATAAACTTAAAATACATGGTTGTCATGTAGTATTAGAAGAAGACGGTACCATTGTTTACAGTAACGATGTACTCAAATATTTTGTAACAGAGAAAAAGAGGGTTATTTTACTTCAAAATGATAAAAAATGGCTTCAAAGTGGAGAGTTGGAATGCGATTCAGGTAAAGTCACCGGAGAAAGCCAATTGCTATAATCTGAAGACAACATTCTCTTCGAGATTGTGTTATTTATCCGCTTATGTCTGGTTGTGAATTGAATAAATCACAAAGCGCAGGAACAACTACAAACCTTTCCGAAAAAGAAAGTGAACGAACCTTGTTAGATACACAAACTATTAAGAACAGTAGTTCTGTGCAGACCGATATGAACAGATAGATCAGGAAGATGTAGCAGATAAAGACAACCAAGAAGAATGGAGTCAATGAGGAAGACGAAAACAACAAAGGAAATAAAGAGAATGAAGAAATGGAATGTGACAGCGCAATTGGTAATTTGTTATTCGTTAAAACTGAGAACTTCAAAACCTGGAAAGTCTATATAAAATCAATTGAGAAAATTTACCTGCTATGATTTTGTCCCAACTCAATGCTGGAAACAGAGAGAGCCAATTAAAAAGAAACGTTATTCATTTTCTCATAAATGACATGAGATTTCATGGTACAAATATTCCTGTAAGTACCTTGAAAAATATTACATCGCAATTGTGTAACAAATACCCGGAAACATTCGAAGACCGTTCTGAAGATGGAAGTCGTTTTGACAACGGAAACAACATTGTTTACAATATAATTAAGGAAAACAACTACTACTTGAATAGGCCGCACAAACATGGTTCTACAGAATATCGCTTAAACGTTCCTTTCAAAAGGAGGAAAACGACCACACCTGTCTTGAAGCTATGTTGGGTTGAATGAAAATGGACCTAAATTTGGGCTTCGCGGCTTTATTCGGTATGGTCCATAGACTAAAAAAATGCAAAACTCGAAATCGTAGCTGCTCATTTTTTCAAAATAATCGAAAATTATACGTTGCCATATCTATCACAGTGCATGCTTTAATCAAATCAAGTACCGCACTCACATTTGCAGGAGCTCGCGCGCGTACGCACACACACACACACACACACACGCGCGCACACACACACACACACGCACGCACGCACGCACGCACGCACTATATTATGTGTTATTTTTCTCAAAATATTTTAAAGATGTTGTGACGAGAATGCTGTTACTGCTTTTTTTAAGTCTCTCTATGTAACTGGGGTCTTCAAGATTATTTATTTTGTACCGGTTCCAAAATTCCTTATGTACCGATTCTCCCGCTTGTTCGGACCAAACACCTAAGCCTTTATTATCTAGAAACTGTACGCAATCTTCGATGTGCTTAAGAGCGACGTGAATTTTTAAAGTTTCCGATACTTCTAGACCTCTCAAAGCAGTGTGCAATTCTTTAATACGATGTTTTATGTCAGAAGAAACCTGTTTTGTCGAAAAACAACAATTAACTAATTTATCCATGGCGTGAAGTGATGTAATGAAAGGTACAAGACGCAAAATTCCAACGTCTTTATAAATTTCCGGATCTTGCAACTTATCCACTTCTTTTAAAAGTTTTCGGCAGGCATTCCCTTCAAAAATGTCACCCTGGTAGTTTTTCGGTACAACATTGATTTTTTTTGGCCAGATTAATGCCTTTTCTTTACCTACAAGGGGAACTAGCCCATGCCAAAATATGTGGTTCACAAATCCTTGTAGTATGTGTAGTTCCGGAACTACACATTTGTCAATAACGAATGTTTTGTCATCTTCATCGAACAGAGGTAAATTTACTGTACTATGACACAGTTTGGCTTCCTTTTTCTTTTTTCCCATTGAACAAAATCGCTCATAGTCCAGTTTTAAATCACCATAGGTTTTTGGTCTTAAATAGTCACTCTCAGTATGTAGTCCATCTGCGTCTGTATTATCATCCTTTGATGATATTTCAATAACTTTGATGATGTTTTTGAAGGTACACTAGAATTTGTTGAAGAACCGAATAATCCATTCGATACATTGATGGAATTTGTTGAATTCCGTTTATGACCTTTACCATTAAATGTTTTTTTATGGCCTGTGTATCGTGCAGTCAAGCATATGTAACAATTACACATTTCATTTCGATTACGCCTTTCTTTAGGCAATACGACTTCTTCGAAATTAGGCATACTTTGCAAGGGTCTTTAAAATTTGTTATTTTCATGATCGAGCAAGGTAAGGTAGCATGTTCTACATATACTCAATGGGAATTTTTCATCAGATTTCTTGAAATTTGCGTTTATAAATTTTTATATCAACTTTTCAATCTTTTCAGAGATTAGATACGACTCAGGTTTTCTGTTTCCAAAGACTATTTTTTCACCGCATGGTGCACAAACTTTGTGCCTATTTTCCTCATGTGAACATTTGTGATTCATTTTAAACGAGAATTAGATCATAGAATATAATGTTTGTAAAACGTCTAGAATTATACATAAATTAACTGTATCATATATTCCTCCAATTTGCTGGCCTACGATTATATTTAAAACAAAATGCATTTCATCCACGGGTTTTTTTTACTTCTCGCCGCCTAGCGACAGTAGCTAAAACATAGATCAAGTTAAAAAAGAAACAACTGCATAACGGCCGATACGATAATATGTAATAGTATTTCAGCACGCGGAACGTTAGATTGCCGTCTGTATCTTTATTCAATAATAATTCAAATCTTCATTTATTTAATTTGATTTCTATGCGACCAAATTGTTGAAAAAAGAATAAAAACTTAAGGATGTTGTTAAGTTACAGTAAATATAAGATAAAGGTTTTACAATCCAGGAACATGTGAAAAAATTTTTAATCGATTGACCACATCGTTTTGGAGAAATTAATGTTGAAAGTTGGCCGATTTAACATGGACGGTATTTTTTTTTAACATTTTGAGAATACACGTGTGTGTGCGTGTGCGTGTGCGTGTGCGTGTGTGTGTGTGTGTGTGTGTGTGTGCGCGCGCGCGCTCCTGAAAATGTGAGCGCGGTACTTGATTTGATTAAAGCATGCACTGTAATGGGTATGTCAACGTATAATTTTCGATTATTTTGAAAAAATTAGCAGCTACGATTTCCAGTTTTGCATTTTTTTAGTCTACAGACCATACCGAATAAAGCTCCAAAGCCCGAATTTAGGTCGATTTTCATTCAACCCAACATCGCTTCAAGACAGGTGCGCGACATTAAAGTTGCAATCAGGTAGGCTCAACTGACAGCCCGAAACAATTCCGGAAGATGAAATGAAACAAACCATTGAGCAGAAGAAGCTCGATTTAGCCAACATTGATATGTCACTGCTTGATCCTATATGGATCACACCTATATGGTGTGGATTCTATATGGAATCTATAATAAATCCATATGGAATTCACACAAAAAATCAATATGGAATCCACTCCAGAAATCTACATGAAACCCATACAGAATCCACATCGATAATCCACAAGGAGTCCACACGAGAAATCGACAGGGAATTCATATAAAATCTATGTAAAAAATCCATATATAATCTACATCTAAAATCCATACGGAATCCGCACCAGAAATCTACATGAAATCCAAATAAATCCACATGGAATCTATGTAGAAAATTCACATATAATCCACATCAAAAATCCATATGGAAATCACATGCAATCCACACAAATCCATATGTAATCCACACCAATCAACATGAAATCCACATTGAAAATCCATATGGAATCCACATGGATTTTTTCAATAGGAAGGCATTTTATGTGCAAATTTTTCTACTTTATGCATATTTGCAAATAATAACATATTTTCTATAGAATCTTTTTTCTGTAGGCAATCATGACAGATTATATATCTTATATATATCCTTGACCATACTGCACTGAGCATAAGGTGCGCTCGACCGAAGAGTCGAGGATCACCATTCTGCAATTTGCGAAAATTGGCAGTTTCAAGTGGCTGTAACTCAAAAACTAGCCATCTAGGGACTTTGGGCCTATGGACACTTCTAATCTACATTATATGAACTACCATTTGCCCCAATTTCAGGACATTCGACTGAGAGCCATTTCCCTATGATTTCCTGCGGGGTCCTTTATTACCATATTTTACATTTTTGTAATAATTTGCTTATCGACTTTTGAAAAGAACGAATGCATGTAGATACCCAGACAGCTAGATCTGCTGCATATTGCCGCATATAAGGGAAAAGTCAGGCGGCGAATATGTCGTCAGTTATATGCGACAATATGCAGCTAGCTGGTTGTCTGGGAACGTATCAAACGAAATAGATATTTCATTAAAGCGATGAAAGTCATTAAATATACTTAAAATTATAACTTCACTTACAATTCCTACCCTGGTAAAAGTTTCGGATTGAATTTCAATCCCGAACGAACCCAACCCGAATCCGATGTGGACTTTTTATCTCTTCCAATCCGCAGCTATCCGGCAGTATCTACCCGAACGAATCCGACCTAAACCGAAATGGACATTTTATCTTTTTCAATCCGCGCTATCCGGCAGTGTCTATCCGAACCAATTCGACCTAATCCGACATCGGTTTTTTATCTTTGCCAATCCGCGCTATCTGGCAAGTATCTATCCGAACGAATCGGACCTAATCCGACATGGACATTTTATGTTTTCCAATCCGACGCAATCCTGCAGTGTCCATCCGAACAAATCCGACCTAATCCGACATCGGTTTTTTATCTTTTCCAATCTGCACTATCTGGCAGTATCTATCCGAACTAATCCGACCTTATCCGACGTAATCCGACATGGACATTTTATCTTTTTCAATCCGCGCTCTCGGGCAGTATCTATCCGAACGAATCCGTCCTAATCCGACATCGGTTTTTTATCTTTTCCAATCCGACACAATCCTGCAGTGTCCATTCGAACGAATCCGACCTAATACGACATCGGTGTTTGTCTTTTCTAATCCGACGCGATCCTGCAGTGTCTATCCGAACGAATCCGACGGAACTTGACATGGACAGTTTAACTTTTCCAATCCGACACAATCCTGCAGAGTCTATCCGAACGAATCCGACCTAATCCGACATCGTTTTTTTTATCTTTTCTAATCCGACGCGATCCTGCAGTGTCTATCCGAACGAATCGATGTAATCCGACATGGACAGTTTATCTTTTCCAATCCGCGCTATCCGGCAGTATCTACCCGAACGAATCCGGCCTAATCCGATAAGGACATGCTATCTTTTCCAATCCGCGATGTCCGGCAGTATATGTCCGAACCAATCCGACCCAATCAGATGTCGTTTGTTTACCTTTTCCAATCCGCGCAATCCTATAGTTCTATCCGTACGAACCCCACCCGAATCCGACATCGACTATTTTTTTGTTGTAATCCACATTTAAACGACAATGCTGTCGTATTCCTTTCGCTTCGATTAATTGACTTACCCTTTTGTCTCAAAGGAAGGTTGATTTCATAGGAAGGTCGATGTCATAGGAAGGTCATAAATTGTTGAATATATGGTTTATTATTAAAAAATGGTTACAATTATATCAATAACTAGAATATACATGTTACTGAATTTCAAATGTATTTGGAAACATCGAAACGTATTCACGTTGCTCCAATTTAATGTATAGTACCTTTTCTTGAATATGGTAGATTGGAATCTTTTTAATTGTTTCGTTACGAATTATTGGTCGTTGATGTAACAAACTCGTCGAAGTAGTGTGGTTATCGATGTACAAGATTTCTATTGCTGCAAAAATTGTATTGTTTTCCATACAAAAATATTTTATTTCGCCGAAATCGCCAGTTATTAGTTTTACAACTGTATCATTTGTCTTTTTTGCACGGTTATAGAGTAAAGAGTGAAACAATATATTTCTATACCGACATCGTTTAAAAACATTTTCTCCTGTCTCTCCGCGAGTGTTTCGTCAAACAGGAATACTTTCCCCGAATCCTGACATGATATGGAATTACACCTATAATGGTTTTTAAACATTTCATCGCAGAATTGTATACATGACGATGTTGATGGAAATAATATTTTATATGTGCAACCGAAAGCAGTTTTTCGTAACATTCGTTTCACAATTTGGTTGTATAATCCCTTGGGTCCCGTCACTTGTTGTTTCAACTGAAAAATTCCACTTTCGTATGGGAACATAGAGGTGCACCACAATGGTCCACTCATGCGCACGGAATCAACTAAATGTGACAATGAATGAACATTCTATGTCATGAAGGTCGTTCCATACAACTGTTCACATTTGATAATGAAAATAATTAAATTTTCTTCACACTTACGAAGGTCCATTTCCGATATTTCACATTTAAGTAGTGCGAATAAACTATTAACAAATAGTGTAAGGTTATGTAAATGTTCAGCGGGAACAATATCTTGAAGACATGGAACTGCGTAGAAAAGAATCCATGACTTCCATTCCGAAGCTTTCCAAATCGCTCGATCCGTAAACGGCCGGGGTTGACGATGGATTTCCCGAGGAGATCGTATTGTTTTTAATATCTGATTCATTTTTTTCATACCCTCCTTTCTAATAATCTTTATGTTTATCCAAGTATCGCATAAGTGTTTCGCTACTTCTAATAACATACCATGCATATAATCAACAGGAAACCCCCAAATCATGTTAAAATGCAATATGGTCATAAGAACTGAAAACCCTTTGACCCCTTTCACTGGTTTACCAATTCTTGAAGCAGATGATTCATCTTCTCTATGAGATTTATCAGTTCTTAAACCGGCATCATTCGTTGTAACTGAGGAATAGCGCATTGATCCATCGTGCACGCCATATTCATAACATCAGGGACATCCGTAGTGAGCATTGAATTGTAGTCGATTTTGAACGATTGGTCTGGCAACAGAAATGAATCGCAACTTTGGTGGTAATTCGTTAATGATAATTTGAATCGGCCACATACTTAATTTCGAACTATGAAAAATTGGAGCACCGTCTGTATTGAAATTGTAGGTCAAAATGTTATCTTCTGGCGAATATTGTTGCAATAATTCTGTATGCTGGGAAACTGGGTATAGTTACCGGCAACCATAGAAGGTGATGCAGCTGTATCACTTTGAAACGTTTTCATTTCATCACTTCGTCTTCTCAATTTATCATCAATTCTATGGTGCACATTTCTTGATTGGTAATTTTTATCCATAAACTGTTTGTACCGCTTTCTTGGCTGATCTTTATCACCCATAATCTTTGTAAATAAATGCTTTCGGTCTCAATTTTAGAAATCGTATATACAATATCCGTGTTCACCACTGATGCAGTATATACACTGAGGCTGGAATTTTTAGCTGTTGATCAGTGTTGAATCGCATATTCGATTCCCCAAATCGAGTTCGAGATCTCGAAACCTGTCATCTGAGTATTACTATAAATTTTAAATTTAGGTTAAAAAAGCTGCAGAAAAGCAAAATAAAATATCTTAATGTCAACTAATATCGTTTAACTTAATTCGCTTTGGAGAATCTCATATACCTATGATGGGACACTTAACATGGCTATGAGGACGCGATCCCATGGACCTGAATTCAGTCCGGACGAACGTCTCCGGATCGATGCTGATTGGTCGTGACGGTAGCCCACTCCCTCCCAATCGCCACCACGACCGATCAGCATCGATCCAGAGACGTTCGTCCGAACTGAAATCAGGTCCATAGGACCGCGGCCTCACACATAAAAAGACGCATGTATGCATAGACGTAAGACATAAAAGCAGCAGCGACCAATCTTGTTTGAGTATTCTTCTTACGTCCACGACTACGTGTTGACGTAAGATCTTACGTCCCTGATGTGTAGTAGCCCAACGACTAAAAATTCCAGACAAATACAGTGTAGATCGACACCAGATGGCGAATGCTGTATGCATTGCGAATAGTTCCGTCTTTCGTCAAAAAAGAAACACGGTCGACCGTTGAGAACGCGCCTTTATCATCGGACGCCACGCCGCCTGACGCTGCTTTTATTGTACTTTTCGTGAAGAGCGCAGAGAAATCCACGTTTAAAATTGAAGCCGCGAGTTCCTGGTAAAAATGTACGCGTGCATTAAATTTGCAACGTCGTGTCCTCGACACAAAGTTACGGACGTGGTAAATGTCGATAACATTGCAGGATTTCATCACAAGCAGTATAAGAAAACCAAGCTATACCACATTAAGTGTGGCCCGTCGACATGTTTGGGCAAAATTGCGTATGTACACGGTAAGTCGTTTTACAATTTCGTTATTGTTCACAGTTACGTGGCCTTGTAAAATTTTGATTGTCTATTTACAAATATCTGGTTACATTTATATTACCTGCTAATTACCAACTTAAATTACATTTTTTACTACCAAATTGGATATCAACTGCGCTTTTTCAACATGAGAAGTACAAATGTTAATTTACATATGTAACGGTAATTTTGAAATTTATTTTACAAAGACGTGAATACATATTTTATGGAGGTAACTATCACGCACGTCATCTGAGCTTGCATTTTATCCATTAAAGTTATACAATGATAAAATACACAATTAATAGTTTTTCCTAAATTAAAGAAAATTATAATCATACTTAATAATTAACACGACTATATAAATAAAAACGCGAAGAGTGAGATCCACCGAATTAGAAGGAAACTTATCTGGAGTTTGTGAGCGTTGATTGTTGTTTTGGTGGACAGGATCTTCAGATCTGCTTCTACGTGATCAAAAATGTGTTCTGGGCTCATCGAAGTCTGGCTGGGCTTCCGAGTTGATGGTGCTCATTCGAGGAAAAAAATGACATCCCGTTTAGATCCGCACTCAGTATTTCAATTTGAAAAGAGGCAAGGTGCTCACCATCAAATGTGTCGAGGAAGCGTCGCTTTATTTCCCGCGCACGGCGGGTTTTCCTCGGCATGTGCGTGAAGTTGAGGCTCCATACAGAAATCTTCAACTTCCACGACGGAAACCTGATGATTGCATCCAGCCACGAAAAGTTCCCTTTTGATGAAGTCTCCTTTTCCACGGGACGGAAAACCTTGGAACTGCGAATGCCGTCGTGACTACCTGCTTCAACGACATTCCTCGTACTTGCTGAAATCGTTTTTGCGACTCAACTGATCCCCTCTCTTCCGAATTGCCCCAAAATCCCCTACTCAGACACTTCTTCCTCCTCCAACCTTTCGTTACGTTTACTTTCCTCTTCTTCGGTGCTCTTTCTCTCTCTATATATCCCTACCTATGATATCACTCTTCGATCTATACATACATAATTAGACGATTTACACATTACATCGACGCTCTAAACATTTACATAGAAACGCAACGTCACACATATTTTACATAAAAAGTTCATAACTATATGTAATACAGGCATTTCTCACCTTTAATTACATAATAATGAAACCTATTTCAACTATTTTGTTACACAACACAAAAATTAACATTTTTGCTTGGTGTTTAAGTATCGTGCGATATTTAAAAACTATAAGAATGTGATGAAATCGATGAAATCAGAAACCAACAATATGTGTTTCGGCTTCGTTCTTTTTGACAGGTTGCCTCAAACTACGTTCTGAACCTGTGAAATGAAAACCCAAAGTTTCTATATTCCTAGTCGATATGATCTACATCAGATTTATTGTAACACACTGCGCGTTGTAATATTTTACTAATTAAATGTAATATTAATATATAAGAATGTAACTGGGTACCTTTTGCTCTCAGAAACTTAAAGGAATTTGTGTCGAACCCATCGGTTGAAATTATTGTGCTCAAAAAAGGTAAAACAAATTAATAACAGATTTATCGTCGGCTCAACTGTTTTTGGCATGTATCCAAAAGCTCTAATCTAATTCAATAGTGATCATTTAACATCAATTTGTGTTTAAACACACATTTTAAAACAAAATTTCCTATAAAGTATTACCTACAAATCAATCAGTTGGAAAATGAAACTGACTTTCTCGCTTTAATAGGTAAAATTTGTTTGACTCCATGCTTAGGTCAAAAATGTAAATCATGACATTAATGGTTCTATATTGATATTTCTCGATTCGTTTTGATGTCACAAACCTACAGAAATTTGTTTCAAAGTGATCGATTGAAGATATCATATTCAAAAATGCGAAACAAAATAATAATAATTTTAAGCCCTCTGGTCGACATTTTGCACATTTCTTCACAAAGTGGTATTATAATTTTCTGTATTCATTTACCATTCATTCGTGTTTAAACACATATTTTAAAACAAAATTTGTTGTAAAATAATACTTACAAATCAGTCGGTTGGAAAATAAATCTGTGTGACTTTCTCGCTTTAATAGGTAAAATTTGTTTGACTCAACGGTAAGGACCAAAATGTAAATCATGAGATTAATTAATTTATATTGATATTCCTGGATTCGTTTTGTTGTTACAAATGTAGAGACATTTGTTTCAAATTGATCGATTGAAATAATCATGTTCAAAACTGTGAAACAAAATAATAAAAATTTTACCACGAAGTGGTAAAATAATTTGGTAGCTATTTTTATTTTACATTCACGTTTTATTCACCATCCAAATTTAATTTTCAATGAAAGAATGTTGAAATGGAAAAGGAAGGTTTTCTGTAATTTTTTCTTCCAAAAATAATTGAAAATACAGCAAAACCTTGGGACTTCTAATTTTAGTGCGCATGCGATTTGCGCAATTTTTAATGCCGTATCGTCACTGATATATATGATATGGATAGGCTATAGGGAGTCAAAACGTGGGACAATTTTAAGGTTTCCGTTGGAAGGCCTTTGGTATGAAATGGAGGGGGTATAGTTCCCGAAGGCGATCCGAAACCACCCGACTGCGTCCGAATCGGCCCATTCGGCCACAGAACCGGAGATTTGTCATTTGTATCACTGTGAAATTCTGATTTTTAAAAGTGTGAAATGTGACTTCTCTTTTAAAAAATGCCGACATCTTGTTCAGTTTGTAAAAAAAAGCTACAATTAACTCTACGGAGCATCGGACATTTCATAGGTAATATTTATGTATATATATTTTCGAGGGTATTACTTTATCATGATTACAATGAGAATAGGTTATGTTTACTTTGAGTTTTGTTTATATATTTAAACTTAGTTGTAAGTGATAGAAGAGCTAATTTATATTCATATTTGACATGTTTACAGTACGCCTTACGTTAATTATAAAAAAAAATTACAGAATATATGACAAATTTCTATCATAATAGTAATATTGTTTAAAAAGACTTCATTCCAGAAACTAGATTTTTATTTAAATTTATATTAATACCTAAAATGTAACGTCCCCTGACTGTATCCCAGATAACACATTATATTCTCCGTATATTCGAAATTCGTACGGAAATCTCCCATGATTATCCGTAATATTCGGAGAGTATACTCAGAATATCGTAAACAGGACATAACTTTTCGTATATCCTATGCATATTCTCAAAATATTAAAAAGAGAATATCATATTTATTTCGAGGTTAGTATATTAGTCGTATATCCCAAATTCATCCTGAATTTCCCACCCACATACGTTAAATACAAACACTATTAGTGTGTATTCCCTACATATTCTCAGAATATCGACAACCGAATATTATATTTATTTTGAATTTTGTATATTGGCCGTATATTCCAAATTCATCCTAAATTTCCTGTACACAGACGTCAAATACGAACACATTTGCGTATATGCCATGCATATTTCCCGAATATCGAAAACCGGATATCTACACCCAGCGAATTTAATTCGCACGGGGAATTACCTCGGATTTCTCTGTTTCTCACATTAAGATATATAGGTAAAAATAAGGACGACTGCGGGTTTCCCCGTGCGAATTAAATTCGTTGGGTGTACAAGTTGGAATTTCGTATGCTGATTGAAACCGATGTCGTTGGCTGGTATGAAAAATTGGCGGTAATCGCGGTGTAAGCAAAAAATATATATATATATACTATATGACGTTTTTCATCAGTGTGTACTGTATGTGAAACCCCTCTCAGTATTTCAATGTCAAGGCAAACGTCAGGTGTTCCGCAATGTGACCAAAATTGAACCAGAGAAAACTCCAAAATTTTTGAAAATTTAAAAAAACGTCTTATCGGTTTTTATTCTACATATATAAAAGATCACATTTACACTATTTCATTTAAATGATCAGATGTGACTTAAAAATCTCATGATCAGTTGGCATGGAAGTGCTCCTGTGTCCTTTTCCCACTGTAGACAAAGGTGATCATTGTTATTTAACGGCCGGAAACATAACCAATGATTTAAAATAATGTTTGGGAGAAATAAAATATAATATTATTTTTTATATGATCGTTAGTTATCGGTTTAATAAAAACGTACGTTTTTTTTTAAAGAAAAGAGAAATTATTTTATTATAATTAAATAGTAGATTTATTTAAGTTTTAAATTGAAATTCTAAACATTTGAAGCATTTCATTCTACAAGTCTGATCTTGTGTGAACATAAAAAAAATTAGATTTCTCTCTACAGAGCGACTCGATCATCTTTCGTTGTTTTACCACGTAGTCTAATAGCTGAGGTAGTTAGGTCGTTGCGTCGTACGCCAGGGTCCCAGGTTCGAATCTCCGTCCCGTCCGAGATTTTTTCATTTTCCGATACTTCAATTTAATTGTATTTAGGTATTTAAATGCGAGCTAGTGTAAGAATAATTGAAAATAATTTAATAAAATTGTATTAATTAAATAAGTATTAAAAAAGTTACAAATAGAAAATTAAATTAATTTTTTAATTTTTACGAAAACCGGAGAATTCATTTTAAATGAAACAACCTAAATGTAATGTACTTTTTATTACAATTAATGTACATGCAGTAAAAGGAATTGAATGTACCTGCTTAAAATTTGCTTCCGTTACACGTGTATTAAAATTAATGCATTTTTTCGTAGACGATATTATCAGGATATCGTGAGAACGTTTTTAGGGCGGACATAGAATATTCTGAGAATATTCTCAGAATATCGTAGTATCTATTTTGAATATCGTGAGTATATCAGGCATTATATACTGAGTGTATACTCCGAATATTCTGAGAATATCATGTGTCATCTGGGATCCGCGTTGCTGCAGTACCTTGATTCATCATATTCGCTTTACTTAGAAATACGTATTCCTGAACTGTTGGAAAATCAGTTTATAAGTAAATTAAAGTAATTCATTGTATTAGTTTCCTTAATGTTTGCTTGTAATATTATTAGCAAGCTTCATTAACATATTTTTTAAGAATAATTAATATAGCATTTCTAGTATATTGGTTCATGTTGGAGATGTGTGTAGGCATTTATGAACAATTTATGGAGAGTAATATTAATGTTGCCTTTAATTAAATAGCATAAGAATGCCCAAACAGATTTGTAGACAAATGTTGATGGTCATTATTTGGAAAATGACTTCGTATTCTTTTCCATGCAATTCCTCTGTATTGTTAATGAGAAATAATAATAACATATTGCGACATTTCCATCGTCATTTACTCATTGTAAAACATCGATATATAAGATCTATATATAAAGTTTGAGTACCTCAAAAGGAATACTTTTTTATAATTAAGGGCGTTTTTAAAAAATGCTAATTTTTAATGTGTTGAAACCATCACGTTTGACATCTAAACGTTTAATTTCAAAATATTTCTGAAATAGACAGTCAAGTTTGACCATTCTCGGGAACCCAAAACGTACTTGCTAGTTACGTCAATCAAAGAGAAGTATTTTCCATTTGTTTTCGTTTTAAGACATTAATTACATTTTGAGATATTAAAAAAAAAACTGTTTTCAGGAGTAAACTGTAAGGGAGGTTTTTACCCCTTCAGTAACGAATGGGACCGATAAAAAAGACACGTGTCTCTTACTTTGCCATCCAATGCAACATATAAAAAATTAAGAAAAATCGGACACCTCGCGGGGTTCCCTTGTAAGACATGTTATAAGACACTCTAAAAGAAACTTTTCGATATTTACATACTACTTAAGGTAGCACGTCCTCAAGATAAATGTACGTTGGGTAGAAATATTTAATAACGTTTCTAAGATTTTAATTTTCATTATTACAGACATCCATGAATGGAGAAAACAATATTGTCCTTGAAAAAAATAGAAATGTTCGAAAAAAAATTGTTAAACAAATTTTGTCAATGACTCCAATTTTCTTCTTGTCGCCTGTCCACTTTTGAAACTTGTGTACCTCCTCTATCCAGCCTGAAGATGTTAAATCCAGACAAACCAAGTTCAGAAGTTTCCGTATCATTTTTTAACCAGGACTCCGTTAGAACCAGAATGTCTGGTGATGGTACCAGTAGGTGGATATTAGTTCTCAGGTGATCAAGTTTATTATTGAGAGAATGAACATTCTGGTAATAAATGTTTAGGAACTTGACGTAGCTGGAACAAAACTGCGTTGAGCTAACTGCGGCACTATTGTTGGAAACCCGTCGCGATACTTTACGGAGCGTAGGTCTAAAGGGTGAGAGGCGTTGTGATCAACAACTTGCTTCCGTAGCTTGGCCAATATTACCCTCTGCTGCACAGTTTTATCAGAAGACACAGAGACTCCAGAGGGAAGCAAGTTCCTCTTAGATATGACATGCATGACCTCTAGATTGGAGCAAAGCCGGACGAGAAGAGGTCGGCAACTACCAGTAGAGCGGGGATTCCCCAGACGACGTGGATGCAGAAAATTACAGTTAATTCCCAATGGAATTAAAAGTTCCTTTGCTCGATCGGAATCATGGGCAATGGCGTCACCAGAATTACACTCATTTACATTATATAAAATTGTTCGCAGGGCGTTGCCGATCTTCTGCTTCCTTAGATAATTGAGAGGCCAAGGTATCGAAATCCGGAGAACCCATAGCAGAAGATTTTTCTTCAAGGTCCGATAATCTCTTCTCGAAATCTGTCTGCTTTCCGGACATTTCGTTCAATTTAGATATTACATCTTCGTTGAGGCTTGAAGTGCGTCACATTTGGAGGCACACTCCTTCATTTCATTTTCAAGCGAACTAATTTGTGACGATAATCTATATGATAGCCTTTCGAAATCGGTAATCAATGCAGTACGCACTCCAAGTATCAAATTCTCGATGCGTTGCATACAGGATTCCGGGAAGTTACTGTCATTAGAAGAGAGTATGTCTATTAACGTCGACGAGTTGGCGATATTGACACGTTGAGTTGCAGAAACGGTTTCGGGCAATAGGAAGTCACTAACCGGTAACGAAGATGAATTTGCAGCATTTGGTAGTTGTGATGAGTAAGTACCAAGGTTCGGCAAGGTGCCGCCACGTACAACATTTGAAGGAATACCGATGATCGGAGGCTCAGATTCTTGTGGTAATAAATAACTATTACCTGTAGCCGATATAGTTGAATCAGTAGATGATGGCAGAGGCAATGAATCCTTCAAAACATTAACTACACATAATTCACAATAGAAAATTAAATCCACGAATTTTCCATTTGTTTTCCTGGCACAGCTTGCATGGTAAACCACTTTGCACTGCTTACAAGTGACACCTTGCTGACGCCGTTTGACACAGCCACCGGATATGCTACATAATGGATATGCACATTTAATTGATGATGGGGATGAATTATCATCCAGTTGCAACTCCTGTGAGAAGATCGATTGATCACTCATTATGCAACAGTAAATTCAAAATACGTAGACGTTGACAGGCAGTAATTCGTAGAGAACCGTGAAACGAAAATATATCAAAAGTCAATAAACAATAACAATCACCGTTTGCCAGGTGAGCACGTAAATAGTGAAAATAACGGCACTGCACAAATATGTATGAAATTAAAATCAAATCGAATAAATTAAATTGGACTTTAATACAGTGAAAGAAACACTGTTAAAAAGAGACGGGCGACTTGTACTTTTAAAGCCTGTTAAGTATGTCAAATTCTCAACGAAAAATATGACACGCATCAATGCGAATATTCAATAAACACACGAGCAACGAAAGCACGTCTTATCATCGTGAGCGACACATCGTGACTGAAATAATATATATATATATATATATATATATATATATACAGGGTGGCCGATTTATCTGAAGACATCGAAATATCTCGAGAACTATGCACAGAATCAAAAAAGTTGTCGGATGAAAATTGTTCGACACGAAGGGGGGCATCCAGTGATAATTAAATTTACCCCCTCCCCCATCCCCTGGGGGTGGAGTGGGGGCAAAAGCAATAAAACTTAAATAGGAACCCCCAGTTTTTATTGCAGATTTGGATTCTCCGGAAAAAAGTACACGAATTTGACCTAGGAGCTATTGAATTTTGGTTCACAGGTGGCGCTGCAATCGATAAAAATCCAAATTTATCTGAAGACATTGAAATACCTCGAGAACTATGCACAGAATCAAAAAAGTTGTCGGATGAAAGTTGTTCGACACGAAGGGGGGCATCCAGGGGGCAAATAGGGACAATTTGATCCCTTTATGAAAATTTAATATTAAAAATTCTAATATTAGAATTTTTAATATTAGAATTTTTAATATTAGAATTTAGTAATATCAATTGCGAAAATTGTTATTCTGAATATGAAATTTTAATAATGTCCATTCGAAAAATTAAGATTATGAATAATTGATATTCTTCATATTAAAAATAAAAACTGATTACATAAAAATTGTGCATACAATATGGAAGCAATTTTATAAATAAGTTTTCTACCTTCAATAAAATTACATTTTAGGTTTTAAATTTATTATTTAATAAACAAAAAGAGGACATCACGCAATCCATTAAAAAACGCGTCATGTCCCTTCACTCAGCTCATTCATTCTCTCTCTGTATGTTTTTTCCGAAATGAGAATAAATAAGCTGCGCATTGACGGTCAAACCAGCTTCTATTAAACAAAACGAAACTCTTACTTCATTTGGGGATTTCGTCGCCATCTACCGGACCCCGAGAGAACTCACGTGGTTTCATACATGTACATCGCTTGCATTTCGGCCATCACCGGCGCCGGTTCTGTTACATAACGCTAGAGGGCGACATAACTCGAAAATAAAGTAGCATATCATTTTATACATAAGTTGAGTCACACGTAACCAGTTCACCTACATTTTTCTCTACTTTCCTGAAGGGAAGTAAACGGATATCGCGACTTTCTAATCCCCATATTAAAATTTAGTATTCACGGTCTCTCAGTGTAAGACTGTTTTTGAAGTCCATTGTATTAGTAGTAATTCGGTCGGAGGTCACTTTGCTTTTAGAATAACAACTTTCCGTTTACGTGACTATTTTTTGTCTACCCTTCATTGCCTAAATCGAATTGCAAGTTAAAAATTAATCCTGCTACAGTTCCCGAAAAAATCGAAATGATTCTTTTTTATGGTGAATGTAAGAGGAATATTGACGATGCTGTTGCGTTGTATGCTGAGCGTTTTCCAGATAATGCTCGCTCGCGTTCTTTTTTTTACAAAGTTGTGAATGCCTTTCACTCTGATGGCAGCGTACAAATGAAAAAAAAAGGAAGCGAAGATTAACAGTTACAGGAGAAGCTAACGTAGTACCTGTACTAGCAGCTATTCACCAAAATCCACATGTAAGCACACGACAATTACATCGCGATTCCGGCATTTCCAGAGACAGTATTCAAAGAATATTGCATCGCCATAAGTTTCACCCATATCACATTTCACTGCACCAGGAACTAGATGGCGATGATTTTCATAACCGCGTGGTGTTTTGTGAATGGGCATTTCAAAAAATGCAAACGAACCACAATTTCTTTGCTAATGTATTATTTTCAGATGAATCTATATTCACGAACCATGGTGGCGTCAATAGGCATAATATGCATTATTGGAGCGTAGAAAATCCCCATTGGTTACGACAAGTTAATCATCAACGTCCTTGGTCGGTGAACGTTTGGTGTGGAATCATAGGAAATAAACTCATTGGTCCTTATTTCATTGAAGGTAATTTGAATGGAACAAAATATCGAGATTTCCTAGAACAAGAAGTCCCATTACTACTTAAGGATGTTGCTATGGACGTCCGACGGACAATGAGGTTTCAGCATGATGGTTGCCCAGCACATTTTTCAAGAGTAACAAGGGAAATACTAGACAGTGATTACAATGGTAGGTGGATTGGTAGAGGTGGCCCCATTAATTGGCCTGCGAGGTCACCTGATCTAACATCTCTGGATTTCTTCCTATGGGGTTACCTAAAAGGTAAGGTTTATGAACAAGTACTAACGACTCGTGAAAACATGGTGGAACGCATAAGAACTGCTTAGAAAGAATAAATAAATGCATTGAAGTGGAAGGTCAACATTTCGAACACTTACTGAAGTAAGTGAACAGTGAGACAGTGAGAGGCAAGGCGACTCACGTAAAACAAGCACCCCAAAGGGAACAGAAAAATACTACGTCCACGTCGTTGTTCCTGGATAACGCTAAATGTATTTTTTCCCGGCTTTGTTAGAATGACCGTATTCCATATCCGCTACGCGGGCGAAAATTGTCAATATTGGAGAATCCAAATCTGCAATAAAAACTGGGGGTTCCTATTTAAGTTTTATTGTTTTTGCCCCCACTCCACCCCCAGGGGATGAGGGGAGGGGGTAAATTTCATTATTACTGGATGCCCCCCTTCGTGTCGAACAACTTTCATCCGACAACTTTTTTGATTCTGTGCATAGTTCTCGAGGTATTTCAATGTCTTCGGATAAATTTGGATTTTTATCGATTACAGCGCCAGCTGTGAACCAAAATGCAATAGCTCCTAGGTCAAATTCGTGTACTTTTTTCCGGAGAATCCAAATCTGCAATAAAAAATGGGGGTTCCTATTTAAGTTTTATTGTTTTTGCCCCCACTCCACCTCCAGGGGATGGGGGAGGGGGTAAATTTAATTATCACTGGATGCCCCCCTTCGTGTCGAACAACTTTCATCCGACAACTTTTTTGATTCTGTGCATAATTCTCGAGATATTTCGATGTCTTCAGATAAATCGGCCACCCTGTATATATATGTATATATATATGAAATAATAAATAAATTAAAAACGGCTTATATCCTACAATTTTGGATCTAAAAATCCTAAAAATCCTCAACGTTTCGGTCGACTCGCGACCATCATCAAGAGAGAATTTCCCTAACAACCAAAATTGTAGGATATAAGCCGTTTTTCATTTACTTAATGCTAAATATAGATTCGTTTTAATTTCTTTTATAACATGTCTTGTAAATTAAGAGATTTATGCACACTTATGCATAGGTACCTACTAAAAAGATGAAACCACGCGTGATGTCGAATCAACGGGTTACCTCGAATTATCCAGCAGTAGTACTGGTATTTATTTTCGTTCTCGTTTAGTACTATTTGCCTTAGGACCAAATGTACCGTTTAACACTGAATCGAGTACTTTACGAAAATATTACGAAAGTAATATGGTGATATTTATGTGTACTTTTATTTATTGTAGAACGAAGAAGACGATGAAATGATGGAGATGAACATCGTTGTACAGGATTCGGCGGAGAGTCAGACACGTTCCGTGGATAATGCAAGCGCTGAAAAATCACATGAAATATCGTCTGAAATATCACATTTAAAACAATTGAATGAAAAATTGACGAATGATAAGGAAGTCTTAGAGAAAAAAGTTGAAAAGTTAGCAGACATTAACATCCACTTGCAAGAAGTTCTACTTAATGAATTCGGAGTCGAACTGTCTTGTAAGTCATTTCAAATAACCGACTGTAACGTTTAGGTGTAAGCGAGGAATTCGGCAGTATTCGAAAATTGGCATGTGTGTCAAGTTACATAAGTAATTTCTACTCATATTGTGTAATTGTGGGGATGCGGAGAATAACGGTATAACTCGAAAAATGGCGTTTTGGGGTACGCAAAGAAGGGTATATATATATTATATACAAAAACTGCCCGGGTGATAGTTAGATAATGATATTATCAAATCACAATAAAATAATACAAAAAAGAATTAGAAAAAAATCAGTAAAAAACCGTATCGTAAATTTCGAGTTATTCCGTTTTTCATATTAGTGGCACAAATTTATTGTACTGAACTTACTTTAAGGATAGGAACATAATTTGTACATAATTATTCGTATTTTTAATGACAAATTACATTTTTATTGATCACTTTGTGTTGCGATATGATTATTTTTTTGTAATATTTTTGGATAAAGTCTATCTTTTTTAACTTTTCTCGGCAACGCATACTCGTTTTTATCTGTAGGAGCATTCAGTTTTTGAAAAATATCATTGTATCACAGTCACGACGTATTCCGCTCATTGGACTTACGGGCCGTCCATAAATTACGTAACATAAGTTGGGGGAGGGGGAAAGAGGGGGCAAAGAAACAAAACTCAAAAAAATACTACTTTTGTCGTCCATGACATCAAGAGATTGAGTTACGTAATTCATGGACGGCCCCTTATACCAATTTGTGGTCATCGCATTCAGTTTAGTTTTAAACAACTATATTTACACTAAAATAGTTACGTCCAAATAATCAAATAAATGAATAATCAATTAAATAGCTTCAAATACATCTATGTTTTAAGCAATAATGTATTTCACCACAGACCCTCAATTTTTATTTACCTAATTGTGATTATTATTATAAATTATAAATGTAGTTGTTTTTTTCCAGCCCCATTGTTAGAACCCAGCATAAAGGAAAACGTTTATGGTGATGAAGATGAAAGAAATAAAAAAGAAAAAGACGACGAAAAAGATTATCAAGACCACATAAATGTGGATTTAACTGAGATTGATGTTTTTATTTATTATTCATGTTATAACTTTTTATTTAGAGTTTAATTTCTTTAAATAATATTTCAATAAATACGTATTACTTGAATAATTAATTGAATTATTGTTTTAATACTTCTAGAAAAAAACGGGTTCGGTTTAATTGAAATAATTCGGATTACCCCGGATTCACTTGAATTCAGTCAGGTCGGAAATTTTTACCTGCTGCGATTCAAAACGGATTCGGCCGGATTAATGTAATTCTCAATACCTCGGATTCGGTCGGTTCGGGACGTTTCTGCCTACGTCGGATCAAAACGGATTCGGTCGGATCGAAATAATCCTGAATACCTCGGATCCACTCGGATTCGGTCGGATCAGGACGTATCAAAATGGATCCGGTCGGATCGAAATAATTCTGAATACCACGGATCCACTGGGATTCAGTCGGATTGAAATAATCCTGAATACCTCGGATCCACTCGGATTCGGTTGGATCGAGACGTATCAAAACGGATTCGGTCGGATCGAAATAATTCTGAATACCACGGATCCACTTGGATTCAGTCGGATGAAAATAATTCTGAATATCACAGATTCACTCGGATTCGGTCGGTTCGGGACGATTCATTTTCGGAATGATTCGGATTGATTCGTATTGATTCGTGCACAAAAATCGGATTTAAACAGGTTGAATAAGATTAAATTTTTCTATCCTTTTTAATCCGAAATTTTTACCAGGGTTGTGTACGATATACGTGAATATTTTCATTGAATCCTTAAACTTGGACCCATCATGCATTCCAAGTAACGTATAATTTTATGGTATAATGTAGGATTTTTCGGCGATTAAATATTTGTTTTGTTAGAACTAACTATTAATTTTATTCATTGACTCTATCACAATATAATAATACAAAATGAAACTTAATCAGATTTTACAAAATTAGTACCTAAATTAAATATTCATTTGTTAAATTTTGCTAAATATTTTTTTTACATCTCATCCCTCCTCCACCTTCGGTACAATCATGTGAAAACTGTTAAGTCGGATTCGAAAATCATATAAGAATTTGAAACAAGTATTTTATAATTTCCTTTAATGAGTCATTCCAGGTCAACTATATCAAAGTTGTGGTCGGTGTCGCGGAATTCAACGAAAATGAAATATTTGATAGGTATAGGTGTGGGAAATATTGTGGTAAAATATTTTACGAAAATTTTCAAAATGGCGGCCGTGACGTCATATTAACTGAATTTCTTTAAATTACGATATCTACTTCTCAAAAAATCGGAATGAAATGGGACTAGGTGCATTTTGCTCATAAAAATGAGCACTTTTATTTAAAAATTAAACAATTTGATTTTTTGTTTTATTTGTCAAGATTTTTGGTCAAAATGTTTTTTAACTTCAATTTTGACTCAGAGCTCCTGTTTTTTTTTTCGTTTTCTGCAATGACATCTTGTAGTAAAACATTTCAGCTGTCATTTAAAAAAAAAAATTGCCGGAGGGTCTTCTCGTTTGTGAGTTATGAATTTTGCCAGAGCGCAAACCACTGTGCTCAACTATCCGCCGCGCGGCCGCGGCACGCTATTTGACGTGCGACTGTGACAGACTCGTCTCGTAGGATGTAATCTCGAAAAAAAAGCAACAAATTTTTGCAAATTAAATTTAATAGTATATTACGTATCTAGGGCGGAAACGAAGGCATTGCAGCGAGGGAGATGAGGGGGGTCGAGGGGGTAAAAGCTGCTGATCGCCGAAGGCGAGCAGCAGATTCTGTACCGCCGAGAGTCCCCAACATCGCCCGAGTGTATGCATACGTTTCCGCCCGCGATATGTACACTATTTTTTGTCACACCTGTATGGAAATTCGCGGTCGTGCAAACAAAAAGCCCGGCGGGCGGAAAAAAATGCGCAATCGCCCTTTGCACATGCGCAGTAGCGAGTTGCGGTGCTGGGCGGCGATCGACGCCTTTCCGACTATTTTTCAGGCACGCAAAGAGCGCAAATTTGTGCAGGTGTGACAAAAAAACATTTGCATTAAAAAAATGTATTCTGCCCTAATTTATTAAAAACCGCATTTTCTAAGAAAAATGCAATCAAACTTTTTTCATAATAATGATTTTACAAATCTACATTTGCGAGCAATAGTAATAATTGAACTTTTTTTTTATTCAGAACAGAACTACTCTAGGTAGTGCATTATTATTTCTTAATAAAATATACATTAAACGTATAAAATTTATATTAAAATTAATGAAGTATGTGAAGTAGAACTCTTGGCGGTACTAATAGACAATAATCGCAAATTTCTCGATTTAACTATATTTCAGGTTTAAGATTAAATTTTTCACATAATTCATCGTAAAGTTTGCGTAACTGATTTTTGACAATTTTTATCGACTGTCCCTTTTTTATGAAGGGATTGCAGCAACGACTGTCAGGAGCCATGATAATTGAATATTACAACGTGAAAGTAGATCATTGCTTTAAAATTTAAAAAAACGTAAATTATATACAATATAAAAATGTTCATATTACACTACGAAATGACGACGTCAGAGCATGAACGTTTTTTAAAATTATAAGTATACTTAATGTCTACGATGCCTTCAACATATACAAACGCAATCACAATTCACTTGCGAGAAAAAGAATCGCAGCGAGGATATGCTGGAGAACCGTGGCGCGCGATTTCGCAGACCAAACGTTCTCTAGCATATCTTGGCGGTGTGATTCTTTTTCTCGCAAGTGAATTGTGATTGCGTTTGTATATGTTGAAGGCATCGTAGACATTACGTATACTTATAATTTTAAAAAACATTTATGCTCTTACGTCGTTTCGTAATGTAATACGAAAATTTTTATATTTTATATAATTTATTATAATTCTGCAAAGAAGTCTTTATTTTAAACCAAAAATCTGTTTCATTTTGTGATACTTTATTATCATGGCTCCTGTCAGTCGTTGTTGCAATCCCTTCAAGAAAAAGGGACATTCACTAAAAATTGGCAAATATCAGTTACGCAAAATTAACGATGAATTATGTAAAAAGTTTAATCTTAAACCTGAAATATGGTTAAATCGAGAAATTTGTGATTCCTGTCGATTAGTACCGCCAAGTACATGCTTTAAAAATCCCATTGATGCTATTTCTTCCAGTTCACAAACTTCATCGTCATACCAGAGCGCCGAAAATTTGCCGGCTTGTGAAAATTCAAATGAGTCTGATGACCCCATGAACGAAATCATAGAAATAAAAGGAGAGGAAGAAATAGACATGATCGATGCAAGTATTGCCGATGAAGCTGTTCTAAATAATTTAAATAAAATCCTTGAACTTTTAAATGTTTCCCCGATTTTAAGTTATAACGATCGCAGGTCAGAAGCTGCCGAAATTAAAAAAATAAATGAAATAAAAACGGCTCTTAACCGTGAATTAAAAAAAGTGTTTACGAAAGTACGGCATGATACGGACGAAATCCAAGACGTAATTAAGGAATTGAAAGAAAAGATTTCTGTAACTCGTCGAAATTCAGAAAAAGTAACACTTTTAACTATGGTACCTAAATCGTGGAAAGCTCGGCGTATTCAGCAGGAATTTAACATTCCATACAGTCTGGCCGTCAAAGCTGAACAGGTTCATAAAGAATTCGGAATCGGTTCATCTCCAAATTCAAAAACCGGAAAAAAATTACATGTTGAAACAAATGATATTGTTCATAATTTTTATTACAATTCAGAATATAGCAGGATAATGCCAGGAAAAAAAGATTTCGTAACAGTTAGAACGGATGGCTCAAAATTACACGTACAGAAGCGTTTACTTTTAATTAATTTAAAAGAACTATATGCCGCTTTTAAGATTGAAAATGTGCATATAAAAATCGGTTTCTCCACTTTTGCTACTTTGAGACCCAAAGAGTGCATCCTAGCCGGAAGTAATGGAACACATTCGGTCTGTGTATGTAAAATACACCAAAATTTTAAATTGATGATGATTGGGGGACGATTAAGAGAGCTCATACACAATGAAAGGGAACTGTCACTTTTTGAGTCTTTGGAGGAAGTAATTTCTGCGGTAGTATGTGATTCTCCTTCAGAAAGCTGCTATTTTCGAACTTGCTCGTCCTGTCCAAGTATTGAAAAAGTTCAACAGCTATTGTTTCTGATTTTTGAAAATAATTTCATTGACGAAGTTACTCACAAACGATGGACGTCAACGGATCGTTCAATGCTGGAAACTGTCATTTGTTCTGTCCAAGATTATATAGAAAAATTCGGCAGTGATTTAGTAATTCTATTAAAACATCATTTTATTTCTAAATCGCAAAGTAAATTCCTTCTTAGTTCTAAAGAAAAGTTAGAAGACGGCGAATTCATCGCATTAGGAGATTTTGCAGAAAACTACTCTTTCGTTATTCAAGATGTGGTTCAAGAATATCATTGGAGTAAAGATCAAGTGACAATTCATCCTTTTGTTGTCTACCACAAAGAGAATTATATAATCGGTCATGATTCTTTCGTGATAATTTCTGAAAGTCTGGAGCATAATTCCGCTGCTGTTCATTTGTATAATAAACTATTAATCGAAGAGTTACGAAAAGAATATGTAGTTAAAAAGATTAAGTATTTTACTGACGGTGCTTCTTCACAGTATAAAAATAAATATAATTTTATTAATCTTTCACATCAAAAACAGGATTTTGATGTAGATGCCGAATGGCATTTTTTTGCCACGTCCCATGGGAAAAGTCCTTGCGATGGTTTAGGAGGTACGGTAAAACGATTAGCAGCACGTGCGAGCCTTCAACGGCCGCTCGATTCTCAAATCGTCACTCCTCGTTCTTTATTTGAATGGGCTGAAGTAGCTATGCCAACTGTAAAGTTTATTTATTGTACAAAAATTGATTGTCAAGAACATTCTGAAAGTTTACAGGACAGGTTTGCGAAATCAATAACAATAAAGGGAACAAGAGACTTTCATTCTTTTGTACCATTAAATATGAATAAGATTCGTTGCAAAAGGACCTCTTCTTCATCAGAATCTGTTATTGTAAATATCCAGCATTAAATTAATAGTAAATATTTTCAAATAAAAAAACTAAAAAACAAAAAAAATTAATAAAAAAAAATAAAAAAAAAATTTAATAAAAAAGTCAAAAGCAAAAAAAAAATAGGGGCCATATTTTCGGTACCTCCACGTGGTTGGCCCTGGGTCACGCGAAAACCGAATATTAGTTTTAATAATATAAATTTTATACGTTAATGTATATTTTATTAAGAAATAATAATGCACTACCTAGAGTAGTTCTGTTCTGAATAAAAAAAAAGGTCAATTATTACTATTGATCGCAAATGTAGATTTGTAAAATCATTATTATGAAAAAAGTTTGATTGCATTTTTCTTATAAAATGCGGGTTTTAATAAATTAGTCCAGAATACATTTTTAATGCAAATGTTTTTAAATTTAATTTTCAAATATTTCTTGCCTTTTTTTCGAGATTACATCCTACGAGACGAGTCTGTCACAGTCGCACGTCAAATAGCATGCTGCGGCCGCGCGGCGGATAGTTGAGCACAGTGGTTTGCGCTCTGGCAAAATTCATAACTCACAAAGGAGAAGACCCTCCGGCAATTTTTTTTTTTAAATGAAAGCTGAAATGTTTTACTACAAGATGTCATTGCAGAAAACGAAAAAAAACAGGAGCTCTGAGTCAAAATTGAAGTTAAAACATATTTTGACCCAAAATCTTGAGAAATTAAAAGAAAAGTCAAATTGTTTAATTCTTAAATAAAAGTGCTCATTTTTGTGAGCAAAATGCACCTAGTCCCATTTCATTCCGATTTTTTGAGAAGTAGATATCGTAATTTAAAGAAATTCAGTTAATATGACGTCACGGCCGCCATTTTGAAAATTTTCGAAAAATATTTTACCACAATATTTCCCACACCTATACCTATCAAATATTTCATTTTCGTTGAATTCCGCGACACCGACCACAACTTTGATGTAGTTGACCTGGAATGACTCTAATATTACTTATATATCCATTACTTATGTTCAAAATGTACAATACTTCATTATATAAGCGAAAATTTAATAAACAGTATGTTAGTTGATTAAACATAGCCATGAACATTTTGGACCACAATTTTCTGGGAATTACTTAAAAACCTTGTCATTATTATGTTACTTTTCGTAGGAAAATAACTAAACTTGCGGAATAATATTTATGTGATATAATGAAAGTATTATATCACATTTATATGAAATTTACAACCCTGTAAGAAAATTGACCATAAGTTCTGGCCGGCATACTAACTTCTGCCTAGATCTTTTAGCAGAATCTGCACAGAAAGTAGGACAGAATCTGCCCCGAATCTGGTGAAGGAATGAGGTTATAGTGTAGGCTGCAAAATGTGATATAGATATGTTATTAGTTACATTTTGCATTCTTTAAAAGTAATATTTTTAGTTTGGTAATAATAGGTTGCTTCGTTTCAAGAAAAAATGCATTTTTTGTTTCTTCGTCGAAAGTCCACTCGGAGTCCAACTTCACCAGTGTTTTGTATTAAGTTTTTCACTACCTTAAAAGCAACTAATTGATATCAAACTACTTGGAATAGTTTCAGAAGAGCAAAATCTACCAAGTCTCATGGGTACATTGGAATTTTAACCAAACCTGATAAAAAACATTGGCTTGGTATTCAATAAAAATTGAAATTGTGCTAAAAATTCTAATATGATTTGTCCATCATTTGGAACATAAAAAGAATGCGGAGAAAATTTTCGCCAGGGCTGGTCTCGAGTTATGCCAGAATCTCAAAAGCATGAAAAAATTTGATTGGAACAAATCGCATAACTTCAAATAAGAGATAATGCTAATGAAAAAAAGGTCCAAATTGAACACCAATTTCTTATCGATTAATTATTTACGGCTAAATTCATTACAACTTGATCTTGCAGTAATAGATTTTCAATCATAAAAAGACATAATCGATTTCAGCTACCGAAAGTCAAACATAGGTAAAAATATTTTCTACGTAGAATGTTCTCTTTCATTTCTGCATTGATACAGATCTTTTAAATTACAGTGCAACCCCTTGAGTTGGTCCCTCTCCCACTGACTCCCTCTCCCACTGGCCCCTCTCTACCTGACCCTGTGGGTCGTGCTTTTCTCCCCTCCACGCGCGGTTTTCAGGGACGACGCAACTACAGCAGCATTGAGGCGCAATACAGGGCCCTGCACCACATATCATATGTTTAAACAATTCACATACGATTAGTATAGTACAAATGCGACTTTTGGTTTGTTTTTTAAAAGTTTATATGCTCTGTACATGTACCTGTGAAAACAGTGATCAATCGGAATCCCGTTTTGATCCGGTTTAAAACGTTGATTCAATGTTAGTTTTTTTAAATTTCTTTGATAAACTTAATTTTTATTGTTACTATGGAACCGAGAAAACTGAAGTATTTGGACATTGAGCAAAGACAATCAGTGTTAGCTAAATTAGATGCTGGTGAATCTGTTTCTGACTTGGCATTAGCTTTCGGTGTGTCTGCAAAGACTATTAGAAGAATAGATCAAGAAAAGAAGATATAGCTGATTATTCTCGAACAATTGTTAATAGTCATGGGAATATGACAAAAAAAATATCTAGGACAAGAAGAAACCTTTCTCGACCAGATTTTGTACAAATGGTTTTTAGAGAAAAGATAACAAAACGTGCCCATCAGTGGAGCTGGCCTTCAAGCAAAGGCTTTATTTTTTAATACGCTCCTTAACGGGCCATCAAATTTTAAAGCGAATAATGGTTGGCTCTATCGCGTTCAAGTACGTCATGGTATCCATTCTATAGTAGCGCATGCTGTGAAACTCTCTGCCAATGTTGTGGGAAGTGAGATATTTCAATCGACAATAAAAGAAAAAATTGCATCTAGAAATTACAGCGAAGACGATATTTA
Organism: Trichopria drosophilae; assembly: GCA_030407085.1. Classification (NCBI taxonomy): domain Eukaryota; kingdom Metazoa; phylum Arthropoda; class Insecta; order Hymenoptera; family Diapriidae; genus Trichopria; species Trichopria drosophilae. The sequence continues at coordinate 91,966,738 of CM059584.1, forward strand.
TAATGCCGATGAAACCGGACTCTACTGGAGGGCATTGCATAGAAAGACTTTGGCAGCAAGGTCAGAAGGATCGATTGAAGGGAGAAAGGAAGGATAGGGTCACTATTTTAACATGTGGAAATGCCTCCGGATCCCACAAAGTAACACCGTACGTAATTGGCAAATCGAAACATCCCAGATGTTTTAAAAACGTAAAACACCTGCCTGTGAAATACGCTGGCTCTCCGAGTGCATGGATTACTCGCATACTTTTCCTTGATTGGTTCAAAAATGTATTCCTGAAAGAAGTGAAATAGGCACAGACCAAGGCAGGAAGAACATCAAAAATTATGCTATTACTTGATAATGCTCGTTCTTACCCACCTGCAGATGAATTAAATGAAATAGATGAAATATGCGAAGTACGTATTAATCTTGTATTATTCTAAATCTCGTAGAGTGTATAAATACATTATTTTATATTATTCACATTTATCTTTAATCATTATTCAGTATTAATTTCAGGTCATATACTTGCCCCCTAATGCCACAGCTCTTATCCAGTCTATGGATCAGGGTATTATCGAAAAAATGAAGCGCATTTATAGGAAAGAATTAGTCAGGAAAATTTATTGCTCCAATGAATCAGATATTCATGTTTTCATCAAGCAGTTAAATATGAAAGACTGTTGCTATGGAATTGCCAATGCGTGGAACGAGTTAACGCCAGAAAACATGAAAAATGCATGGAACAAACTATTGCGTAACAGTGAAGCACAATATCCCAGATAGCAAAAGAGAAGCAGATTTGCATCAGCTGCTGCAAAATCTTGCTGCAGAAATGCATGAAAATTTACGCTTTCTGCGTCATCAGAATGCAGCGATTTTGCAGCAAACTTTGCGCCTTGTAAAATCTTTGCAAAGTCTGCTGCAGATCTGCAGCAGGCCGTGCAGGCCTGAGTCGAGTTTATGACCTAGGGATTATGGGGGAGTAAATGTACACAAATACGAAGAGGTCTGTGGAGTGACGCACACAAACACCGGACACACAGCGTACATGTGAAGAATGGGGAATCTGCTGTCAGGGATGAAAGCTCCGTGTTCAAGAAGGGCAACAAAAAAAGCGCTGCAAGCGCCATCTATCGGCGAGACGCATAATTATACATTTTCACTAGCAAAAGTGCCGCTTAGTGGGGGGGGCGAAAATGCTGGCAAAATCGATTGGTCGAAGCAACATAACCTCAACAAAATTAACAAAAGAGAAAAATAATAGTTAATCTCGACATTAATTTCTTTTACAATCCTTTCTGTAGTTTTGCAATTCCAAATATTGTTAAAAACTGAAACTGCGTCGAGCGAGGTAAATTTATCCAACCGGGGAAAAAAAACATTAACATTTTTGAAAATTCAATATTCGCCATGAAAATTTACAATATGTATATATTGGGAAAGCAAACGTGGGTAATGTTTGCTTTCTAATGATTAGTTTTTATATATATACATCGAAAGGAAGGAAAGGTTTAGCATGAACATGTATTATTTTTATTTATATTTATTCTATTCAAAATATGGATAAGGAAATCGCACCAAACAACAAAAAACAACCGACGCCGCCACGCCACCGGTTTTAGTTCAGCTTGTGGGTGTGAGGGAGATGCGTAAGATGGCGCTTGCAGCGCCTTTTTTGTTGTCTTTCTTGAAAACGAAGCTTTCATCCCTGTTAGCTGGCGGAGAGAGGTTCCCCTTCTCCACATGCACGCTGCCTCCCCGTTGTTTGTATGCGTCTCACCAACAGACCTCTTTGTATTTGTGTGCATTTAGACCCCTATAATCCCTAGATAGTAAACTCAACTGAGGCCTGCACGGTCTGCTGCAAATTTGCTGCAGACTTTGCAAAGGTTTTGCATAATCTGCTGCAAAATCCCTGCATTCTGATGACGCAGAAAGCGTAAATTTTGCTGCGCTTCTGCTGCAAGATTTTGCATCAGGTGATGCAAATCTGCCGGCATTCCTGCAGACTGCTGCAGACAGCGTCAGATTTTGCTATCTAGGATGCAGCCGTCCAGTCGTCGACTCGAAATGATGATTTGCTTTGGGACGTTCAAATGATACCACAGTTGTCGAGCATAACCCTTGATGATATAGATACATGGATTCAAGGCGATGCTGAAGAGCAAGGTTGGAGACCTTTAAACGACGAAGAAATTTATTATTCACAAATTTTGTAATGATTCCATAAGAAAAGCTGTAATACAATCTCACATTCACATAATTCTTACAACTTTTAAACAGTATGTATGTACACCACAATTTACATGAATATTCTTTTAAATGTACGTACGATATTTAAATCGAATCCTGTTTACGCTTAAGCGAATGAATTTTAATATAGCTTAATAATGAAATTAATTCAGCCTTGAACTAAAAGAAACGTCGATTTGATAATTGGGGTAGAAAATTGTTAGACGTTGGCTACTCAGTAAATGAAAACGTCAAGAATCCGAATTCAGAGTTATAAATGCGACTTCTTGTCTATTCTTTTATAAGGTTATGTGTTGGTAAAGAATTGAAATAAATTCGTATTTATGATCCTAAATTCTGATTCATGACGCTTGAATTCTTTTTCGTTTACTGGCTACAGCTTATGGTCAGAAATGATTGGCCTTGAAAAACTCACCCAGTCACGTACAGTATCATAGAATTTTGAATGTATTAATCGATGCAAAATTCATGAACCAAAAAATTTAATTAATCATTTGTGTAAATACATTACAGCATTCATTTGTTGATTAACTTGCCAATATCTTACGTACACATGCATATACAAATTAAAATTCAGTTTTAAATAATACTTATCTTATATAAATTATCAAATTATCGATATGCATATGTATTATCATAGCGTCACAGAAAATCAAGTGCCAGATCCGGAGGAAGAAACAATCGAAGATAATTCTGACGATTCTGACAATGAGGATCAGGAGTCGCTGCAGACTGATAATCAAGACAGTCAAACGATACTGCAAAAACTTAAAGATGTCCATACCTTTTATGAGAATCGATGAGAATGTTCGTCCGAACAGCATTTGTTGCTTCTCGAAATACAAAAATCACTGACAGATATAGTAATCGAAGAGAAAAGGCAGAACAAATAACTTTCACAAACTGTAATTGAAATGTATTTTTTCGTTCATGTTACATATAATGTATGTATTTATGTCTATGTTTCTAGATTTTCCTAAGAGTTTCTGTTTAATGGATTTTAATAAATTTACTTACGTTAAACATTACCACTTTCTACATTAACTGTTTTCTAAGAGCATATTTTATTCTTTTTATAAAAATAACCTATAATTATCCGTGTCACATACTACGAAGGATGGAGTACATATTTATATTAAGAAATATGTATGTATGTAAACAAAACAAAAACTGTACTACACCAGTGTTATACTGGTGTAGGCTGTATGTAATGGAACAGAGCATGGTGCAGTTACGGAGAACGTACATTTGTATACATGTACATAATACGGTTGTATTAGGCACTATAGATACATATGGATATATATACCCATACGTCATACTGGATCCTTATAAGTAGCAGTATATCTTTATACATATATTTATATATATAAAGGTTTGAATTTAACAATTTGTTAAGTGGTGTGCGAGTCCGACCAGTTAAGGCAAGAGTGGTGTGTGTGTGTGTGTGTGTGTGTGTGTAATAAACCAATTAATTGGTCTCATTATTCCGCGCACAAAAGTATTAAGGTTATGATTACTGAAAACTAAATAATATTTTACAAGATATTCTACATTTTGTGTCAAAAAATTGTTAACTTCAAACCTTTATAACTCAAAAAGTACTTAATAACAAAATATTGTATTATAGTGTTTTGGAAAGCTCTCGAGATAAGCTATAAGAGTATGCAATAAAATGTAGGGGGTTCTATTTAAAAAAATAAGATTGACCTTGAAATGACCTTGAAGGACATGGTCAAGGTCAAAGTCAAGGTCATCATCTTACTCCCCGCTTGAAACCATACAACTTTGCTATTGGACATTTTCTCCTAAATGCATTCTAACTGAAGATATTAGGGGGGTCCGATACTTTTCGATGACCCTGTATATATATTTATATGGCGGCTTCCTTCCCTTATTTTAAGATTTCTCCATTCTCAATCCCGGCAATGTGAAAGAGAGAGAAAACGATAAAAATTTACTAGAAAGTTAAAATAAGGGAAGTTAAAATAAAAGGTGAACCATAATGTAAATTTAGGGTTGCCTCTTCGGAAAATTTACTATTACCCCGGGTACCATAAGTCTATTGACATATATACGGCCCTGCTTCAGATCACGTGGCAATAAAATGGGCGGGGCATATCGCGGGCCAGTGGGAGAGAGAGCGAGTCCCGGTATAGGCCAACTCGAGGGGTTGCACTGTATAATGAATATTTAAAAGTTCAGAATCAAAATACATTATACATTTATATTTTGAAAAAATCAATTTAATGTATTTCATTGACCCAGCCGAATTAAATTTCAATTAAATGTAAAGGATATATATGTTTTAGACTTTCGAGTTGTCTCATACATATGTTCATGCTTGCCATTTCAAACAGTACATATTATAATATTTGTATAGTATAACTATACGTAACCTTACATTCATAGTTAAGAAACCTGGTTAATTGAATAAATTATCAAATTCTGTTTAGACAGAGATTCCTCGGCTATTATGCATGATATCATTTACTAATATAACTGCATCTCTGTTGCTAGTTTAACAAGGATTCCTTGTTATATTTCAAAAATTTTCTATACTTTTAAGGAAGCATATTTCCTATTTTAAAACTGCGAGGTTTCCAGTCGTCCTAAGAAGGAATCCTTGTTATTTTAGTAAGGATTGAGTTAATAAAGGGAAATGCTTCAGCGTTTTATTTTTTTCAGTGTATAACATAACCTCATATTAGTACTGGTGGCGTTATTTTGTCAAACTTCCCAGATAACAAAATGATATCGCAATGAAATCACGATGAATTTTCGCGTGAGAAATTCTATCACGGATGATTCATGAACGCTGCGTAATGCGACGCGTATTGCGTCTCATAGTGATTTCACGTGAAATGATTTTCATGATGAGCTCACTATGAGTCCTCGTGTGCGTAGGTGCAGAAAAATCTGCCCATAAAAATCTATAATAAGTAATAGGAGATATTCTTTTAGTTACTCCGAAAGAATTATAAAATAAAATAGATTATTATGTTTTGAAAGGATCATGCACTGAGAGAAGACTGGTTATGTACATGTACGGTCTATCGCGCAACAGCAGTCCGATAGCTTTACGACATATACTCCGTCAAATTTAGGGCAACTGCTACCCTAAGAGATTTGACTGCTGCCCGATATGCGTAGTACACTTGCTGCATTAAATGTCGGACACTAGATGCACTTGTTCCAGGAGTAATAAGGACCAAAACTGGGGACAATCGCAGTAAACGAAAACGTCAAGAATCCGAATTCAGAGCCATAAATGCGAATTCTTCTCCTTATTCTTTTGAGGTTATGTTTTGGTAAAGAATTAAAATGTCATAAAAAACCATGTACGAAGATCGTAAGTTCAGTGTCGATGAATAAATAATGTATTCATTTGTGTACCTATCTTCAGTAAACATAATTAGAATACACCTGCCGTGCGAAAAAAAATCTACCTCGTAATCAACGACAGTGAATTTCAGATCTACATGTTTTGTGCAGTATTTGAATACATAATAATTAATGTCAATATATAAAATGTTTACATTCATGTCTGAAATTCATCATCGATGCGTACACTGAAAAAAATAAAACGCTGAAGAACAACTATTTCCCCTTATTACCTCAATCCTTACTAAAATAACAAGGATTCCTTCTTAGGACAGGATAATCGCTGTTATAAAAATAGGAAATTTGCTTCCATAAATGTATAGAAAATTTTTGAAATAACAAGGAATCCTTGTTAAACTAGCAACAGAGATGCAGTTATATTAGTAAATGATATCATGCATAATAACAGAGAGAATATCTGTCAAAACAGAAGTTATAAATTATTCAATTAACCAGGTTTCTTAACTGTGAAAGTCAGGTTCCGTATAGTTGCTATACAAATATTATAATGCTTAATAAGATAAATAAAACAATATACTATTTGAAATGGCACGCATGTACATATGTACGAGAAACCTCGAAAATAAAAATGTAAAACATATACCCTTTACATTTAATTTAAATTTAATTTAGTAATAAGCTGGATCAAAATGAAATACATTAAATTGATTTTTTCCAAAGTCATTACATTTCAATTATAGTTTTTTAAATTTAATTATTTCGAATGAACATTATTTATATTATGATATAAATGTATAATGTATTTTGATTCTGAACTTTAAAATATTTATTATGATTTAAAAGATCTATATCAATACAGAAATGAAAGAAAACATTCTGCGTAGAAAATATTTTTATCTATGTTCGACTTTCGGTAGCTGAAATCTATTGTCTCTTTTGATGATTGAAAATCTGTTACTGCAAGATCAAGTTGTAATGAATTTAGCCTTAAATAATTAATCTATAAGAATTTGGAAGTGTTCGAAAAGTCGAATCGGTGTTTAATTTGGACCTTTTTTTCATTAGCATTATCTCTTATTTGAAGTTATGCGATTTGTTCCAATCAATTTATAGGGTCATTTTTATGCGAAATTGAAGGAGATACAATGATGACAAATTGGGGCATTTTTCTCTAATTGCAGTATACGCTTTAATGTTTGCAATGTTATTCAAGGCATATCAAATTAGTTTTCTAATGTATAGTAGATTTGAAACAATTCAACTAGATAGTATTAAATGCTCACAGCAAATTAATTATAAAATTAAAGAAAAATAAATAAATATAAAACTTATGTTGAACAATAAAATTAATGAAAAATGACACAATTTGTTCTCATTATATATCTTCTAATTTACTTTCAAAATTACTTTATAGCCTTGTCTTCAGTTATGACAGATTCTCATTTCTCTGAAAAAATTTGATTGGATCAAATGTCACAACTTGTTATCCGAGAAAATGCTCAATAAAAAAGAGGTCCAAATTGAGGACCAACTCGACTTCTCCAACATTTCTTTAACATTTGTTTTAAACGCACAAAATTTTAACGGCAAATTTCACATCGCTTAATAAACTTCAATACTCTTTAATAATAAATATTAAATATATAAATATAAGGTGGAATTTGAAAAAGGAACTTCAAAACAGGAAATTATGTTATATGTTACTTTAATGCACGACTTACATTTTGGTCATACTATATAACCAAATACTTCTGATGGATAATAGTGGCATTAACATACAGCTTATAATGAATACGATTCATTTCTGATACACTGTAATAAATTTAGTTTTAAAATGTATGTTGAACTACGAATGGTGGTAATAATGATTATCGGTCTGAGAAAATGACAGCTAAATGAGCAGAGTTTTATGAAAGTTCATGAAATTATTGCATAAATTGTAAACACTGAACATATACATTATATTCATTGTTTAAACAAATTGTATTTTATTAAAGGATTCGAAAATTGGTAGTTGACAAGTTAACCTCAAATCTCATTTGACGTTAACTTGCCAAATTAGAATGAAAATATGCCCACACACACACACTAACAAAACATATATTTCATAATATTTTTTCATTTCTTATCATCGGGGTAATCACGGATCTTAATTTTAGTCCGTTCGCGATGTCACGACCAGATTTCGTTCACTTCACATGACTGATCGGAACTTGTATATGTACACGGCGCTTACGGCCAACAGCTATACAACATTTGTTTGTACTAAGTACAAGTTCAGCACATTTCCCTAATATGGGAATGTTCCCGCGCTTTTCTGTTCGGACATGGATTGCACTTTCTTAGGGTAACTGTTGCCCTAAATTGAGAAAGCGTCTACCCCAGGGGGGTAACAATCAGCGAATGTATCTGTTCGCCGTTTGTCCCTTCTGAAACTAATCCGTAAGGCGGCGCTGATGGAGAATGTGCAATATAGAGTGGTATACCTTTTGTGAAATACAGTATTTATGCTTTTTCGAGAAATACATGTGAAAAATTCTAGTTTTCACCTCAAACATTTTTGTATACATTTCCGTAAATAATTATTAATTAAAAAAATATTAAATTGAAAAGAATTGTATTTTATATTAGTTGGCAAAATACGCGATCGAAAATTTTTGATCCAAAATATAGATTCAGAATTTATATGCAGGAGGTAAAATGAAATAAAAGTTAAGACAATTTTTTTAAAAATTAAATCAAAATCGTTAAATGTGTTAAATTATTGTAAATATATTTTTCTAAGCTCCTGTCTATACGCTGAAACTCTTATACGGCTTGTAAAGTATATAAGTTACTATTGATGATTGGCGAGAACCCAGTTACCAGCTTACATTTTTAACACGGCTGATTCAGAAGGTTAAAAACCGCACACGAGTCCGTTCCAATCCGCGCATATTCGCGATTCGCAAATTACATTTCTAATCCGCTTTAATCCGCGGATTTCTATCCGACTGTCTGTCCGCACATATCGTTTTCAATCCATTTCGATACGTTTCCGAGCCTATACGTTTCGATCCGTCGGTTTCAATCCGCGTCTCCATCGGTAGGCATCTGCGAGCAATTTTAACTATCTGTGGCGGATCGGAAATGTTTTCGTTCCGTTAATTCCCTATCCGTGCAACTCTGTGATTCGGAAAAATCAAGCCACTTGAGCATATTTCCATGTACATGACGAAAGGGGAGGGAGGGCAATTTCGAAAAATCGCAAGTTTGCAAGTCACATAAATAAACACATTTTCTAGAAATTGTGCACAGATATTTTTAATAACACAAGAAATGTATACATATTTATAAAATTCTTGTTTACGATTTTGAAACTTAATTGTTATTTTTATCTTGATCCGCGATCTGTACTTTGCAGCATCCGGCTTTTTTCCGTGTGATAATTGTACCTTTTTCGGTACGGAAGCGATAGAATGAAAAATAATAAGGTATTCGGTGGCTCCCGCCATGTTTGTTTTTGTTCTGAAAACATCGTTTTTTATTCAATCGCTCTCGTAACGCAATCGGTGCAAGATAGAGCAAAACGGAAACGGTATTTTTGTAGAGCAGGAAATTTGCTACAAAAAAGTCCCGAAAGCCCCTAATCTGAAATTTATATCATAGGTTAGTAACCAGTGCTTCCCAGGCAGCAATGATTCGTGTTTGGTTCTCTCCGTGCAGATGGCATATTGCGAGTGTCGCCTTCTTGCAAACTCATCAAAGAAATCGACCGCTATTTGGTTTAAGTGCGGCACGATGATTGCTGAAAATTACTTATGATGTTTTGTCAACTCTTATATAAATTGATTATCTTGATATATATTTCATCACTTTATTCCAAATTCATAATCTATCCTGATTGAACGTTTGGATTTAAATATATATCACGTTTAATTGTAATATATTTTTTGCAAATGAAAAGGCAGTACGAAAGTGGAGCCCAAATGTGGCAAATGAAACTATAGATATAAATGGTAAAGAATTTTCGTTGCCGTCAGAATCGATTACTTCTACCTCTACGTCACTTCTTCTCGATAAACATTGCAGTACATCAGGTGATTCTATAATTTTACAAGATCAAAATATATCTTGTCCATCGTCTTCATTTCCGATTCCTTCAGAATGTTCTAAAAAGAATTCGCAAGATATTAGAACTAAAGTTATTGATAGCGATGATGCTTGGAAAAATATCAAATCGATTTTAGAGATTGAAAATGATACTGGAATTAATGAGAATAAAGAACCTAGTACATATCCTGCACTCTGGGTGAATTTTAAGGGAAGTCGAAAAGAACTTCAACAATATTTGATTTTGAATGGTCCATCTCGTTGCCAAAATATTGATTCAGATTTCAGTGCATCTGTACGTTCATATACGTCCACAGAAATGGGTAAAGAAATTGTAAGATCGCGAAGATTACTTCTTTCTTTTTTCTCTCGTGAACTTAAAAATGGAGAGAAAATGAACGGTGATTGGCTTCTCTATTCGCCATCACAAGGTTCGGTATACTGTTTCGTTTGTAAATTGTTTGATTTCAATTCCTTATCCAGTCCATTTCAATGCGTCGGTTTTAATGATTGGAAACACGGATGACAGTCTATTAAAAGTCACGAAAACAGTATCGAACATCGTCAGCATTTACCTACTTATATACAACTTTGTCGAGTGCAGGGATGAATGGATTCAGAATTGGAGGTGCAAATGGACAAAGAGCGTGAGTACTGGCGGCAAGTATTAAATAGGATAATTGAAGTTATCAAATTTTTAGCTGAAAGAGGACTTCCGTTCATAGGAGATGAAGAAATATTTGGATCTTCAAAAAATGGAAACTATATGGGTATTTTAGAATTAGTAAGTAAATTTGATCCATTCTTAAAGGAGCATATTGGAAAATAAACATTGGAAAAAAAATGTTGTCCATGATTGTGGATGACATAAAACATGGAAAATACTACTCAATATCAGTCGATACTACACCAGATGTCTCTCACAGCGATCAATTAACCTTCATTATCCGATATGTAAGCGACTGCATTCCCGTTGAAAGATTTTTAAAGTTTATTCCAATTCATGGACACAGCGGAGAGAATCTGTTCCAGGAAGTTACGGGGTTTTTGAAAGAAAATCAAATTCCTCTTGCGTATTGTAGGGGGCAGTCTTACGACAACGCTTTTAACATGAGTGGGAAATATTCTGGTTTGCAAGCCAGACTAAGGGAAGAATGTCCTTTGGCATTTTTTATACCGTGTGCTGCTCACTCATTAAATCTCGTCGGTACTGCGGCAGCAGAATGTTGTCCAACAGTTGCACAATTTTTTTACTTTGTGCAAAACATCTATACCTTTTTTTCTTCGTCAACACACAGATGGAGTATTTTATCAACCGCCTTATCTGCATCCGGCCCGAAAAAAAAGGTAATCAAATCTCTATCCGATACACGATGGTCTGCTAGAGCAGATGCAATTTTGGCTCTAAAAGAAGGCTACGAAGCTATTGATTTAGCATTAACATCGATGTCAATGGATGCTGGTGAATCGTCGGAAACAAGGTTGAAAGCCGAAAGTTTGAAAAACCAATTCGAAAAATTCGAAACTGTATTTCTGATCTATTTTTGGTGTGATATATTACAAAGAATTAATTCAGTTAGCAAAGTTCTGCAAAAGTGTTCCTTGACATTATCTGCTGTTGTCAACTTAATTGAATCTCTAAAATCATATATCGCAGCAAAAAGGGACAGTTACGATTGGTATGAAGTTAAAGCTGCGTCTCAGAAAGAAATTAGCTACCAAGATTCCCGTACTCGCTCTAAAAAACGTAGCTCGCGATTAACAATGTTCGAAAATCAAAATACTCCAGATACTATTTTAACTGGTAAAGAAAAAATGAAAATAGAAACTTACATCCCGACTATTGATAGTCTTATAGTAAATTTAGATGCGTATAAAACTGTGTTTCGGATTCTTAGAGGATCTACTAATTTTAGAAAATGACGATTTGAAAAAGTCATGTGAACATTTTGCCAACATTTATAAAGAGGATATTACCGAAGAAGAACTAATAGAAGAATGTATACACCTTAAATCATATATTAATTATTCGATGATATTGTTCCCACATTACTTGTTAAAAATAATTCATACTTGAACAATGACAATGATGAGTTGAATACGAATGATGTCAATGACACATTAGATCCGCCAATAATTAATAATGTAAAAGAAAAACATACTGGAAAGTCATTAAATCTTGAATCTTTGTATCGCCATATTCACGAAAGTGGTCTGTCAGCAGTTTTTCCGAACATCGAAATCGCATTGCGAATCTATCTCTGTATGATGATAAGTAATGCAACTGGAGAACGATCTTTTTCAAAATTAAAACAGAGTAAATCTGTCCAAAGAAGTGTAATGGCACAAGATAAATTAAACTACCTCAGTATTTTAAGCATTGAAAATGACCTACTGAATCATATGAATTGTGATGACATAATTAATGATTTTTCTATTAAAAAATCTAGGAAAGTTCCATTATAATAATGAAAATAACGAAAATGAGACATGAATTGCAATTGAATTTAAAAGATTTTCGAAAAAATTAGAAAAGCTTAAAAAAACATACACAAATTTTAAAAATAACAAAAAATTTAAGAAAAAAAAATTTTTAATTTAAAAAAAAAAATAATAATAATAAAAAAAAAACAAAAAAAAAATTTTTTAAAATGGGGTGTAAAATCCTACCGTTGCAGCCTCCCCGTGGCACACCCTGGAAAGGTAATAGTACTAACCGATGCCGGAGGTTAAATACAAAAAACGTAATAGCAATATGAAAACAAAGGTGACACATAATCTCCGCACCCCAGTGAGTGCATAATAAGTTACGTCATTTGTCTCGTAATTATCTCTGACTTATTCATTCATATTCTGAGTTAAAATAAATGTCCATCAATTTTTATTTGAACTGGTAAGCAATTATTGTGTATTTTATTAGACAACTCTTTCTGAGTTGTAGGTGTTAAGAAAGTGGGGCCCCATGTTATAGGCTGGCCGAGGGGCCCATCATTGTTAAATCCGGCTCTGCTCGTATATAATGTAATTTTAAAAATCTAATGTTAAAAGTTTGAACTAAAAATCATGTATTGCTGGTAGCTTTCTAAAATGTATATTTACGTATATATTAATATAAAATTGATTTTTTTATTTCACATTCTAAAGGTGTTGTGAAATGATATTTTCACTTGCAAGTTTGTTGTTTAGATAATGAATAAACGAATATCTTGATATAATATTATATTATATTTATCATCGTATAATTAAATACATTTTATATTTGATAACATTTTAAATCTTTGTTTTATTTTATAACCATCATTATCAAATATACTAGTCCTCTTGAAGTATATTTGAGTTATTCAAAAGGCAGAATTTGAATTAAGTAAACAATACAAGCATTAAATATGAATATGTATAATTGCATGCATTTAATAATGTATGTTATGAGCAACAAGAATGTAACATTATATTAAATTATATTTTAAAAACTATATAAATCTCCAAGAAATGTTTGATACTACGTTTTACAAAACTTCGCCAATTTTTTCTTCTGCCGATTCACTTTAAATTTCTCAGCATTTAAATTTTTACAATGTTGTTTCATACGAACAGTCAAAAAGTTTGTTTGCACATTGCGATAAAACAAAAGAACCATGGTCAATACATGGAAAGCGGAAAACGTTATTTTGTATGCCTTTTGATACAAACTCATTCATCACTGTTTTCGAACAACAAGTTTCTTTAAATAATGTTTCAATCCCTGAAATAAAATTAAAAAAGTGAATATTCGGATTTTGAGGACCCTCACTCGTATCTTCTGAATTTGGTCCATTAACAGAGTTTGATGTTTCATAAAAAGTTGTAGATATATGATCCAATACAGCATTTTTGCAAGCATCACAATTTACTAATTTTATTAATTTCTGCATAATATTTCTGGTCAATTGGAGTAAAATGGAATTTGTAATGGATGGTCTGTAGTAATCGTGATCATTATGTATTTCTGTAGAATCCCAACATTCATAAACGATATGACGATCGAGCAATTTTTGGATTGTACATTGGATGTTATTGGTTTCTTGTATATTTGCTTTCAGGTCAGTTAATGTAAGGAGAGGTTGATCATATTTTTCAGTTAATGTAATATTCCCGGTGGAAGGAGGCTTGATGATTTGATACGTGGACAGCATGCGATAGATTTGGAGAAAATTGTGCATAGATGGATGGTTATTGGTGCCGCCTACTTGTCGCACACAGCCGAAAAATCTCTATAATATGAGAAGTAAGGTTTAATAACAGATTTAATAACAAGTCCAGTAAAATACATTATATATATTTCAGTATATTTTATTTGATATTTATATTAATTCCAAATATTAATAACGATTAATAAAAAATATTAATAACAATTAATAAAAAATATTAATAACAATTAATAAAAAATATTAATAACAATTTTTTAAGATTTAAACATATATATTTGTTTTGGTGTTCATATCAGTCTATAGATACTTAAGTAATTCTTAAAATAATATATATGATATTAACTGGCCTTATCATGAATAAATTCGATGGAATTTTTTGCAACTAGCTTTTTAATTTTTCGGCTGTTTTCCTTCTGAAGTCGGAAACTTGTGTGGCGGACGTGCCACGCGTTAAAAAATGGGCGCAGAAACGAGAACGCGTAAGTTCGACTCACAGGAGAATATAAGAGTGAAAAATTAGAACACACAAATTACAATATGCAAATTAAATCTATTCCGCGCCAAATACGGAATTATACTTACGCAAGTATAAACATCGGAGTCACACACGCTTGAGGTAACAGGAGTCAATAAACAAACAAAGTGGCACGAAAATTTAAAAGTAAATATTCAAATACAAGAGTTAACAGAGCATTTAAATGTAATTCCGAGAATTACGAGTATTTCGGAATTAAAATTAAAATTTAAATAGTTCAGTTATACATTCGAAAATAGAAATGATTTTTTTACAAAGATGTGCACTAAACTAAGTTCCAGGGTATTTTTTCAAGACACTGGACCATATATATCATAACTCGTATAGCGGAGTACAGATATTTTTACTTAAGACGAATCTGAACGATTTTTTTATGATGATTTTTTAAGTTCAGTTCACGTATTAATATAGCCCCGGAGAAATGACATAAAAAATGTTTATGTGGAACAGACTAAAAAACGCAGCATTAGAAACTAATAAGCATTCAATACAGAAGAATCGTTAAACATGAAACACGTTAAATTAAATGTATAAAGAGAGTACCATGAATTTTTTAGTAGTTAAAAATTCACAAGTTTAGAAGCAAAAAAAGGGTTAAAATATAGGAATGAGTCTGAATCCTGATTAATATTAGAAACTAGCAAACTTAGCATGTCTGAATAGAAAAAGCTAATTTTCACACAAAATATAGAACATTTTATTATCGACTATTTAATAAATCTTAAAACAACGAAAGTCAGGAAACAGGAACTCATATTTATTTATTAAAAAACGTAAATTCATTTTTTACCTATATTATTAACCCCCCACCGTATAGCCGCGAGCCAATCAGTGTAAACTCTGTGCTCGGTCAGGGTATAAATTACGGGCGTTTCCTATGGAAAAATATTCAAAGTTCAACCTTCAACTTTGGCAATTAGAACAGTCGACAATTATTAGAATATCCGAACGTTCAGGAGGTTATTGGTACTAGCAGCATCCGGAAGACTTAGCACCGTCACTATTTACGCTTCACAAGATCGAATTCGGCACTTGGACCCAATATACCGAAATCTACGTGACATACCCAGCATCCAATTAGTGGTTCATGACCTCAGTCTAGTTAACTACTAGAAACTAACTATATTCGATCAGTCCTTTTCAGGACTTTAACTAATTTCTTTCAATACCTGGACCACATTAACCGTATATACCATTCAAGGTCGTAAATACTCTCAAGGACGACGACGACACAAAAGATATCTCTCGAGATTTCATCTGGGCTGCCTGTAAGGTCGGCCACTCATACATTATCATCGAGTGGAGGACCATACCTCATAACTTCTGTTCAACCGGGCGAACAGGCATCTGAGGAGCATCCTTACGTCCGTGCCACCAGCTTGGTAGTCACCCGTAAGTCTCCGCATTTCTCCTGCAACCCTAATCCGTCTGCAAGACAGGATTGACATCCGTAAGTGACCTTATACAGCCTGCTGCTAGCGTGGCTCTATTTTTTAACGCAATTATCAATTAGAGTCAGTGCGTGATTTATGTCATCGACGGTCCATAAAACAGAAGACACAATACGCGAAAACGTCCGTCGCCGTGCAGTGTATAAGCGTAATCTCGACGAACTTTTCGAATGTGACGCGATAGATCCCGACTCAGTACGAGAGTACGCTCGTCCACCAAATGAGACTTGTCAGATCGAAGAGGACTTAGTTCCTAATCGTTTGAAATCCGTTATTATTGTAAAGCCAACTGTTTGGAAACTTATCCCGTGTGATATAGACATTAATCGTAAATTTCTAACCACTAAGATTTTTCGGTATGATCCGCGATTTTTATCTATACATCATAAGTAGCACTCCGCTTCACCAGCGTTACAAAAAGATTCTGGTCATCTAGATTACAACAGTGAAATACCCGATTCCAAATATATAAATATTGATACGCAAGCTGTAGACGCGATTGAACGTCATCGCACCAGCAGAAACGTCAAGCGTCGTGCAAGAGCGCAAAAAGCCAAATTGTATAAAAATTGTCTTGAATAAATTCTTTTAGTATTTCCTTTTTTTATTAACTGCTAGTATTAGTTAATAAATATTCCCTACGTGCATAACATTGAATACTTGTCGTAGAGAGCATCGCAACAGGAAGAGTAGTTTTTTTTGCAATCGTTGAAATCCTCAAGGGCGTATTTACAATCAATTGTTTACTTTTTCACATCGTCGACAATACGAAATACTTCCTTTTATTTATATATTCCGCATTGGATCAACAGCAGAACTGTTTCATTAATGTGTATTTCCTGAGGTGAATTAAAAGTGGCCATGCCCTTATAACAACACAAAAATCTAGACTAAAAAATAAAAAACCTACCAAAACCACACTTGTCCGCCCGATCATATTGACGATTTTTCGAAACTCTTAGGCCACCTAATATCATATATATTTAATAGAAAATGAGCATTACAACCCCATTTATATCGTAAATAATAATTTTTACATAATGAATTTGCGTATAACACTTAATGGATGTACGTTATTGATTCATTAGCAAATATAACGTTAGAACGAAAAAAAATTCAGTCGCAATACATTATGAATATAAAAATATACAGATTAGTGAATGAAGGAAAATTTACGAACATGTTAATTAGAGGTGTAAAATACAATGCAGTAGATATAAACAGTAATTGCGACATAATTATATGAAAGCATGAAAATGCTTAATCCCTTTGTATACAATACATTAAATAATCTTAGATCTTAACTAAATAGTAATATTATATTTAATCCACGTGTTAATGAGAGATTGATAGTATCAAGATAACGTAATACAATCATACAAATTCGAATCTAATCATACTAATTCAACATATTTTGCTGTGTTAATACTTGAAAATGTAAAACAAAGTTGAATACTTAAAAAAGAAAGTAAAGAATCTGTAAGCACCAGTCATAAATGATATCGATAAATCCATTAAAAAGGTTATCTATAAAATTCGTAATCCATTAAGGACCAACAGGACGTTTTTTCGTGATCGATTTCTACGGCGGTATTTTATAGTAAATAAAAGAAAATCCAGACCGATTATGGAAAATATTGATATAACTTTTTTTATAACTAAACTTTTTAAACATTAACGGCTTCGACAAAACTAAAGAGAATCTTATTTTCGAATAAGCTTTCATTCAATGAAATTACTCCATTACGAACAATTTTGATTGAATTTAATGTTTAAAAAGTTATTTATAAATAAAGATAGTATATGAGTAATTTTTAAACTGCACATTTTTTTTAAATATATTATTTAATCTCTTTTCAATAATTCCATCAATAATGAAATTGTAATAATTTTTAACGCGATTAAAAATGTTTCCCGTAAACCTGGTTTTTAACTGATGACCCTTCTTAACATATTATAGTGGGACGATTCTGCAGATAATTGTTACATAACAATTGCATAAAAAATTTCATCGCTATATTGTACGAATCACATAATCGGCCCCTTATAATATGGAATATTTATATCGATAATGTATAAGGAAAAACCTCAAGAGCATCTTGGTTAACTCTTCCTTTCAACAATCCTAGAAAACCATGCTGTTCGACAAGGACACGGCATAAATCCATCATCGAACTCAGTGTAATTCTTAACCCGTCTGCTGTCTGCTTTGTAAGAAATAGCCCTTCTTTGCTTTTCATGTTTTTTCCCCACATATTTAATTTATGCAAAGACTCTTCGAGAATCTGAAATAAATCGTCAGCATACAATACACATAATATATACTGATTCAAATATGACCATAATAATTCTATTTATTACCTTAAACTGAACTGTGTCCGGTTTTAATCCCACTGATGGAGACTTTGGAGTATTTAATATATTAAGGGCATCAAACATTTCGTTTATCCACTCGCAGAAAGCTGCAGTAGCCTCACAATCGCTCAGCCTTACGTCGTGTTTCCGGTACTCCCGAAGAGCGTTGGCCATCGATTGGCTGAAAACCTTTAAAAACACAAGATATTTATATAAGATAATTATAAATCAGAAAATAATTATTGACGTATGAAACTTTTTAAATCTTTAGATTTTAAAATTACCTGGACGGCTAAGGACACTTTCATTTTTGCTGAAGTAGTCAGATAAATGTGGTTTTCAGTGATTTTCTTGCATAGTTTTAAATCACCAGGTAATTGTTTCTCCAATTCGTTGATTATTTTGAAATATTCCCAGCAAATGGGAGAAGTGTCGGGACTCATCTCGATAAATAAAAATATTGAAGTTTTATATTTCCCGGTATGAAAAAGTTATCATTTACATAATAAATTAAACAAATTTTGTGCAGGTCGATAATCTAATTATTAAATTAAAAATAAAAAATTAAAAAACGGCTTATATCCTACGAGAAGGTGAAATTTGGCGACTCAACGTTTCGGTCGGCCCGCGACCATCATCAGGAGTAACAATATTTACAATCCGTATCTGCTATTATGATAAATCTTAGACTATTGTAATAAATCTGTGACTTTTTTGAGAGATACAGCAAAGAATTGGGCTGCGAGAACAGAATTAATGAAAAGACGAACACGACATGAAAGTTTATAGGCTTTCTGAAAGCGACCAGAAGGAATTGGGTTGCGAGAAGTGAATTAATGAAAGTGAGACTCGATATTAAAATTTGGACATTTTCTACAATCAAAAGGAAAGAATTGGGCTGCGTGATGAGAATTAATGAAGAAGGGGACACGACATGAAAGTTTATAGGCTTTCTGAAAGCGACCCGAAGGAATTGGGTTGCAAGAAGTGAATTAATGAAAGTGAGACTCGATATTAAAATTTGGAGGCTTCCTAAGATCGAAAGGAATAAATTGAGTTAAAGTTTTCATACTTTCTGAGAGGGACAGGAAAGAATTGGGTTGCAAGAAGAGAATAAATGAAAAGGGGAACAGAATATTACAATTTGGAGGCTTTATGAAAGCGAACCGGAGGAATTGTTCTCTTAGAAGTAAATTAATGAATAGTAGGGTTCGACTTTAAAATTTGGAGACTTCCAACGATCGAAAGAAAAGAATTGGGCAGCGAGAAGAGAATTAATCAAAAGGAGGACATGCTATTAAAAGTTGGAGCCATTATGAACGCGATCTGGAGGAATTGGGCTCCGAGGAGAGAATTAACAAATAGTTGGGTACGATCATAAAATTTGGAGGCTTCCTAAGATTGAAAGGAAAGAATTGGGCAGCGATGAGGGAATTAAAGAAAAAGAGGACACGACACGAAAATTTATAGGCTTTCTGAAAGCGACCAGGAGGAATTGGGCTGCAAGAAGTGAGATAATGAAAAGAGTGATTAAAATTTGGAGGTTGTGTAAGATCGACCAGGAGGTATTGGGCTGCGAGAAGTGAATTAATGAAGAAAGGGACACGACATGAATGTTTATAGGCTTTCTGAAAGCCACCAGAAGGAATTGTGTTGCGAGGAGTGAATTAATGAAAGTGAAACTCGATATTAAAATTTGGAGATTCTCTAAGATCGACCAGGGGACATTGGGCTCCAAGATATCTGAAATTATAATATCATAGATGGAAGGTGATTTAAAGATTTTTTTATTATTATATCATCAGACGACAGAGAGAGACTCTTTGCATTTTTTTTATTACGGATGGTCGATACCCTAAAATCATGCCATGAGTGAAAATGCCTTATTTTTTTGGTAATATTTAAAAAATTGTTAATGATGGTATGGTTGAACAAAGAAGGCCTAATTGTTCTTCATAAAAAGTAGTTAAAATTTTTTAATAACTTACTGATTTTTACCAATGACGGCTTAATTTTTCAAGAAAATGATTCTCTACAATTTGTCTAATGTAAAACTCTAAATTTAGTTTGTAACATGTTTAATTATTAATAAATCATGACAATAAATCATATTTTTTTTTAACCGGGCTCTATATTTAACTTTATCCATAGAAATTTGATTTTCGTTCAGAGAAATTGTAGAGAATCGTTTTCTTGACAAAATAAGCCATCATCGATCAAAATCCGTTAATTATTAAAAAATGTTAACCATTTTTTATGAAGAAAATTTCAATTATTAGTAAATAAATTTTATAATTTTTAATTTTTTTCAGGAACAATTATGTCTTCTTTGTTCAACCATACCATCGTTAACCATTTTTTAAATATTAACAAAATAATTAGGCATTTTCATGGCATGATTTTAGGGTATCGACCCTCCTTAAAAAATGAAGAGATCTGCCTGATCCCCTGCAATGTTGCTGCGACTACCCGAAGTATCATCTCCAAAATCAGATAATCCTTTATATGATAAATCCGATGTATTCACATCTAAAGACGTGCGTGTGTGCATTTCATCAATCAGAAGTGCCCCGTATCTTTGATTTTCAGATCTTTAATCCATTTCTAGTTTAAGCAGCTTAAAAAACTGCTCATCGAAGCCGCACTGAACATTTACAATAGAGAGATATCTAAAAAGGTACAAAATTGAATAGATATACTTAAAAAAATTGTTTAAGATTGAATAACAAAAATAAATACCTTCGAATTGTGCTGATACTTGGAACAGGCAAAATGTGGTGGTCTCTTAAAAATCTGTAACCTGCAGGAGATCTTATATGCATCAGCATGCATAACAATAGCCATTGTTCGGAATACCTTTTACCTTTATTTGCGTTGCATTTTGCTGCTTTAATAATTTCCTTTATAACAACTTGTTCGTTAAATGTGATCTTTTTTTCATTTAAAATATTTTCAATATCTGTATCTGTCATTTTTTTAATGTCCGACTTGCTGTTATTTAATTGTAGTTTCAATGCTTTAAGCGATCTCAGAGCTCGTAATTTTTGTTGTTACGCAAGCTTTGCTTTTTTTCTAAGCGCTTTAATGCATTCATTACTTTCTTTTGTCCTAACACTATTTTTTTTTTGTTTGCTTTGTTTTCTATTGCGAGGCACACGTTTTGCTAAAGTCTTTTTTAAAATTTTACAATATATACAAGATTTTATCTTTGACACAACAAGTGAACACTTGTTGTGTCAAAGATAAAATTTTGTATATATTGTAAAATTTAAAAAAAAATAATAATAATAATGATTGCAGATAAACGACAGTACATTAGATTTGCAACTAATGGCAGTGGAGGAGATAGCGAATGATGTGAATATTGTAAATATATAAAAGCCGTATATCATATTTCTTTAAAATTATATTTGAAATGCATAATGTAAAGTAACAAACACGTATGTTTCATTTTTTGCGTCAAAAACAAGAAAACGAATTTCATCAAAACAACTTTTGTATTATGAATATCATTCGGAAATGATTGAAATATATTTACACTTGTTTACAATTTATATTTATTCATAATTTATTTTTATAGGAGAAAAATATGACCATTGAGGATTTACAGGCTGTCAACATTAACTTACCAGCACAGTGGATCCAACAGCATAATTTTGTCGAAGGTAAATTGACGTATAGATTTTTTAAAGGGGGAATAGAACAATTGAGCGGTGGATTTCGGTCTTGGGTAATTTCGAAAGAAATTATTCTTCAAGCAGTGAACACTTGTTGTGTCAAAGATAAAATCTTGTATATATTGTGAACGATTTCTGTGGTTGTGCACAGTACTAGGAACTTTGGGCACATGTCTTTTGCAAGAATAATTTCTTTCGAAATTACCCAAGACCGAAATCCACCGCTCAATTGTTCTATTCCCCCTTTAAAAAATCTATACGTCAATTTAACTTCGACAAAATTATGCTGTTGGATCCACTGTGCTGGTAAGTTAATGTTGACAGCCTGTAAATCCTCAATGGTCATATTTTTCTCCTATAAAAATAAATTATGAATAAATATAAATTGTAAACAAGTGTAAATATATTTTAATCATTTCCGAATGATATTCATAATACAAAAGTTGTTTTGATGAAATTCGTTTTCTTGTTTTTGACGCAAAAAATGAAACATACGTGTTTGTTACTTTACATTATGCATTTCAAATATAATTTTAAAGAAATATGATATACGGCTTTTATATATTTACAATATTCACATCATTCGCTATCTCCTCCACTGCCATTAGTTGCAAATCTAATGTACTGTCGTTTATCTGCAATCATTATTATTATTATTTTTTTTTTCTTGGCCCTCCATAATCCACCTGTGCATCTACCATTCGGTTAGTGGTTACAGGATCTCGTGTGACCTCAGTAGACGGAGAGATCCCAGCAGCACTGCTTTCTGCATTCGGCCTGTGATGGAATTTGCATGTTCTTGACAGGCCGGAATGCTTTTGATGTTTTGGAGGAAAGTTGGTCTCATTTCTCCCAGCACTCCAATTACCAGCACGACGAGCTTGATTTTGAATCCTCGATACAGCTTGCGAATCTCGAACAGGAGTTCCTGATATTTAATCCGTTTTTCGTCCTCTTTGCTGACTATATTTGTTTCTGCTGGTGCAGAGAACTCGATGACGAAGATGGATTTGTCATCGAAGTCAACCAGGACGATGTCAGGCTTATTGGCTGATATTTGCCTGCTCGTCGGGAATGAGTAATTCCAGTATATTCGGCACGACTCATTCCCGACTACGAATTCAATATCAGTGGGGACGTACGGCAAAACTGGGCTTGCATCAATACCATAAGTGCTGCGAAGATGGTAATACAGCACTCGAAGAGCCGCATTGTGACGTTCGATGTATGCTGAAACTGCATATATTGGGCATGCTGCCAAAAGATGCATTAGTGTCTCAGCATGACATCTACACAATCTGCAAAGCGTACTCTGTACCGCCTGGTGTAAGATCTTCTGGCGATACGCTAAGGTATTGATGACCCCATCCTGGCATGCGAAGATAAAACCTTCGGTCTCGGATTTTAAGCCGGCTGATCTTAAGAAGGAGAAGGTCATCTCTGCCGACAAGCAAAGTTGTTGGACATTTCGAAGGAATTGTCCATGCAACGGCTTGTCGATATGCCTTCCCTCCAACATACGGAGTTGTTCCTTCCGTATGTTAGCCCTGAGACGCACTGGGCACAGATTGATGACTGATTCAGCCTCCTGTGCACCACTACGTCCCACGTTGAAAACCGGACCGAGGTTTCGCGCCGTTCGTTCCGCCGCGTTGTACAAAAACGCCCCCTTCCCCTGAATTTCATGCTGATGTACTAGCATCATCAGGGGATCCTCCGTTCGATTAATCACGTCGCAAGTTGTTTCGAGGACCAATCTGTCATGCATATACTCCAGGCTTAAAAGACCACGACCTCCCATATTTCGGGGCAAATACAGTCGTTCCACGGAAGATCTTGGATGCAAATTGCGTTGCATACAAATCATCTTCCGTGTGCTTCGGTTAAGATCCCTTAGCTCGTCAACGTTCCACGTCAGTGCTCCAAAAGAATAGAGCACTGGTGATACGGCCAACATATTCGTGGCTGCCACCTTATTTCTCCCGGTCAATTCTGATGACCAGATCTGACGGAGAATGCGCCGGTATTTCTTAATGATGGTGGTTTTAGCAGCCTGCACATCGTGGACATGCCTTTGAGGTACGGCCAGGTATGTGTAGGCTTCTTCGGCGCTAAGGTGGCGGATGACATTTCCGTTGACGAGCTCCATATCGTTGTTATGGGAGCCTGACCTTCCTCTGTGCAAATGAACGACTGCACACTTGTCCAATCCGAATTCCATGCCGATATCTCTCGAGTATGTGAGGGCGATGTTCAGAGATCGATGTAATTGATCTTTGCTTGATGCGTATAATTTAAGATCGTCCATATAGAAAAGATGGGTGATCTTATGTACACGTTCACCAGGCGGTCCACACATGTACCCTCGAGATTTCCGGAGAGCAACGGATAGAGGCAATAGTGAGGCGCAGAAGAGCAGAGGACTCAGAGAATCTCCCTGATAGACACCTCTTTGGAATTGAACCAGTCTAGACATGGTTCGACGCTTGCCCGATGTCATGACAAAGCGTGTTTTCCAAAGAGGCATCAGGTCTTCTACAATTCTCACTATGTTTGGGTGGACATGGAGGCGTTTGAGCAATAAGCTTAAAAGCTCGTGCGATGTTGAGTCATACGCCTTCATGTAATCCAGCCAGGCTATCGACAGGTTACGCTTGTACTGGACTGCGTCCTGACAAACACACCTGTCGATAAGCAAATTGTCCTTGCAGCCGGATACACCCATTTTGCAGCCTCGTTGTTCTACTATCCGTTGCCACACCGGTTTCACGGATTTCTCAATACGTTCGTTCAAATTGTTAGTGAACAATTTGTATAACGTATTGAGACACGTGATCGGTCTATGGTTTCTCGGATCGGACAAGTCTCCCGATTTTGGGATCAGTGTCGTTCGGCCCTCCACCAGCCAGTGCGGAATGGGTTGGTCTCCATTTATATAAGAGGTGAATATTCGGGCTAGGTGTTGATGGACAGAAATGAATTTCTTCCACCAATAGTTATTAATTCCATCCCAGCCCGGCGAGGAGAAATTCCTCGCTCCCGTGATGGCATTTTTCACCTCTAATGCACTGACGGGTGGGCAATCTTCACTTTGTTGTGTGACTTCGTCGCACAACTCGGTGAAGATTTCAATACCTGGAGTGCCTGCATTAAGCCTAGATGTTTTCTCGTAGATGCTCCCCCAGAATTCCTCAACTGCGGCCATCGACGGAAACTCGCTTGAGGCTGCGATACGATGTGTGAAGAGGTTGGAAGGATTCGTCCAAAATATTGCATTTTGTCGAATCCATCCTCCCGTCTTTGCAGCCTCTTTTTGGCATCCGCCAAAACCCGAATTTTATCCGCCAAACGTTGCTTGATGTTGAGCAACTTCAGCTTGTTCAGTGTGTGATAGTACGTCCGCAGTTGTTGTGCGAACTTCTTGACTATTGCCGTAAATGAACGGCCAGATGTTAAATAGTCGATCACACACTGAACTCGGGAAGCGATTTTCCGTGTCAGTCGAATCTTGCCGTTCAATTGAGACATGCGTTTTGTAATCTGCCAACTCCCCGATATCTGTGTCAGATTTCTCGGAGTCACCAGATCACTTGCAGCCTCGTAAACGGCACAATTGACCTGCCACAGGTCGCAGTCATCTGGAAAAGCATCCAGAAGTAGGCTATTTGCTCTGTCTAATTCTCGTTGCTTAGGCAAACCTTTCGTTGTCAAATTTTGCTTAAACACGAGTGTCGTGCTTTCGTAACGTGGAGCATCTCTCCCAGCACCGCGTACGGGCTCAGTTGTTATTGCCCGCACATCCGGTACCGGTTGACAGCTGGGAACAACGAAACCTATCCGCCTCAGATAGGCCACATAATCTCTCAGTTGTTGTTGAGAAAAGCGATCTGCCAGTTCGGGATGCATTACTGCAAACCGACTATACATTCGCGCCATGTAGGCTCTCTGTTGCGGACAGCTCTCCTCGTAGCAGCGCATTAGATGTTGCCTGAGATCCTCCGTCCACTGAAATCGTCCGTGGGTATTCGTGGGTCGTTGTCCCGGGACACCCGTTTCGGCTCCTCAACCTCGGGACTGGGCTGCATCCGAAGCAGCCCGATGGTCAGGAGCCCTGCGCGTTCTATTCATAGTAACCGCAAATACAGGGAGTAGGGTGGTTAGCCCTACCCCCCGTTGTTATGCCTCTCTCGTTTGTCTCTTACCTCGCCATCCACTGGGGTTGGTTACCCAATCTCTGGCAAGGTTGCTAAGAGTCTAGGGCCCACCGGCTTTAATAAGAACACGTGGAGGTGAGAGTAGGCGATTTGGGAAGATTGGCTAAGATGCAGCTTTTTGCATAGCCGCATTGTGTTACGCGTCATTCCCTTTGGGCCCCTATAATTTTTTTTTTTTTTTTTTTTCGGTGGGGGAAATGCAGTAGGCGCTATAGGGGGTTGAAGATGTTGTGTAACCCCCCCGTGTGTCGGACTCCCTCACCTTTGATGTTAACGGTAAGGTTTACCAACTAAAACCCTAACCTACCTTGGCCCTCCAGAATCCACGTGTGCAGTCTGCAGCAGAAAAGTGGCTCCGATATCCATCTCCTCCACTGCAGACTGCACCGGGCCATTTCGTTTGCAACTGTAACCACTCCCTCTACCATTGGGTTAGTGGTTACAGGATCTCGTGTGACCTCAGTAGACGGAGAGATCCCAGCAGCACTGCTTTCAGCATTCGGCCTGCGATGGAATTTGCAAGTTCTTGACAGGCCGGAATGCTTTTGATGTTTTGGAGGAAAGTTGATCTCATTCCTCCCAGCCCTCCAATTATCAGCACGACGAGCTTGATTTTGAATCCTCGATACAGCTTGCGAATCTCGAACAGGAGTTCCTGATATTTCATCCGTTTTTCGTCCTCTTTGCTGACTATATTTGTTTCTGCTGGTGCAGAAAACTCGATGACGAAGATGGATTTGTCATCGAAGTCAACAAGGACGATGCCAGGCTTATTGGCTGATATTTGCCTGCTCTTCGGGAATGAGTAATTCCAGTATATTCGGCACGACTCATTCCCGACTACGGATTCAATATCAGTGGGGACGTCTGGCAAAACTGGGGTTGCATCAATACTATAAGTGCTGCGAAGGTGGTAATACAGCACTCGAAGAGCCGCATTGTGACGTTCGATGTATGCTGAAACTGCATATATTGGGCATGCTGCCAAAAGATGCATTAGTGTCTCAGCATAACATCTACACAGTCTACAAAGCGTACTCTGTTCCTTCCGTATGTTTGCTCTGAGACGCACTGGGCACAGATTGATGACTGATTCAGCCTCCTGTGCACCACTACGTCCCACGTTGAAAACCAGACCGAGGTTTCGTGCCGCTCGTTCCGCCGCGTTGTACAAAAACGCCCCCTTCCCCTGAATTTCATGCTGATGTACTAGCATCATCAGGGGATCCTCCGTTCGATTAATCACGTCGCAAGCCGTTTCGAGGACCAATCGGTCATGCATACACTCCAGGCTTAAATGGCCACGACCTCCCATATTTCGGGGTAATATACAGTCGTTCCACGGAAGATCTCGGATGCAAACTACGTTGCATACAAATCATCTTCCGTGTGCTTCGGTCAAGATCCCTTAGCTCGTCAACGTTCCACTTCAGTGCTCCAAAAGAATAGAGCACTGGTGATACGGCCAACATATTCGTGGCTGCCACCTTATTTCTCCCGGTCAATTCTGATGACCAGATCTGACAGAGAATGATTATTATTATTATTACTATTATGGTTATTGTTATTATTATTAATTAATATGTTAATTCGTGAAGGCAGCATACGATGTTAAATACTATTCATTTAAATATTTTAGTTAAAAAATATATAAAATATAGATAACTATAATTTGAATAAATATAGTTTCATTCTGTACGTGTAATAAAAATTATCTTTTAAATGACTGAAATAAAAATACTTAAAGTAATGGAATAGTAAATGGATAGAGTATCATTCTTTCGTCTGATGATAAATAAAATGTTCATAGTTATTTTCATACTGTAGGCGTAAAAAGTTTCACTTTACGCCCGCAAATGAGGGCGTACAATCGTACTTTAAGCCTATTATGGCGAAAAATATTTTCCATCTGTATCTATTCTAATATAAAGTCCAATAACGAGCATCCAACTGGTGCCGTGGACAAAAATATTTGCAGTTTAAGCCCCTTTACATATTTACTCATTTAGATTTTCGACCTACACAAAAATAAATTGTTTAAAAATACGTAAAGTTACTACACCTGCTGTCTTGTCAATATTTCGTCTTCAGGAAGGTTCTCGCGAACTGTTGCAGGTTCTCCTCCACTTTCATTGATTGCAAATTTAATGCATTGTCGCTATCCTGTGGATATTGCACAGTGTTATTTCTGTATATTCGTACCATTGTAATGAATAAAGGTTTGTATTGTACAAAATACAGAAACTTACTACTTTCTGATTTTATAACACCTCATTTTCAGCAAGGTTGTCACTGAGTGTTTGTTCATCCCCAACTATTTGCATGGAATTTGAAAATTCTGTCCATTGGAAAATTGTTGGAATTGTACCTTTCTCCAATCTTGGTACTTTAAATTCAGCCTAAAATTTAGAAAAATTATAAATAAATCTAAGATTATACCATCATAATTAATTTTTTACTTGGATATGATCCACAACAATACATTTTTAAAACGGACATTTGCACAGCTTCAGCCTCATGTATTTAATACAATATATGCTTACAACTCCAAGGATATGTCCATCAGCATCTTTTAACTCTTTTCTTCTGACAATGCTGTTTTTTGCGAAATGATGCTCGCATACACAATGTTTTGGTGACAGTTCCACATCAGTTCGACGAATGGCATGTTTCCACAACAGCCTCATTTATTCATTTCTTGGCACTCGAAAAAAAGCCACCTTTTCATTATTGCTGCGGTAACCTGAAGTGCATCCTTGTACAATGCAGCCAGGCATGTCTGAAATAAATAAAATGTTTTTAAGCAAATAAATATTCTTAATTACAACAACAGAAGTAAATATTATGCGAAAAGAAAATTAATACTGCTTTTTTATAGATGATAATTGTGTCCTGTTGATCTTATTAATTTCCCTGAAGATGTCAGTAACATTTTTTCACAATGAAGTTCATTTCGTGTGCACTTTGTAAAACCGGCAAAACTGCAGAAGAAAACCACCAAAAGCAGCGGTATCAAGTTTAGGTTAGAAATACTAAACCAGCGCTGCACATTCCATCAGCGCATCCATGCGGTTTAGTTTCAGTTTAGTGATGAGGGGAATGAAGAGCATTGAAGGGAAGAGAATCATTAGAGACACCAGAAGCACACTCCTTTAACACAGAAGGTTTAGACATTGTCACCCCCCTGGTCTTCCCCTTACTGACGGACTATATACGTTTTGCTCCTAGTGCAGCTGATGTCACCGACAGTGCATCTGATACACTAATCTTTTCTCAGTGTGAGGACTTCAATTACGATATGTGTCATAACTTATTCTGAATACTCTTAGGCTGAGCTTCGTAGTGGTGAATTGCAGCTTAACCTCAAACTGACACATCAGTAATTATAAATTCTGTTATGTACTTTGGTGTTGTCCAGATCTACTGTATTTTGCTTTTTATGTTCGAAAGGTATGCGATGCCATTTTACGATTGTACAACTTTGAAATGAACGATAATGTAAACAAAAAAAAAAACGAACTTAAGTTGAATTTACAACTATGAATCCGGGCCTAAAAAAAATATTCAAGCATTAATAAAAGTTTAATTGTCACTTCCTTCTAGGAATAAATAACTTTCATTTACTTTGTTGATAAATAAATAACAAGAAAACGCAATACAGCGGGTGTCACTCAAGTGGGTTCACACAAAATGTGTAATGTAAGCCGGTAAATGCCGGGCGACATTTTCGTGTAGGTGGCGCCCCGCTCGAAGGGGGAAGACAGATAACAGGATCAAGTAATGCACCTATGCGCATGCGCATGTCACTCAGATGCGAATAACGATGAACTCACAATGCGCATCACGCGTCAATTCACTGTGATTCGCAGGTGAGAGACGTGCATGTGAAGCACGGAACTGCCTATCATGAAGGCTGCACAATGACATCATTTCGTGAATTCACGTCGTGATCCCCTCGTGAGTCGCACCCAATGTTACCTGGGTAAACTGTAGATTAAGTAAGTAAAAATATCTTGTTTTTACACAATAGTTAAGAGACCGCAGTGACACGAAAGTCATATATATCAAATTTACACTTATATAATAAAAACATATCTCAAATTTTCGCGTCACTTTTTCATTTTGTCGCATTGTAGATCTGTATTTTATCACTAGGTGGCTATGGATGAACATCGTTGAATCACAGATCCCTGTGTTTTTTTTTCGCAAGCGGTACGATCGCTTTTTGGAAGTATAAATGCAAGTTCCAAATTATAGCAAATGCCTGCGAGATTGCGTAAAACTGCGTTTATGGCGTTCGAAATTTTCATAGCGACTGAATTTGTAAAACGCGTATAAGGTTAGCGGCGAACGCAAGCCGATGTTAAAGTAGAAGCGAGTACATGTGCTTAAATAAACTATAGACACATACACATTGTTTTTTGCTCTCTCTCCCACTCTTTCATGTTTCTATAAGAAAACCACGAATATCTAGTATTAAATATGTATTACAAATAAATAATACAAATTGCATTCCATTGACAGTTTCAGATTCAAATAAAAAATCCACGATTGACCACAACACGAAATCAACACTGGGAAATTTGCTTTTCAGTACGAGACTTTATTTTTATTAACCCTCCCAATGATATACCATTCATAGCACTAATGAATTTTTTTCATTGAGTCAATCAAAATTTTATAGTATCAAAGGAAATTTCATCAACTAGAAGAAAATTTTCATTGACATAATGAAATATTTATTTCATTTCAAATACTCTTTATCCCTATGATGCATTCTTCATAGTACTAACGAATTTTTTACATCGAATCAATCAAAAATCAATGGTACCAAAGAAAATTTCATCAACTGGATGAAAATTTTCATTGCTACAACGAAATTTTTCTTTCTTCCTAAATTCTCTTTATCCGTACAATATTCTTCGTTCATTGCATGAATGATTTTTTTTCATTGAGTCAATCAAAATTTTATGCTACCAAAGAAAATTTCATCAACTGAATGACAATTTTTTTCGCCATAATGAAATATTTATTTCGTTCCAAATACTCTTTATCCCTATAATGCACCGTTCGTAGAAGTAATGATTTTTTTACATTGAATCAACCGAAATTTAATGCTACCAAATAAAGTATCATCACCTAGAAGAAAATTTTCATTGCTACGACGAAATATTTCATTCTTTCCAAACCCTCTTTTTCTATACAATTCGCACCTCATAATATCATATTTCGCATTTTATGCATCTTTTGAAATATTTCATTGCTGGAAAGAACATTTCATTGGATGTATAGAAGTTTCATTGAACGACATTTCCAAGTTTATTAGTTTCATAGTTTTGTGGCATTGAATTGATGAATATGTCTGTAATTCTATGCTTGTATTTCATGGTGGCTATAGAATGACCTCATTTCACTGAATCCCTATATTTTAAATTGTTATGTTTCTTTTTTCATGTCGATTTTTATTTTACCAACAGATGCACATGAAGAACTCAGGATACATCACTCAGGATTTTCTTTTTAAATCAATGGTTGGGCTTTGTTCTTGATTTGATATAAGAAGTAAGTACATTTACAAGGTTTTAACTCAATATTTTACAACGGCTTGGAAAAACTGACAACTTTTCTTAATAATTTTTAGGTTTATTTTCACTTCACTAACGTAGCACCCAGTTTAAAGAGATTGCAGATTGAACCGTTTAATAATTTATTTCACAGAATGTAAGGTTTTTTCTTTCTTTCAAATTTAGAATAATTATGTATACATGTAGTAGAGTGAAATAATGTTTCATGTCCTGTTTCACAATAAAAAAAGGAGGAAACGTCCTGTTCGTTGGAAACGTTTTAAAGAACGAGCTTGTTAACGACATATTATTTTAGACATCGTTGTATTGTTTATGATATGTAACATTATACTTAATATCTCAATAAAATAATTTCTGAATTTTAATAGTTTTATATCAATTTATTAATAAAGTAACTGCAGTTTCGTTAATATTACCAAGAAATATTTTTTACCTGCTGAATTCTGATGTATAATCTGTGTGAATTTGCTGTGCGTTTCAAGGGATACATTTGTACACGAAAGTCTTTATAGGTGATCATAATATGAATATTTGTGTATCATTTTATTATAATGTTATCCGTCATTTAATCCAATGAGAGACTACCAAATACATCAATCGCTTTTTTTATACGAGTGCCACCGAATGTATTTTTTTTAGGGGACCGATACCTGAATTTCCAGCTATATTAAGTATTAATTAAAATAAATTGTAATATTTTAATTCTGACACTATTTTGGGCGATAAATAACGTGAAAAAGGAAAACCAATTTAACGTTTATTTCCTGCATTTTTTACATTTTAATTTTTTACAAAATTAAAATTTTGCAAAATCCATGCCCTTGCTTCTTGGACAGAGTTTTTGAAACAAAATAAAAAAGAATTATCGAAAAGTATTTTCAATACAATTTGCGGAAGAAGAAGCAATTTTTGTACTTTTTAAGACAATCAATTGTTAAGCAGAGTTAAGCTGAGAAACAAAACAAAAAAAGAATTATTAAAAAATATTTAATTTTGTCATAGAAGAAACATTTGTTGTACTTCAAAAAGGTATTGTTTCACTTTGCAAATAATGTGAAAAAACACTTACACATTTTTTTTATGTTTCATGTGATTTTTCACCAAACATTTTGTAAGAATAAAAATATAAAGAAATTTTTAAATTAGTACTTAAGGTAGCTAGACCATAAACACCTATTATTCAAAAAGTTTTTGAAATTTTCAGCAAAACTAATTTGAATAACAATGCGTATGTCTGTTAAAGTTCCCGCGATATAATCAATAAAAAATCGCATGTTTTTACATAGATCAGTATGGTAGCCATGATGAAAGTTGTCGAAAAAATGCCGATTCGATATAAATTTTCTTAGAGCATAAAACCTACTGTAAATATCGTGACGAAAAACTAGTCTGAAGTAATTGAAGTAATGAGGAATCACATATTTGAAAGTCGTAAACATTGACCGTTCAATAAAAAAGTTCGTGTCGATTTATTGAAAATCGCGGAATCGTAGATGCAGGATACCGGCTCGTGAAAAGGAAGTACACTCGAGTTATAGTTATTAAATTTATTAATTTTCTGGTCACATAAATCCAAGTTTTGCACACAAAAATGATGATTCGCACAGTATAAAGTGACCGACCCGAAACACCTTTTTCGAAAAAGATCTATTTCTATGGGACAAGCAAATCGACGCCGTAATTCAAATATCGAGCAAGGATAAGAGACGCTATCCGTTCGAGCGTGTCGATAAATCTGAATCAAATTTGGGCGGAAGTCGCACGTGTGACAACGATAAAGAGGGCGCGAATAGGAAATACGTCGCGGTTGTTTACAACCTTTAGTTCTATTTTAATGAAACTAAAATGCGCGCGAAATTGCCTATTTGCAAACTGCAACATCGTCCCCCCCGTTGCAGCGACTCGCCTGCAAGACCGAGGTTTGTTAAAACGATTTATATAGAGCCAGTAATGCTGGAATACTTATACACTAGAAAAAAAAAACTTACATACTAAGTCTCACTAATTTCCACCGGTAAGCGCGCTAACTGAGTAATAGGCCGAGTGTACATGGATGACGCAGTACGCAATTTAACGACGCGAACAATTCCATCGGAGCCGGGAGAACAGTCTACTACGCGGGCTAATGGCCATTTCATCGGTGGAAGATTAGGCTTCTTAAGTAGAACTAGTTGCCCACTCGCGATGGGCCTGTTCGGAATCTGCCACTTGGTTCGCTGCTGCAGCGAGAGCAAGTAGTCCGAAGACCAAAGTGGCCAAAATTGCTCTAGCATCTGTCTGCATTGTTGCCACCGCGATAGTCGGTTGACAGATAGTGTCAGTATCGATCGTTCCGGCACTGCCGTCAAGGGCCCGCCAATCAAGAAGTGACCAGGCGTCAGGGTGGCTAGGTCTTCAGGATCTTCGGACAAAGGGGCTAGAGGACGTGAATTGAGGACAGCCTCGATTTCGCAGAGCAATGTCGTGAGCTCTTCAAAGGTTGGAGTGTGTCCCATCAAAACGCGATTAAGATGGAACTTGACGCTCTTCACGCCGGCCTCCCATAGGCCACCGAAATGGGGAGCTGCTGGAGGTAGAAATCGCCACTCGACATGATCCTTCGCTAGTAAGTCGCGAAATGCCTCATCTGCGATGGCTTGATGAAAGGTCGTTTCCAACTCATTGCCAGCGCCTACAAACGTGGTGCCTTGGTCACTATACATACAAGACGGAAGACCTCGTCGAGAGACGAAGCGTTTAAAGGCAGCCAGGAAGGCAGGAGAAGAATAATTGGACACCAACTCAATGTGCACAGCTTTCACGGCGAAGCACACAAACAGTGCAATCCACGCAGGATGAGATTTGTGTCCGCGTCCGCTAACAACGCGAACTTGATATGGACCTGCGTAGTCCACGCCACAATGAAAAAAAGGTCTCTCGGGGCGAGTTGAACGAGAAGCTGGCAGATTACCCATAATCTGTGAGCTGAGTTCGGCTTTAAGTCGAGTGCAAATGACGCAATGAAATATGGTTGATCGAATTAGTTTTTTCGCTTGGAGAACCCAAACCGTTTCGCGAAGAGTGCGAAGGGTGACACTCACGCCGCCATGCAAGCAGGTGAGATGCGTGTAACTGATCAGCAATCGCACTACAGGGTGCGCAGCTAGAATGATGGGATGTTTCGTAGAAAATGGCAACTCGGAGTTGGCTAATCGACCTCCAACACGTATGAGACCGTCGTCGTCTATATACGGAGTCAACGAACGGAGTTTGCTTTTTGCGGAAACAGTTCGCTGAGCCTGAAGGTTTACAAGATCAGTCGGAAAAAGTACGGCTTGTAACCATCGGTAAACGGCTGTCTCAGCACGGTGAATCTCATTGGAGGTTAGACATCCTCGTGCAATTTGTGAATCGATGTGTGTTTTCCATCGAAGGACGTAGGCGACGACCCTAATGAAACGCAACCAGGAAGATGATCTCGAGGCAAGTTCATCCAGCGTATCAGACGTTTGAGTGGTCAGGATGGCCACTCGAGTGCGTTCTTCCAGTTCCACACCAACACCGAGTAGCGGAGTGGTATTAGGCCAAGCTTCTGATTTTTCACTCAACCATTCAGGTCCCATCAACCACAGACGTGAATGAGCAAGGTCATGCGCCGAAATGCCACGGGAGGCTAGATCCGCGGGGTTGTCGGCGCTGGAAACGTGGCGCCACTGGACGTGGGGAAGCGATCGCTGGATCTCGGACACTCGATTGGCAACAAACGTCTTCCATTTCGAGGCGTGACCGCCGAGCCAATGGAGAACAATCGTTGCATCTGTCCAACAATATACCGTGAGGTTAGAAAATTGCGGGATCTGCTGCACAAAAGTGGTGAGTCGTGCTAGCAATACAGCGGCCGAGAGTTCGAGCCGCGGAATTGTCAGTTGCTTGACAGGAGCTACCTTAGTTCGGCTAGAGAGGAGACTCACCTGAACGTGGCCATCGCTGTGGACAACACGCAGGTACCCGACTGCGGCGTAAGCCACGCTGGACGCATCGGAGAACCCATGAAATTCGCAGGACACAACATCAGGTCCCAGTCCTATCCATCGGGGAATTGTGAAATTTTCAAGAGCAGACAGGGATTCGTAGAAGTGAGTCCATTGGGTGCATAAGTCCGCTGGGAGACGAGTGTCCCAATCTACCGATGCCAACCATAATCGTTGGATAAATATTTTCGCGGTAATCACAACTGGCGAGACCCACCCGAGTGGATCGTACAATTTCGAAATGCACGATAGGAGAGAGCGTTTTGTCAATGAACTTGGCCAAATCAGATTTATCCGGAATTGATAGGCATCGTGGGTCGGATTCCACACGACGCCGAGAATCTTTATTCCGTCATCTTCAGAGAGAGGTTTCTCCCAGGCCAACCCGTGATCGTCAGGGCTGATGTCGGACAAAAGGTCGGGCTTATTGCTGGCCCATTTCCGCAGGGTGAAACCCCCTCCCTTCAAGAGCGTGATGAGCTCATCACGAATCTCCCGGGCGGTGTTGTTATCGTGAGCGCCGAATAAACAGTCATCCACGTAGAGACCGCTATTCAGAATAGCAGCAGCGCGAGGAAATCGCGCACCATCATCCGCACTTAATTGCTTCAGCACGCGCAGTGCAAGAAAGGGAGCACAAGAAACACCGAAAGTTACGGTGTTTAGTCGGTAATCTACGATTGGCGATTCAGAATTTGGTCGCCAAAGAATTCGCTGAAAATTTCTGTCTCGTTGATCTACGAGAATTTGGCGATACATTTGTGCTATATCAGCACAGTAAACGACATTGAACATCCGCCATTGCAACAGAACATGACTCAAGTCTGCTTGGAGTTTTGAACCAGTCCAGAGGTGGTCGTTCAATGAGGTGGCGTTCGACGTTTTATGCGAAGCGTTAAAGACGACTCGCAGCTTTGTGGTCGAACTGGACACCTTCTTCACACAGTGATGTGGTAAGTACACTGTCTGATTAATGGGTGTCGACTTTACTGGAGTCATGTGACCTTGAGATTCATAATCGTTCAGAAAGTCATGATACGCCAAGCGGTCGTTTTCAGTACGTGCCAGGCGTCGTTCGACAGCTTCCAATAATTTCGAGGCGGAGTTACGAGACTCTCAAATCGAGGCGGAGTTACGAGACGCGCGAAATTGCCTATTTGCAAACTGCAACAGTTCGATTTGATCAAAAATCCAACTTCAGAAATTTCTCGGGATTTGTCATACGATACAGAATAGACGACAACGTCGCATTTATGAGATCATTCTTTGTTTTTTCGCGCGAGTATTTGAATATACATACGTACTTTTATTGATGAGTTTAGCATGAAAACCACTGTAGATAACGTAATATAAATAAAATACACATACGCGTATTCATAAAATATGTAATGGATATGCAGACATTTTCGTTTTCTGTATACGACCACATTAAATGAAATACGAAAACAAACTCTGTTTCGATCCACAGCGGAATATGTAAATACCTGTGTTTAAATCGCGCTTTGCTGATAAAATGCGACGTTGCCACTATTTCTGTACTACGTTATTCACTAGGTTAATTTTTTCTTTCCATTAATTTAATTTAGTATGTATTTGATATTTGAATGACATAAGACTAATTATTTATTTATAATTAGATTTTACATATTGGTATTGAGGTTATGTTTTTACACTTTATAGTTACATCGTTTTTGACTTGCACAGTTGGGGTCTAGCTACCTTAATATAGCTGAAAATTCAGGTATGGGTCCTCTTAGTAATATTCAGTAAACAGCTGCCACAAGTATTCATATTAGAATCAGTCATTGGAAGTATAATCGAATATATGGGCAAATCCACGAAACTTTTAACTCTCGTGGTACAGAAGTTATGCTTAGATTAGCTTCGATTTTCATTTACATTATGATTGGATTTAAGTTTATTTTTATCATACTAGGTATGTTCTTTAAGATGAATACCAATATTAGTTCATATAGTCCGCATTAGGTTTGTATTACACATTTAAAAGTACAAAACCGTCAAAATCGCAATTGACACTCTTATGAATTTGTGTGTTCTTATCAGTATCACATTTGCGGCATGCAAAGTTTTGGTTAAATTT
Source organism: Trichopria drosophilae (assembly GCA_030407085.1). Lineage (NCBI taxonomy): Eukaryota > Metazoa > Arthropoda > Insecta > Hymenoptera > Diapriidae > Trichopria > Trichopria drosophilae. The sequence goes on from CM059584.1 coordinate 92,004,531, forward strand.
CACGTATGATCTCTTGCTGATAAGTTTATTTAATAAAAAATCCACTTGCTATAGGTGTGCTACACGCGAAAAAAAAGTTACGTTGGGTTAATTGCGTGACACTAGTTTTTCGGAAATTGCAGTTTGTGGCATTCTTAACAATATAAAAAGGGCGGCGGAAGAGCTATCATAAATATGAACTGTGCTATGGATACTTCATTCATTAACAAACAATTTCGGCTATTATAAGTCAGTGTGCCTCTAATATTAACAGAGTAGGAGCATCTAGAACCTGTAAAATAGAAACGTACATGTTTTAAAATTTGCACTTTTTCGCAAGGCACATCTACAATTCAACCTTAATTGCTTTAATGTGTGGTGTGATCACTATATTTCAACTTGTATTATCACAATGACCACATGCCGTATAAATGTTTTCATTATAAAAAATGTTGTTAGGTTAACAATATTAAAAAAAAATGTAATTTCTTGAGGGACATTAGATTTTCGTTCTTTCTCGATCTTTTTCGACCATTTTCGATCTTTTTCGATGTTTTTCGATTTTCTCGATCGTCTTCGACCATTTTAGATCGATCTTTCTTGATTTCTCTATCTTTTTCGACCTTTTCCGCTATTTTTCGATCTTTTCCGACCTTTCCCGTTTTCTTTCTATCTTTCTCGATCTTTTTCGACCATTTTCGATCGTTCTCTGTCATTCACGATTTTTTCGTTCTTTCTCGATCTTTTTCGACCATTTTCGATCTTTTTCGATGTTTTTCGATTTTCTCGATCGTCTTCGACCATTTTAGATCGATCTTTCTTGATTTCTCTATCTTTTTCGACCTTTTCCGCTATTTTTCGATCTTTTCCGACCTTTCCCGTTTTCTTTCTATCTTTCTCGATCTTTTTCGACCATTTTCGATCGTTCTCTGTCATTCTCGATTTTTTCGATCTTTTTCGATCTTTTTCGATCTTTTTCGATCTTTTTCGATCTTTTTCGATCTTTTTCGATCTTTGTCGATCTTTTTCCATATATATACGATGACTTGTAACCTTTTTTATCCGCCATATTGAGTCCGCCATTTTGAAATTATAAATTTTGAGGATGGATTCATGATCAGCGACCTCGAAAACCCCCTAGATACCAATTTATACAAAAATCAAAAATATTTTCGTAAATATGCCCGCCATATTGGGTCTGCCATTTTGAATTTCGGAAATCTGATTTCAGATTCGTAATCAGCGACTTCGATAACTCCTAGATACCAATTTGTACGGAAATCCGAAATATTTTTGAAAATATGTCCGCTATATTGTATCCGCCATTTTGAAATTACAAATTTAGATGATGGATTCACGATCAGCGACCTCGAAAACCCCTAGATACCAATTTATACGAAAATCCAAAATATTTTTGTAAATATGTCCGGCATATTGGGTCTGCCATTTTGAATTTTGGAAATCTGATTTCAGATTCGTAATCAGCGACTTCGATAACTCCAAGATACCAATTTATATGAAAATCCAAAATATTTTTGTAAATATGTCCGCCATATTGGATCCGCCATTTTGAATTTTGGAATCATAACTTCAGATTCGTAATCAGTGACCTCGAAAACCCCTAAGTACCGTTTTTCACCTAAATCAAATCACTTTCGTTTATTTTATAGCTTTAAGTATAAAAGTGAGGTAGTATTGAGACCCCATCTTAAGGGCGTTTAGTAAAAATGAGTAACAACAGTCAATTATTACTTGTAAAGGGCATATGAAGACATATGCCAAAGAACAACATTGTGCTTGAAAGTTTAAAAAAAAATAATTTCGACACTGAAAGTTAAAAGTTTCGTGGATTTGCCCATATCTATTACATCTATTTTTCTAGGCAGCATGTTATAAAAATTTCTGAAAGTAGTGTCGAAACTGGTTTCGTAAATTTCATGATTTTTGTTATGACTCTTACAGTGTACTAATTTTGACCTCCGTGAAGTTAACCGGCCATTGTAACAAAATCGACCGAAAATAGCGCGAATTGTTTGCGATTTGTTTGCGAATGATTGCGATTACCGATTTTTCGTTTGCGACTTCGTCGTTTTAGAGTTATTTGCAAAAAACGACATGGCCGGCTAACTTCACGTTAGCATTTTTGAAAACGCAATTACTCGGCAACCAATCGACCAATTTCGCCCAAATTAGGCTTGATCTTTTGCGATTCGTTTGCGAATTATGAATTAAAAGTGCTTTTTCCGATAACTTGTAAATTAAAAAAAATAAATTATCCTATATGTCCCTTATATAGAAAATTCATTAAAAGGTTTGCGATTTTTTTGCAATCGGTCTCAAACGTTTGCGTTTCGTTTGCGAATTAAGAAAATATAGCAATCTCCCGAATATCATAATAAATAATGCGAAAATAAACGAAATATCGAAAGTTACTAGACCCAGCCCGCCTCGATATACAAAATCCTTTAAAAGGTTTGCGATTTTTATGCAATCGGTCTCAACCGTTTGCGATTCGTTTGCGAATTAAGAAAATATAGCAATCTCCCGAATATCATAATAAAAAACGCGAAAATATACGAATTATCGAAAGTTACTAGATCCAGCCCGCCTCGATATACAAAATCCTTTAAAAGGTTTGCGATTTTTTGCAATGGGTCTCAAACGTTTGCGATTCGTTTGCGAATTGAGAAAATATAGCAATCTCTCGAATATAATCAGAAATAATGCGAAAATAAACGAATTATCGAAAGTTACTAGATCCAGCCCGCCTTGATATACAAAATCCTTTAAAAGGTTTGCGATTTTATGCAATCGGTCTCAACCGTTTGCGATTCGTTTGCGAATTAAGAAAATATAGCAATCTCCCGAATATCACAATAAAAAACGGGAAAATATACGAATTATCGAAAGTTACTATATCCAGCCCGCCTCGATATATAAAATCCTTTAAAAGGTTTGCGATTTTTCTGCAATCGGTCTCAAATGTTTGCGATTCGTTTGCGAATTAAGAAAATATGCGAATATTCCGAATATAATCAGAAATAATGCGAAAATAAACGAATTATCGAAAGTTACTAGATCCAGCCCACCTAGATCTACAAAATCCTTTAAAATGTTTGCGATTTTTTTATAATCGATCTCAAACGTTTGCGATTCGTTTCGATTGATTGCGATTACGGATTTTTCGTTTCCGACTTTGTCATTTGAAAGTTATTCGCGAAAAACGAAATGGCCGGCTAACATCACGTTCGCATTTTTCAAAACGCGTTTACTCAGCCACCAATCGATCAATTTTAACCAAATTAGGCTCAATTTTTTGCGATTCGTTTGCCAATTATGAATTAAAGGTGCTTTTTCCGCTAAATTGTAAAAAAAAATTGTCCTATACATCCTTTATATACGAAATCCTATAAAAGGTTTGCGATTTTTTTGCAATCGGTCTCAAACGTTTGCGATTCGTTTGCGAATTTTCAAAATACAATCACAACTAACGCGAAAATAAACGAATTAAAGGATTTTGTATATAAAGTACAATTGTATATAGGACAATTTTTTTTCTTCTGCAATTTAGCGGAAAAAGCACCTTTAATTCATAATTCGCAAACGAATCGCAAACGATTCAGCCTAATTTGGTTGAAATCGATCGATTGGTGGCTGAGTAAACGCATTTTCTAAAATGCGAACGTGAAGTTTGCGAATTACAGAAAAATCGCAAACATTTTAAAGGATTTTGTAAATCTAGGTGGGCTGGATCTAGTAACTTTCGATAATTTGTTTATTTTCGAATTATTTCTGATTATATTTCGAAAATTCGCATATTTTCTCGATTCGCAAACAAATCACAGACGTATGAGACAGATTGCAAAAAATCGCAAACCTTTTAAGGGATTTTGAAGCGAACGTGAATTTTAGCCGTCCATGTCGTTTTCCGAAAATAACTTTAAAACGAAAAAGTTGCAAATGAAAAATTGGTAATCGATATCATTTGCAAACGAATCGCAAACGTTTGAGACCGATTGCAAAAAATCGCAAACATTTTAAAGGATTTTGTACACCGAGGCGGGCTGGACATAGTAACTTTCGATAATTCGTTTATTTTCGCATTAAATATTATGATATTCGGGAGATTGCTATATTTTCTCAAATCGAAAACGAATCGCAAACGTATGAGACAGATTGCAAAAAAATCGCAAATCTTTTAAGGGATTTTGAAGCGAACGTGAAGTTAGCGGACCATGGCGTTTTCCGAAAATAACATAAAAACGAAAAAGTCGCAAACGAAAAATTGGTAATCGCAATCATTTGCAATCGAATTGCAAACGTTTGAGACCGATTGCAAAACGATCGCAAAGCTTTCGTAGGTTATTGTATATCGAGGCGAGCTGGATCTAGTAACTTTCGATAAGTCGTTTATTTTCGCAATATTTATTATGATATTCGGGAGATTGCTATATTTTCTCAATTCGCAAACGAATCGCAAACGTTTGAGACAGATTGCAAAAAAATCGCAAACCTTTTAAAGGATTTTGTATATCGAGGCGGGCTGGATCTAGTAACTTTCGATAATTCGTTTATTTTCGCATTATTTATTATGATATTCGGGAGATTGCTATATTTTCTCAATTCGCAAACAAATCGCAAACGTTTGAGACCGATTGCAAAAATATCGCAAACCTTTTAATGAATTTTGTATATAAGGGACATATAGGATAATTTATTTTTTTTTAATTTACAAGTTATCGGAAAAAGCATTTTTAATTCATAATTTGCAAACGAATCGCAAACGATCAAGCCTAATTTGGGCGAAATTGGTCGATTGGTTGCCGAGTAATAGCGTTTTCTAAAATACTAACGTGAATCATTCGCAAACGATTTGCGCTATTTTCGATAGATTTCGTTACAATGGCCAGTTAACTTCACGGAGGTCTAATTTTGATGTAGAGAAAATTTAATCTACCCAGATACATTCCGTCGGGAACTCATGAACGCTGCGTAATGCGACGGGTATTGCGTCTCACTATGAAATCACGTACGTGAATTCTCACGAATGTGTGCACGATGAGCTCATTACGATTTCATGAACACATTTCGCGTGAACTCCTGCGTGTGATTTCATAGTGAGACGCAATACGCGTCGCATTACGCAGCGTTCATGAGTTCATTTCTCAGATTGTTATCTGGGTATTTTTATTGGAAAATTAACAGTACTTATATGTTTATTCACCCATTACACTGTTAACAATACGTACCCGAAAATGAATGCACCCTGCAAGCTAAAACTACAATTAACCTACAAATTTAACTTTTCGTTGTAATGTTACAACGTGGACCGAAAAATTGCCCATAACCTGCAAAATTTCTTGGACCGTTGTCTTTGTACAGTGTTCACGGGAACATGTTTTAGTACCGGTTGTACATTTACAAACCGGTGTATTTTTCCAAAACAGACAGTCAAAATTCGAAACCAGGTACGTTTGTTTTACAGTCCGATTGTAAATTCACTGCGCCAGATGTGGGTAATTTTTTTGCCCACGCTCGACGTTGTCATTTTACATGATTTTTCTACAGTGTTTAAAACTTTCTAGGATTTTATCTTGAACGGAGCGCAAAACATACAGTTCAAAAGAAATTTAAATGCCGGCACTGGCTTTTGAAATGGGCATTTAAATTTCGTTTAGAATCTCCTTAAGCATAGTTTTATAATTTTATTAACAGAAAATAGTAAATCCTGTTCTCATGATTCAATATCAACGCCATAATGTTTATCGTTCCTCATTGATATGAGTTATATTTCATGATAAATGCCGGTAATTTCACCTATAAAAAAATTTATAATTTCGCTGTGACATCTGAAATAAATTCCTTAAAAAGAAACTAGTACAGTATTTAAATACAGTGACTTACGATAAGAATCTAAGACCTCAGTTGTAAGTCATAAGCATACATAGATTATATTTTTTATGCGTTACTGCAACAGAACAACGGCATTATTACATCTTATATCTTAAGTTTATGGAATTTTCTTCCCGACAACTTCTTAAGGTCATGGCGGACAAGTCGCATTAAGATTTACGGCAAGACGTAAGCCGTTACCATGATTAACGCAGATAGAAATCCATTACCGTAAGTTTTTTATTTCTTATTTAGTTTAGTTTTTAATTAGTATTTAATAATAAATAGTGGAATAAAAGATATAGTTTTATTTATTGTCATTATTATGCATTATTACGTTCTTCAGCTAATTTTAAGAAGCAATTTGACTGTTCTTTATAAGAATAAGAACAAATATTGCATTATGTTTACGGGGCCCCTGTCACTGAGGGGCCCAGAGCAGTATACCCCCCCCCCCACCCCAAACCCTCCGGTAGTTACGCTACTGTATCGACTATTCAAACATCCTATGAATTGTAATGCTGGTAATGTGTAATATCAAGTAAATTCATAACTTCAGCAAAAAGGTTGATAACAATTATTTGATAAGACTAGGATGTTTTGTAAGTAAAAAATATGCCGAATGCTACTCAGTACATCGTCTGAATTATTCCACAATGACATACAACAGGTATTTGCTGAAAAGAATTCATGTGAATAAAAGAATTATCATATTGTGCATGCTATGTACATTCCTAAGTTACTTAGAAACGCGTATGAAAATTAAAAGATCGGAATTTATTAGCCTGGTAAAAATACGTGTGTACAGGACGCCGAAATTACACATCGTGCAGTCAAACGGCGTTTTAATTGTACGAGAGCATTAGAATATATCTAATGTGAACTAGGGCAGACTTCACTTAGAGCTCGATTTGGTCCAGAGTGTGTACACTTCCACCAAAATATGCCAGTAATTGTTTTGGGTACAAAATCAGATACTAGCTTGGTTGGAATTGCCGGATTCAATAAAAGATATAATATTATTATGAACTAAAGAAAATAACTGCGAATATTATGGCACTATGAAATAAAATCAGGTCTAAAAATAATATTAATTTAAATTAATAGATTGTGAATACATACATGAGACACTTTCGAAGGAATTAAAAGATGAAATGGATTTACTTTAGGTTGAACCGGAAATCGTTCGACGTTAACGAGATTTTCCGAACTAGATCGCAGCAAACTTGATTGTTTATGAGGTCCCATTGTGCTGCAAGCACGGTCAAGTTCTTCAGATAATCTGATAGAGCTGCAATCAAAAAAATATAATATATGTTTTTTTAGAACATTCACATTGTGCAGACGAAATAGATAAAAAAAGGAAACATTATAATTAAATACACAGGTGTGAACTAATTTCTGTGACTTGGTAGCGTATACGGAAACAGAGAAACAGAACTGAGTATTGTCTAGACAGCCATTGTCTGCCTACTCCTTGCCCGATTCGCAGCCTTTTATTTCAACTCGTAATAACACAGTCAATTTTGAATATTTTGAAATGAATAAAAGAGGACGTTGATTATTAAAGTTTTGTGCTTCGAATGAAGAAACAACAAACGATATATATCAATAAACAATCATAATTTTTATATTTTTACCAAATTTCAAGATTTATAAATAAACTATTAGTGCATTGAAAATTAAACTTTCCAGAGAAAGTGCTCATCCCTTAATGAAAGACTTTCTCGCTGAAATTTTTTGGATGCTAGAAATTCGCCCGATAAACGATGCGCTTGAACGTTTAATTAGGAGTTGCATAAACAAATAATAATAACTTTATTCTTTATTCAGATATATGGTTTATTCTTTGTCCATCAGGCGCAAAACTGATAATAATCAATTTTTTATTCCTTCGGAATGCTCAAATTAATTGTGTTATAGCGCGTTAAATTAAAAAAATATTTGTGAGCCAGCCACGTGGTAACCAGTGCTACTAGATACCACTCAGTCCTATTTCTTTAAGAGTTACACTAGACCAATATTGCTAATTCCCGTAATAGTCATTGAGTCATTCCACGCCAAATATATCAAAACTGTCAGTCGGTCGCGGATCGATCACGTGCTGCCGAGTATCATCGTAAACCTAAAGTTTAAATAATGTTATCTGGAGACTTAAAAAATCATATCTGGAAATGGAGAAGTCATCAATTTTCTTTCTTTAAATTAAAGGTTGAAACATTGTCCTACTCTACGATAAAACAAGATTTTTTTTTAAATCTCGAGGACATTGCAAAATTTCAGTTGAAAAATGTTTTCGTCCAGTTTTTTGACAAACTGATAAAGTTAATATTTTTTTTACTTTTAAATCAAAAAGTTTAATTTTATAAAAAATGCGCGCTGCCTTGTTTACATGCGATAAATAGACAAATAGAGATGGAAATAAAAAAATATTTTACCAAGTTATTTTTCATGCATATACCTATCAAATATAATAATAATAATAATAATAAGGAGGAGTGATTGTTACGACGGCTAAGGCATCCGCCTTGTTTCGTAACTTAAACGTCTCCGAATGTTCAGGGTTCGATTCCCCCGTAGACAATTTTTCTGCGCGTAGAATTGAACGCCATACCGACACCGCAATCCCATACCTCGTAGTTAGGGGCGTGGTTGCAGTGAAATTTCACGCTGATCTGGTAGAGATTTGAGCAAAAAATTTTTTACTTTTCGGATAGATTGATCATGTTAGGAAACCAATGTTGTTACTAAAGTTATTATTAAAATAATAAACATAAATAACAATAACAACAACAATAACAATAATAAATGTAATAGGGGCCCACAGGGAAGGATGAGGAGTGTGCAACTATACAAATAGCTTCATTCTTCCTTGTCTTCAAAAATAGCCTTCTCTCACCTCCCCGTGTGCTTATTAAAGACGGTGGGCCGTGGATTCTTAACGACCTTGTCGGAGATTGGGTAACTAACCCCAGTAAATAAGGGATATCCCAGGACAATGGCAATCTATTACCCACGGACGATTTCAGTATACGGAGTATCTCAGACAAGATCTTATGCTTTACTCCGAGGAGAGCTTTCCGCAACAGCGAGGCGACAACATGGCGCGAATGCATAGTCGGATAACAGTAATGCATCCCGAACTGGCAGATCGCTTTTCTCAACAACATCTGAGAAGTTATGTGGCCTATCTAAGGCGGATAAGTTGCGTTGTTCCCAGCTATCAACCGGTACCGGATGTACGGGCAATAACAACTGAGCCCGTACGAGGTACTGGGAGAGATGCTCCACATTATGAAAGCACGTCACTCGTGTTTAGGCGAAATCTTACAACGAAAATTTTGCCTAAACAACGAGAAATAGATGGGGCCAATAGCCTATTTCTGGATGCTCTTCCAGATGACTGCGACCTGTGGCAAGTCAGTTGGGCCGTTTATGAGGCTGCGAGTGCTCTAGTGACTCCCCGAAATCTCATGCAGAAATCGGAGAGCCGACAGATTACTAAATGTATCCGTGAAACCGATGTGGCAGCGGATAGTAGAACAACGAGGCTGCTAAATGGGTGGATCCGGCTGCAACGACAACTTGCTTATCGACAGGTGTGTTTGTCAGGACTCAGTTCAGTACAAGCGTAACCTGTCGATAGCCTAGCTGGAATACATAAAGGTGTATGACTCAATATCGCACGAGCTTTTAAGCTTGTTGCTGAAACGCCTCCATGTCAATCTAAACATAGTGAGAAGGTTGAAAACCTGATGCCTCTTTGGAAAACGCTCTTTGTCATGACATCAAGCAAGTGTAGAACCGTGACTGGTTCAATTCCAAAGAGGTATCTATCATGGAGATTCTCTGAGTCCTCTGCTCTGCTGTATCTCACTGTTGCCTCCATCTGTTGTTTTTTTATTTAGACCCTCGCAGACCCCCACCACTTGTTCTGGGCGAATGACTATCTCACCTAGCCTATCTGCGATCACATTGCTCTTGACCCCACTGTGGCCCGGGATCCAGCGCAACGTGAAACGCGCTTTTAAGGCGTTTGGGTTGATAACAGTCCCAGACTGAGTCCGATCTCGTTGTATAACTATTCAGAGCTGTCATTCACCTCGCCCTGATTTATGCGGTTACACTCGTAGTTATTAAGAAATCTTTTAGAGGAATGGACCACAGCCATTAACCTTGCTTGTAAAATGGTGATGTTGGCACCCAACGGATAGGTGGAGTTACTGTCACCGTTCCTCCTACAGACCGTCGCTCCCACTCTCGGCGGCCCAACCGATCCATCAGTGATCCAGTTGTTGCTACCGAGTACAGATATTTGATTGTCATGTCAGTCCTCCCTTGAAGGTAGACTGATTTTGTTTTTTTTATCGAAGAGGTATCGGAGTGAGGTGCGATCCACACCCTCCTTTAAGACGCTTCCCTGCAAGTAATTCTTCAGAGGCCAAATTCTTTTATCGCAGCCTCTATGCTTAATAATGCCCTTAACTCTGCGCCACGCTTTTTCGGCTTCCGGTTTCAGGGTGATGTGGAGAGACTCAATTACCCAGAATGGCACGCAGGGTAGCCGTGGGAGCCGACCTCACGGCGCCCGTGATACATCTGAGAATGAGGGAAGTATGCTGAAGCGATCACAATACTTCCCAACTCTTTTAAGTTGATACTGATCGCCATAAGGTCCCCCATGCATAGGTTCAGTAACGGGACCGCGTTGATACTTTTGTCAATGATACATGCCCTGGGTCTTGCTGCTTCCGGTTTGCTCAAACAGAGAAAGCCCCCAGTCCCCTGGCATTCTTCACGATTCAAGGTTTTCGGATTAGAGCTATGCCTGTGTGCATTCCAGCCATGCCCCTCTGCAAACAAGCAGAGGCGTCCTTGCTATGGTGCAAGTTAATTTGGGTACATTGTAGTTGCTTAATATTTTAATTAAATTATAATTCATAAATTGTAGACGCCCACTATCCAGTAACGCAGGTAACCTTGAAGGTCACCCGGCTGATCCATTTACCGATAGTAGGGTCTGTTATCAAGAACCACTAGTGCCCGTGCTTGGAATACAGGTATCTGAACCACCAGCAGCCATCTGTGGTCATCAGGCGCCGGCGACTCAGATCCTGAAACCGTCGGTTGGCGTATTACCAGCCAGCACGACGTCTTTAGTGAGGGGTTGTACCCCTCCAAGCGCCGAAGGACCACTGCCGGTTTCTTTGGTTTCCCGGGGATCCAGACAGCGGCCTTCATCATATTTTAGAGGAGCTCAGCACCCTCTCCCCCGTTCCTTCGGCGGCAAGGTTCGCCTCTAGGAGATCCCTGGTCTGCTTGTTCGCCCGGTACGAATACGGCCGCCCCGTCCTTGCAAAAGGATGCCTCGATCCTCGTTCATTGCTCCACCGGCAGTTTTTCAGCCCGCTCGACGAACTCACGGCCAGAGAAGTCGAGGAGCTCCCTTGTGAGCTCGGCCTCAGGGTAGTCATCGTTCACTAGTTCGACGACTAGTGGGTTAGCTCGCTGTGCCTCGGTGAGACCAGTGCCGGCGACTTTATTTCCAGTCGTCTGGCTCGCGCCTCTCGTTGCAGCCTTCCTGGCTTTCTTGGGCGGTTTCTGCCCCGAAGGGGGACTCTCAGTTGAGACCCTACCTCTCTTCGGAGTTTTGTCACTCCCAGGGTTACCATCGTTCACGTCCGCACAGCAGAGGCGGCCGCTAGACGCAACTTCTCTTTGCAGAACCTTTTCCTTACCGCTCTTTTGTCCAACCAGCGCCGATTCCTGGATCGTCACACTCTGTTGCGAGCGCACGGCCGCTGGGAAGTCGACACCGGTTCTATGTTCCGTTTGGTGGCCTAGGGGACATCGCTCACCGATGCGTTTGTTTCGACCCTCCATAGCCACCAATCCGTTTGGTTTTGATTTATATTTATTGTTATTATAGGTATCCATTTTTGGTCCCACAAGAAGCTAGGGAAGCCCTCCCCCCCCCCCCCCCCCGATAGAGCCACGCGTGCCGAAGTGAGGCGACTTAATACGAGGAGTGGCGCCTGGTGCCCCAAGGGTCATTGTAGGACACCTTCATAATCTATGGTGCAAAGACACCCAAGCAATAGCTTGGATAACTAGTCGATCCCCGACAGTATGCTGATTTCCGGCACGGTTTCCTAACACCTTCCTACTTAGTTGTCTCTCCTTAGTTGAAACCCCACAAATGTGAAACAGTCCTCAGGTTCACCCACGGACCCTCGGGCTCGAACGTCTGCCGGCGTCATAGCCCTCGAAGACCGGAGTTGTATGTTGATTCCGGCACTGGTGGGTTTACCGTTAAGCCGGTTAGGGTCATTTAGCTTCCCTACCAACTACAAGGTCCTGAGATAGATAGAGGCAGAAACTCCTGACCTGAAAATTATAGATTAATCATTCAAAATACAATTAAAATATATAAGACGCACAATAAATTTAATTAGATTCTATCGATGCATACTACAATTACTGTATAGTAATCGGTATTGATGTATAATCGGTATTGATTATCAATCAATGAGTGGCAATCGGTAAAATCGCAAAAATGGCGGAAAGAAACAGTTAAAACACCAAACAACGTACATCAAAAGTGAAAAGCCAGTAATAAAATCACATCGATAACCGAATAAAAAATTACATTAATAAAATATTTTCTTCGCGGAATTCAAGTAAATAAAAGTGCATAAACGGTTTATAAATACCACGGGCATGAAAAGGGCAATCTTTACATTAAATGGTAGGTTATTAAAGGCGCTTGTCGCTAGATAGGTGAAGGAGCCTTTATATTTTTTGGACGAGTAATTGGGGAAGCCCATAGTGTACGCAGCTACTGATCTGGTATTCTCCCGTGCATTCATCAGCATGCGTTTTCGAGAAAAATATATTACGGCGTTTGTGATGTAATTAGGCTACAAACATCAATAACTGGAAGTACATGCGCGGTTTCATTCGCAACCAATCAGCCTTATTACAAGCAGGCAAAATGTGGTCATATTTTTGAACGCCAAATGTAAATTTAATGCAAACATTTTGAACCGCCTGCTGCAAACGCCATGCATTCGCGCCCAATCGAGGTCGATACACCGGGAGACAATAATGTAAGTGAGTAAAAACACGAGACTCGCAGAGGTGGAGTTTCATCTGGTGCGACAGCTCCCGCCTGAACGGAAACAGACGACGCAGATTTGCAAACACAATCTGCCTCTTAGCCGATAAATGATGCTCAAATGATCAATTTTGGTCAACAATCAGGCCGAGATCACGTGCAGATGCAACCGATGGAATATCTCTTCCTCGAACAGCTATTCACAGATTTGTAAAGTCAAGTTAAGCGCGAAGTTGGGAGCTACCAATCACTAATAATTGAGATTTGTCGGGATTTACTATAAGCTCATTAGCAGCCCAATCGGCATTTCTTTGGGCACCTAAGCGAGTGAGATGCCTCACTAAATCGGTCTAGGTGAAATGCGTGAAAAACTTGTGTGTCATCTGCATAAGTTTTCAATTTGACATCTGAACAATAATAAAAAATGTCGGCTGTGTAGATAATAAACTGCAGAGAACTAAGTTTTGGTCCTTGTGGCACCCCACATGTTAACAGTACCCGATTGGACTTGATCGCTTTATTATTAATCACTGGCAACACTTCTTGCGTTCTTGCAAATAAGATTCAATCAAGTCACAAGCACTCTCTATAACTCCATAAAATCTTAATTTCGTGATAAGTAGCTCGTGGTTCAACATATCAAACGCTCGCGAGAAATCTATTTTGCAATTTGTATTTTGCAAAATGTCATCAGACAAATCAAGCACTACTATCTCACACCCGTTAAAGAGTCTAAATCCTGACTGGAAACGCAGGAATAACTTATATTTATCAAAAAAATTAATTAACTGTTCATAAGTACCGCTTCTGCAATTTTTAAAACTAAAGGAACACGGCTATTGGGATAAAGACCTTTAGGAGACTGTGGTGATCTAGTTTTTGGAAGTGGAGTAATTATTGCTTGTTTCCGCGCATTTGGAACGATTTTAGAGGTTATTATTGAATTGATTATATGCAGAAGTTCAGGCAAACAAAATTCATTTATATGAGAGAGCGTTTCCCAAAAAGATGCCATCAGAACCGGGACCAGAATATTTAGCTTTATCTATAACAATTTTTAGGACATCCGTGTTAATTTATAAATTTAGCTTCCAAAGGGATTTTAGGTGAACGTGGACTAGTAAAAAATTGGATGGATTCCTGACAGAGGTCGATGCTTGGGCGAGTGGTAAAAAAGTTATTAATGTCATCTGGATCATTAAGAGATGGGGGCAAATCGCTAGCATTAGTCGTACATAGGCCTAATATCCTTGAATTTCTCCAGATATCTTTACGATGCAAAGAGTGGAATCTCTCAAAACAGGTCTTCCTTTCGCTTCTTAAAATACTCGTCGTTTGATTATGAAGTAGTTTGGAATATGATGTCACCAGCTTGTCTTGTTTTGCGCATTTTTTATTCCTTTTCTTCATAAAACGTTTTCTGTATCAGTTACCCATGGGACAACAGCTTTGGACACACGAATTTTCTGAAAAGGAGCAAATGCATCAAGAATATTATGTATGCTCGCACCAATGACTACACTTTTTTATCTACCGAATCAAGAAAGTGAATCTCCCCAAGGCCTACAACTAGCTGCAATTTTAAAGGAAGCAAGATCAAAATGCTTAAAATCGTGTCGCCAAATGAATGTCTGCTTAGTTATTTCACGCGGGCAGAAAATATCACAACCTATTAAATGGTGATACTCCGCCAGAATCATCATTAAAAATATCTAAATGCGTAACATTACTACAGATCAAAATGATGTCTACTAACGTAGCTGAGGTAGATGACAGCCTCGTGGGCGTGGTAATAATTTGACGGCCAGCAGAGGTTTGCATCCATGAAACAAGCTTGGCGGAATCCGGTCTGGACTTATTTAGAAGAATATGCATTAAGATCACCTATAATTACTAATTTATCAACGATTGGACATAAATTACATTTATCAACGAATTCCAGATAAAGAGGAAAATGCGGAGGCCGATACAAGATGCCCATTCCTAAATCATTCTTATGGTAATGCAATGTGAACCATAATTCTGCAAAAAACGCAAACAGTTGTAGTCCTTTGTTGAAGTTTGCTTCATACCGGGAGTATCAATAGACATCAGCAATATACGAACTTGATTCCCACGCATACATGCGCTCCCAACGCAGACAAAAACTAACAGTGATAGAACCAGAAATCTTCATACGAATAAATATGTATCACTTGTTGATAAATACCGAGGTTCGAATGTAACAGCATTCTCCTGTTATTAATATTTATTCACTGATTTAAAACCGATAATTGAGGGGTTGGGTGGAATAACGGCCTAAGTCGAAAACGTCGATTTTGAAAAAAACACAAAAAACTTTTTAACTGTTCACAGGATTTACTGACGGAGCTCATAATCAGTAAGAATTTTTTTGCATATGTATAATGATACAAATTTTATCGCAATTGCAAAATTTGCAGTTAGGCCATTATTACGGAAATCAGATTCGTTTTTTATAAATATTCAACAAAATTAGGTTCTTTTATGAATATTCAGAGAATTCAGGTGCTTTGCATTAATAATTAATGAAGTTGTTTTAACAAATATTAAGTAAAGTTAGGCTCTCTTTAAGAATATGAAATAAAGTTTGGCATTTTTTCTCTAAACTAATCGCTTGAATGTAGTAAATTTGAGAGGAATAGGTATTAGAAAATTAAAAAGAATATTATATCGTATTTGTGACGAAGTTTATTGTGATATGTGTGAGAAAAAAGCAATCGTTGAAATTAATAACTATTAATAAACGCTATTCGTTAAGCTCTGAATCTTGTTTTGAAAACACGTTATCCTCATACCATTGTTGTGCATCACGTGGAACAAACTTCAGTAATGCTTTCAGGTCTTTCGCCTTTTCTTTTTTCATGCCTGATCGTGGCATCTATCATAACAACTGATGTAATACCTTTGAGGATTTACGAAATATTTATAAATACAAGGACTTCCGCGATTTCAACTCGTATTACAGCATTATTAATATTAATATTTTTTAAAATAATTTTAATAAATTTAAAAATAAATAAATAAAAAGCCTAACGCATTCCCCGCCCCCTCCCTAATATTTGTACGAATATTTCCATTTTCGTAAAAACAGCGTAACTCGAGTTAGGCCGTTTTTCGGAAATCGTTGATGTTTTAGCCTTAAAAAAATACTTCAGTACTTCCTGCTAAATGCATTAATACCGTAATCATATGCTCGTGCATTTTAGCTTATTGCCGGAAAAAGCATCTAAGTCGACTTAGACCGTTTTTCCACCCAGTCCCTCAATTGCAAATCTATAAATAACGATACAAATTCATATCCACGCAATGAGTCAACACTGACAGTCAACATTAAAACCAATTAAAAAGTATATTATGCCGAAATCACCATTTTCATTTGTCAATCATACACTGAAAAAAGTGGGAAGTAAAATTACATTTCAGTAATGTAATTATTTCCAACGATTTTCGTGGTCAAATTACACATTTGTTGTAGTTCTCTAGCGATTTCTGAATATTACAATAAAATTGTAATTTTACAACAAGAATCATAGGACACAAAAATACCAGTGATAATTATGGTAATTTTCCATCAGAAACTGTAAAAAATTTTACATTGTTTGTGTAATTTTCCTTAGAAAATCACTGTACATTTACAAGCTCCACGGAAATTTTACACCGCTTTTCAAAGAAATTTTACATTAACAGGTTATACTTTACCAGGTATCGGTAACTTTCCTGCGATTATCAGTGGTATTTTTGTGTCCTACGATTTTCGTGGTAAATTTACATAAACACTTTTTACAGTATATTATAAATTTCCAATCTAATAAATGGTAAAACTGAGACCAATATCAGTTAATAACGAAAAAAAAAGACAGCAGGTTTCACGCGTCCGATGCCATTAACGGGCTAATAGCGATATATATAAGTTTCGCTGAATTAGGAGACCTCAACCTCAGCTTTGATATAATTAGCGTGGAATAACTCATTATGAATCCCGCAGTTCTCTCTTTTTATCAAGCTGTAATAATTTTGCCTCATGTTGTATACACAAATCTAATGTAAAATTGCTAAGCTTATGTAATTACTACTCCATCAGCGACATATATATGATACGTATTATAACTATAGTAATTTTGAGCTACTTTATTAATATTTAGACCCCGGGTATTTGATTCGCCATAAAATAAAAATTACTAGTGACTTAGTAACAAACAATCCTAAACGTAAACAAGTTGTTTAAAATGCAGGTAATGAATAGGAGACAAGCTTAATGACGACCTAAAGTACTCGATCAGTGATGTAGATGTAGATCTTGACTAATTAAATTTAAAAGACATTAAAAAATCTTCCCAACATTTTCAGGGACTAATTATAATTTTATGCAAAACAACAAATTCGGAATTCAGTATCCCATGAAATTGAGCGAACAATTTATAAAAATATATAAAAATAGCATTATTTCATATTCATACATATTTACAAAAATTGAAAAACTCGCCTATTTTTAAAATATTTTGATCGCAACTCAGCAGTTTGGGATGATAACTTTGGAGAATGAAAAAAGCAATTCATATTACCTTGAATTTTGATCGATTT
Source organism: Trichopria drosophilae (assembly GCA_030407085.1). Lineage (NCBI taxonomy): Eukaryota > Metazoa > Arthropoda > Insecta > Hymenoptera > Diapriidae > Trichopria > Trichopria drosophilae. The sequence continues at coordinate 92,022,121 of CM059584.1, forward strand.
TTGCCATGATTTTATCCATTTCTGAACCCGCGGGAGGCCATGTTCCTGATAATGTACTCAATGAAGGCACCTGTATAGATGTAGGATCTTTATGTCGTGTTCGTCGGAGACTCGTCAACTCTAATGATAATTCTTCTTGCCGTACCATTTCCAAGTCTACTTTTTTTTCGAGTTCTCTGAGATTTGACTGTAGAGTTTCTAAAGACTCTGTTCCGGGATAAAGTCCCGCTAACTTTTCTTTTAAATGTGCCTGGATTTCGGCTTGCTGCCTCTGTAAGTCTCGGCGTCGACATTCAGTTTCACGCATATGCTAAATTTTATAATATTGAATGTAATTTCGTTACAAAAATTACTTCTTCATGTTTTATAAATACAATAAAAAAATAGTAAAGTAAGATATAAATTAATTCTAAATTATACATATTTTATTCCCTTTAATTAATAAAGTGAAAATATTAACTTCTGAATTGACACATTGTTTAAATGACATCTTTATCTTCTGCTATGTATACACGTATTATGCTAATGGGTTTGAGAAGAATTTGATATTAACAACAGAAACAGAAAAATACGTGTCATTATGAAATACGACATAAATCTACAAACTCACAGTTTGCCTTCGAAATTTAATAAAACTTCTGTGATTAGTTGTTATGTCGAAAACTTTAGTTCAGGGCGACAAATGAATTTTGATGACAATTTTTCTCTCAGTCGGGCTATTTTTCGACTTAGTGAATGGTTAATAACTAATTCATTAGTTGTTTAGTATCATAGGACTATGAACGAATGCAATTAGCATCTTGCCGCTACAATGTTTATATCAGACAATAGTACAATTTCATCGTTAGTATATAGAAACAGCATATAGTATGGCATCTAAGCGTAGTGAGTGCACCATAGATACGAGTGGGGAATCCCCTCGCACTTTTATCCTAAGATATTTTTTAACCAGCATACTACGTAAACATAGTGCGCTGAATACGCTTCTACAGTGCGTGAATCTTCTACTTGGCCCACTAAAAGCAGTATGATAAATATGCATTTAGCATACGCAGCTAACGAAGTATATTAATAGATTTTGTGGCGCTGATTATAAGTTTGAGGTAAGCACAGTGAACCCACTGTATGCGAACTCCTCCAGGTCCTGTAGTCAATTACGACTGTACTTAATTTGTTTAATTTTTGTTACAGGGGCCCGATTGGCCAAGGTCTGAGTATCGCTAAAAACATTATCAAAGAAGATGAGAGCGAGAGACAGTCCCCGTTATCGCTGAAAAGAGGAACCGCGGAAGAATCGGGAGATTTCCGCGACGTACTAGTTTTCTAGGCGTGATAAGGGCGAACACAATGACATCGAAGTGCGTGCGATATTTCGACGATCGTTCGGTCGACAGAAAATTTCGGGTAACCGTTATCTCCTGTGATATCTGTGAGTGCTCGATAGTGTCATTATTTGCATTAGGTGCCATCGAAGACAGCGCTGTATGTACCAGCAAGTTGACGGCCTGAAACGGCCATTTTTCTGTTTCCCACTCTCTCACTTGGTGGTCCATTTATTTTGTCGTGATCGGGAAAAAGCGATTTCTGTGCAGTGCCCGAATCGCACCGGTAGTCGGGTCCCTGCGTACTGGGACTTTGGGAGACGGTGGAGTCGGTTACACTGTGTATTTATTTTTATACATTTAATTTTGAATAGACTTATTCTTTGTCGCCCTGTAAGATTGTGCCTGTACAGAGCCCAGATAGCATGGCTAAGGACTGCTGAAATTACATGAAAAAATGCTTTCCTTGTATAGGATAGAATGTTATTCTCTTTTTGTTGATTCTTTCCGACGCATTTTCTTGCAGCACAAAAATGGCAAACGGAAATGGCCATTTTGCCATTTGTAAGCACACAGTGGTTTTCGTTATTTTCGCAAGTAATAATTTTAATTTTATTCGTATTCGTAATTTTTAACAATATAAATTAATGCAAAAGTACTCTTTTTCTAGCTTCTGACTAATCTTGATTATGAATATGGTAATTCTTTAAAATTATAATTATTTGAATTTTTATCATTTTAATAATTTGTAAAACAACAAATTAACGAAAAAATATTCTGTTTCCTGATTGTCCCTACTGTTGTTTATTAATGTGATAATTTAATAATTGAAAAATTAAAACAGCCTTTGATGAAAAATGTAGAAATATTCAACCACAGTAAAATATTATACAATAAATATATTTAATATTTTTATTATGTAGTATTATGCCTATCCATTTTATCATAAAGGTAATAGTAAAACTGTAGAAAAGAATAAAAATGTGCCTGTATCTGAATAAAAGCTTGTAATTATTATTTTAATTTGTATCATTTTTTTAATTACCCGTACAAATGATCCGAAGTATTAGGAATCTCAAACTAATTCCCACGGTAATATGCAGCATAAAAGCATAAAAAATAAGGAGTAATAAAAGATCGCATACACCGAACGAAGGCGAAGATTTAAAATTTCGGATTTTTCATTCGACGTGCTCGGTATTTTATCACTGGTATATATATTATCACTCGTTATATATTTGACTGTTAGCGACGGCAGCGTTCAAGCAACAAATTTACACTTTTTCCATACAAATGGCCTGGCACTTGGCTAGGGAACTTTATTATCGGGACCGCATCAATAACATTCATGACACTAAAATCTTGTGGAAAGAAATGCGGAAATTAGGGCTAATAAAAGCCAAGAAAAGTACTTTTGTGCTGTGTTGCACTCTTGATGAGCTCAATACCTACCATACGACACCGGTATCTCACTGCACAGATCTACAGTACCCTAATTCTGGACCTCTGTCTTTGGACTTCAGCGACGACAAATTATTTTTCTCTAATATCGTGATAAGTGATGTTGCAGATTGTCTTGCTAGAGAGAAATCAGAAGCGCTTGGTAACGACATGATTCCCCTTAGTTTTTACACCTTTTCTGTATTAGCTCCGTACTTAGTTTATCTATTCAATGAATCGTTTAACTCGTCAATCGTTCCTTCTGAGTGGAAGGCTTTACTCATGATCCCTATTAATCAGATTCCACAACCCACCTGCCCAGCTCATTACCGCCTAATAGCTATATTACCCGCGATCTCTAAGCTCCTTGAACGCATTGCCTTTAATCAGTTGACTAACTACCTTAGTAAACGACAATGGTTCAACCCGTTTCAATCTGGATTCCGCAAAGGGTATAGCACCCAAACTTCTCTTCTCTACGTCTCGGAATTTTGCAGGCAAGCTATAGATAACAGCATGATAACAATCCTTATTTTATTCGACTTTAGCAGAGCATTTGACACCGTCAGTCATTCTATTCTTATCGATAAGCTGAAAAATGCAAATCTCTCATTAGCGCTATACGATGGTTTGCTTCATACTTGTCCGGATGAAAGCAAGCAGTTATAGCTGATGATGGCCAGCGATCCTCTTGGCTATCAGTTGGTAATGGAGTGCCCCGGGGCTCGGTTCTTGGACCACTTCTATTCTCGATCTTCATCAATGACCTTCCCGCGGTCCTCCAGCACTGCAATCACATGATTTTTACTGACGATACCCAAATATTCTTAAAGTGCTATATCTCTGAGTTACCAATGGCGATCCAGAAAGTAACAACTGATGTGGAGAACTTCTGCCAGTGGGCGGATGTGAATAGACTTAAGCTTAATCTTAGGAAGTCCAAAGTACTACTCGTTGGTGGCTCATATTATCTAAGCAACCTTGATTTTGATTCTCTTCCTCCATTGGTAATCAACAACATCACTTTACCCTGGGTTAAGTCAGCAAAAAATCTTGGTCTCATTATTGACAGCACACTATCATGGAAAGAACACCTTGTTCTAATGTCTATGCGTGTGTTTTCCACTCTACGCCAACTTAGACAAAACAGTGCTTTGCTATCTCTCGATCTTCGAGAGACCCTATTAAAAACACTGCTCCTACCCTATCTTGATTACTGTTGTGCTGTCTATAATGATATCAACGCCCTGCAGAATATAAAGGTTGAAAGGTTGCTCAACGCGGGCATTCGATTTATTTATGGACTGCGCCGAGTCGATCACATCACCCCATATCGTGAGGAACTTCAGTGGCTTACAACCGCATCTCGCCGATTACACTTTATAGGCATCATCACCTATAATGTCCTCACAACAAGGATACCGAAATATCTATATGATCGTTATCAGTGGCGTAATGAAAGCGCAAGTCGAATACTAAGACCGTGCTCCACTAGTGAACTTCGTGTGCAGCCTCATCAACATGAGTCATTTGCGCGCTCTTTCATCATCACATCAACCCGACTTTGGAATGCCTTGCCAACCAACATCCGCTCTAGTACCAATGTTACGACATTTAAGGGTAAATTTCGACTTTTCTTGTTCTCCAACCCATTGTTCGATATTACTCCTATGCGATAACACTCCACTACCACATACGCGCTTTTACTGCTAGTTGTAACCGATTGCTGTATTCGCCACTGCGATCTCGGAATGTATATGTAAACTGACCACTCACTGCGTTATTTTTATTATTTTTGTATACTCTTTATACTCTATGTTGCGATATTCATTTAAACACACTTTACTTCAGCTCTTACTTATATTTAAGCTGTTTTGTATGCTTATGTACGATTTATTTTGATATGCATCTATTTTGTAATGGTTGGACCAATAGGTTTCCCCTCAAGCCAAAAATAAATTCAAATTCAAATTCAAATGTTACATGCAGCCCCAAAATGTCACCCCCCCCCCTATCTCAGCGAATTGCGAATGGAATTAAATAAATTTTGAGCCATGCTCTACTATATGATAGAGCAACAATTGAGTCAATTTGCAGCTCGATTTGGCTATATTGATTTTTTTCGTTTGGACCACTTGAGGAATTTTCCCTCATACGTAAAAGCGCACTTTTAAAGTAAAACCATCGGGAAAGCGTTTCTAATAGGTTAGAAAATTGCCTTTAAAAATAATCGTAGCTCAAAAATGGCGTTCTTTTCAACAGTTTTGAAAAAAATGTATTACATTTCTTGAAAATTTTATTAGCGCCATTGTAAAAAGCGTCCTCAAAAATAGTGGAAAACGGAGGTCACCATTTTTAAACAATTAGGCGTATTTAGGTGTTCAAGGGTTAATATGTATCAATTTCTTCGAAAATCGACGCTTGCTTCCCCTCTTGATGTGCGCAATCTGGGCCAAATCCGTTCGAGTTGGGAACCCCTGTGTTTCCATATCTTTCACTGCGAATAATTCGCCAACTTCAGTGTCGTAATGGCGTATTAATATGTTAAGTTTTGAAGTTGACTCACAAACTGAATCAATTAAAAGTATTTAAAGTATTGATCATGTGACTACCTTTTTTCAATGATAAATCGACCAAACTAGCGTATGAACTACAATATCGGCAAAAATGTTTGTAACTGCCTAATTTTCGATTAGGAACAAGCTCATATGCAAGCATCTGAAAATGAAAGACCAGCCACTTCCCGACCACACAATGAAGCGACCGATCAATAACCAGCGGAGTCCGTCGCTGAGCTGTTAACCGAATACCCGACCGATACATGTGACCAACCAATCAATCAATTTTATCCTCTATAACAATAATTTTTATATTACGTTAACGCCGCCGAAGGGACGAACATTTTCAGCATCAGCTTAAAAGTCGAAAATTTGTATATAAATGTCTTGGAAAATAGTTTAGTACTTCTATTTCTGGCGTAAAATTGAATGCTCTTTTAGAATGTTTCGAGGAAATTTTAATAAAATGAACCGCAAAAGGTAATACACGTTTTCTTATAGAAAAAGACGATTTTTCAGATTTGTATTTTTATTCAACCATTATTTTCACCACGAAATTGCATTGGGATACATAGGGTGAAAATATCGCGTCGATGGATCTTCAGGAATAAGATGTACAGTGCGTCGTTTCGTAATCCAAGTTGGCGTCTTCTAAATTGGTCAGTACAGCCTACAAAACTATGTCCACCATTCTAAATCCGCCATTATGTATTTGTACATTTTGACTTCATATTGGTATTCAGCGACCTCAAAAATGATAATTGAGATGCTAATACAACGTTGCTTCTTTTCGCCTACTATGAAACCATAATACTTTCCGCCCATCGTAGGAAAATAAGTATTTTTATTCAGTAGGCGTAAAATATCCACTTTACGCATTGTTTCTGGGTGGTTAAGGTAGGAATTTTGATAAGTCATCATTGAGAAAAAGAAACATTTGTTTGAATTTTGGTATTATTCGAAGTTTTTGTATCGTAAGATTGTCTACAAATAGGCTAATTTTTCGTCAAGGTCGCATATATTATGGAACATTTTTAATATAAATTTGGAAGTATTATTCATACTATTCATTCAAAAATTTCCTCATTTTTTCAAATATTGTATTTTATCGGGAAATTTCATGATAATGTTACGGACGCTAGGCTACACGTGTAACAGCGCACGTAGTCAGGAATATTCGCCCGTTAATAAATAATAAAGCGGACACCTGAGATGTCCACAGCGACGTCATCCATCCGGTCGGACCACACGTTCAGGAAACCGTTGGAAGTTAGAGATTCGGGTGTCCTATTGTTACCCGAATTGTTATAATAAATCAAGTGACATTTGAAGGCATCCGCTGTAGATTAGGAGGTCGAATTAACGAACAATTGACTCATCGGAACCTGCACGTGCAGATATTCGAGCCCGTTCCGGGAATCACCGAATCACTAAGGCATCGGTATCTGACACGAAAGCGGCGATTCGCGGAAGACGAGTCTTATCGGACACCATGGTTGATGGTGTCTCGTAAACACCCCCGCTACCGAATTATGCGCAAAACCGACCTGACTTGTAACGGACAATTGCATTGGTCAGTCTGAGTCGCCCCGTGAATGACGCCATGAACATGTCGATGCAGAGTCGCACCGTTCGTAATCTGCTGAAGATCTCCGAAAGATTCGTCGGTCATCAACGACTCTCAGCGAATTAAACGACTTTGTGAGACTTAATCTAAACGCGATCTTTTTGTAAAAACCTCAGTTGGCGATAGAAATAATAAATATACATCTAGTTTAAATCAACTCTCGCCTTTCACTTGGGGTGTCGATCCCCTTAACGCGTATTCCGCAACCCGATTCCTTTCGCTACCGGGAATCAATAGAAATAATTAAATTGTTACTTCGAAAACGTAACATACTTTTTAGTGGCAGCGGTGGGATACGCGAGTGACGCGAGTGTCTTTGAAATAACTCCAAGAGGAAATAATAATTTCATTACAAGTGTTCACTCTTAAATGCTCCGTGAGGTACAAAACATTCGCGGAAAGTGACTGTTCGCGTAAAACATAAACTCCACACGAATTAAGCAGTTAAAATACTGCTGTACAAAAAAAAAGACTTTATCTACAGTTATGCACATTGGACAATTTTGACATGTAATAAGAAATTGAAGTAGAAATATGAAACAGTGCAAATAAGGAAAAACGCAAGTGACTAGTTCAACTGTTATATTCAGTGATTTTATTTAATCTTTAATTCAAAAAAAAAACTTTAAAAACTTTACATTTATTGACTTTTAACAAATTTTAATCCCAATAAAAACGAGTTATTGAAACAAAAAAAAAGAGCCTCGAGAAACCATTGAGGGTCAAAATGCAGAGAAACTTCAACCAACTTCAAGAACTCAATGAACTTCAAAAACATCAATATGTGGGCCGCTGTGTTTATGACTGCGATTCTCTTGTAAGTAGAAATTGCATTCAAATTTTTTTTTTTAAATTTTCTCAAAATAATAATAATTTATTTTAAATTTATTGCTGATTTTTAAATAATATTCTGAAGTAATCTTTAAAGCTAAGAAAATACTATTTTTTAAATGTTCAACAAAATTAGTAGAGAAAATTTGTCACAATATAAACTGATGATTGTTGCGATAATATTCTGAATTTACTTGCAATACCGAATCAATTTTCCGCCGTAAAAATACATTTTTATTAAACATGGGGGACAATAAAGGACATATTGTACAACAGATCGCTGCACCGGTGGCGCCAACAATACAATATGTCGTAGCTAGGGCTCCGCCGATAGCAGAAGCTGTAAGTAGCATTCCCGATTTTGACGGGTCGGTTGATAAATTCCCCGGTTTTGAAAGAGCATGTCGCGAGGGTTTCGCATTACTTACTCCCGACGACACACGACTCTATCTACACATGTTACGCAAAAGACTCACAGGAAAAGCGCGTATGAAAATGAAAACGAATTATACAAAATCGAGTGAATCGTTAGAGGAATTCGGGTACCGTCTTTTACAAAATTTGTCGAATTTAGAAAAGGCTCTGATTGCCTCGGCAGACTATACTGCCGAAGACAGTGTACGCTTTACCAATCGGGCCGATAGAGAAGGACTCGATCACTTTATCTATTGCGCGAAAGGGCCGATGGAGGCGCGATTATTACATGCCAATCCGGCCACATTACAAATCGCGGTAGAGACAGCGCGGAAACTTGCACAGAAATATAACGCGAAAGACATCGAAGGGTATCTCATGCTCGAGGATCGTGAGGGAAAACCTAATCGAGCATCCGCGAATGTAGTCTCTACGATGTCGCAAAGAGATTTAGAATGCGATTATTGTGGATGGCACGGACACGTCGAATCCGATTGCCAGGCAAAAATGTATAATAATTCACAATATGTCTATTGCAAGCGAATCGGCCATACTCGTGAAAATTGCTTTTATTTGCGCGATAAACTACAACAAAATAATTATCAACGCGAACAAAACAAGGATGTCTGGAATTCAGTCGATAAAAGATTTACCCGGGAGAAAGATTATGATAATAATCGCGATAGCCGCCCGAAATTTGGAAACGATCGAGAAAACCATGAAAATACCGTGGTATTTACTACAATAGGCACCCAGAAAAAAATGTAACGTCAATAATGGACAGGACAGATGTGGAAACAATAACAATCAACTCCAACCGTTGAGGACCGATTCACGAGTGCAAACTTACGACCGAGATAAATATATACAAAACAGAGTGTTAACTAGGCAACCTAAAACCGAATCTACGAAGCGAGATAAGGCCGCTGGAAATCAGTCTGGTCATTTAAACTCGCAGACCGCTCGGCGCCATCAAGACGCGTCGAGCGGGCCCCACCGTCACAACACCCCTCGTCAAGTGCGTACTCTCGACGCCGAAGCGCATCCGTGCATTTCGGGAATGTTGAGCTTTTCGAGTGCCCAAGAATAGAGATTCAAAGTTCAAATCTTTTGCGCGCGTCGGGAAACTTTCTCATAGATTTTGGCGCCGAAATAAATTTAATAAAAGTTAGTAAAATATCAAAAAAATTATGCCCCGATAAAGATATCACTTACAACCTAAGCGGTATTGGGAAAGGAATTATTAGGACTTTAGGATCTGTAAAAATAAATGTGGTAGGCATAATCGTAGACATGCAAGTTGTACACGACGAATTTCCGATTAAGGAGGACGGAATATTAGGCGATCCCTTTTTCCGTATACTTCGTGCAAAAATCGATTACGAGCAAGATTGTGTACGGGTTTACAATTACGTTTTCCCATTTGTAGATCGCGCGGAAATGGAAATTCCACCTCGATGTCGGACAGTAGTTCGAATGCGTGTAGTTAACGATAGAAAATTCGGGTTTATTCCTAAGACAGATGTTGGGCCGGGCGTGTTTTTCGGAAATGCGCTCGCCACAAATCGGAACGGGTATGCGTATGTATGTGTAATAAATACTAATATCAAACGATTTTTTATCAAAGAACCCTTTATCGAATTGGAGGAATGCGAAATTCGGAAGAATGTAGGTTTCTTAGGCGAAGAAAAAAGTTTCGTACCTATGGCGAATTGCGAAGAATTAAATACAGAGGGTAAAATGGCGAAAATTGGAAGGGCAAAAGCGAATAAATGCAATAGAACCGAAGCACTCCTATCGCAAATAGACTTAAACTCGCTTTCAGGTGAAGAAAGAGAACATGTAGAGAGACTCATCGAAGAATACGCGCACATGTTCCACCTACCGGGTGAGTCACTGCGAGCGACCACGGTCTTTAAGCATCGCATCCATACGACGGATGACATGCCGATACGTGCCAAACGATTTCGTCACCCACCATCAATAAAAACCGAAATGCAACGCCAGGTTGACGAGCAACTTCAAGCCGGAATAATAAAACCGTCAAAATCTCCTTACGATTCTCCAGCATGGGTGGTTCCGAAAAAAGCGGGACCAATTATGGTGAGAAAAAATTGAGACTCGTAATAGACTTCAAAGACCTCAACAAAAAAAACTATCGGCGATGCATACCCAATCCCGAATGTAACCGATGTCTTAGATTAGTTAGGGATGGCAGAATATTTTACGACTTTAGACTTAAAATCGGGATTCCATCAGATTGAGATGGATGAAAAGGATGCCCACAAAACGGGATTTTCCATCTCCTATGGTCATTACGAATATGCCAGAATGCCAATGGGAATTAAAAACGGCCCTAGCGACTTCCAACGATTGATGGATCTCGTTTTAACTGGTCTACAAGGGATAGAACTTTTAGTCTATCTTGACGACGTAGTCATATATGCAAAAAATTTACACGAACATAGAATAAAATTTAAGAGACTCATGAAAAGGCTTGAGAATGCAACTCTCACAATAGAACCGGAAAAATACCAATTTCTCCGGAAAGAAGTTGTTTATCTAGGTCATAAAATAGGTAACAATATAGTGCAGCCAGATCCTAAAAAGGTTGAAACTGTACGTCAATTTCCGGTCCCTAAAAATCGGAAAAACATCAAACAATTTTTAGGATTGGCCGGGTATTATAGGCGGTTTATTGAAGGGTTTTCAAAGATCGCCCATCCTCTAATAATTCTATTACGTCAAGATGTACCTTTTACATGAGGTGGAGATCAGGAACAGGCTTTCGAAAAATTAAAATCAATATTATGCACCACGCCGATTTTACAATTACCGAATTTTTCTGAACCATTTATCCTTATAACAGACGCATCGGGTATTGCCCTGGGAGCTATCTTATCTCAAGGGAAAATCGGGGAAGACCTACCGGTCGCCTATGCATCACGAAGTTTAAAGGGCGCGAAAACTCGGTATAGTACTTCGGATAAGGAAGCATTAGCTGCAGTATTCGGTAAAGAACAATATCGGCCTTATTTATACGGCAGAAAATTTACGCTTGTCACTGATCACCAACCTCTGAAATTTTTCAAAACCATGAAAAATATAACCCTTCGATTACATCGGTTCCGTATGAAACTCGAGGATTACGATTATGATGTAATCTATAAAGAAGGGAAGAGAAATGTTAACGCGGTCGCTTTGTCGCGAAATCCAATTGATAAATCGGAATTAGAAAAATAGTGGATCGGATGTAGAGGAATTACAAACTAAATCGAGGATAAAAGATAATAGGCTAAGGATACGCATTATTATGAGTAATAAGGAAGGAAATGAGCATTATGCCAAAATGGAAATCATCCAAAACGTGAAAAAAAAATAAAAATAAAGAAAAAATAAATAACGGGTCAAATGAAAAAAAATTGCCTGCCTTTGAAAGGATGCAAAATTAAGCCGGCAAATGACAAACGTCAGAAATATCCCAAAAGAGCACGGGTGTCCGACGCCGATGGATCGGGCAACCCTGCACCTAAGAAACGAGGAAAGGACCTCGATGAAGAAACCGATACGTATGGAGATGTCGAAGACAACGTGACTGACTGCGACAAAGAGAGTCAGAAATCCGATGTAGAAATGCTGGGAGTTGAAAAGACAGCTCGAAAGAAATACATAACCGAGGTCGAAAAACTCGAATTGCCAGCCTACATGAAATTAGGAAATTATAAAGGAAAAACTCGGTCGAGACAGCAAGACGGATCAACTTCAATGAAAAAATCGCCTACCCCGATGAAGAAAAAATAAAGAAAACACTACATAATGGAAGTAGAAAAACTACAAGTGCCGGATTATTTGAAAATTGACCCTACAGTATAACGAACACAGACAAAAGAAAAACCCAAAATAATAAAAAATAAAGTGATATCCGAAGCAGGAATGAATTTAAACTGCAAGAAACGGTTAGCTGATGTTCGAAACAGTTGGAGGGAAATAGAAGGATTCCCTACTGAGGACGAACTTACGTCACAACCAGATAGAGAAGATTCATGGTCTCGTCGGATTTTTCCCTCGATCCAATGACGTCCAACGAATTCGGGAAGACTGCGACGGGCCTTTCCCCTTCTCCGCCGACGGTGAGGAGAGAGAAAGGTGATCGGGAAGACGGAGAAAGAGAACGCGCGGGACGCATAGACGATCCGTTCGATGATTGACGCGATCTCGAGGAAACGAGAATTTTTGACGAAGAAATGGAACTTGATGAGGACTGCGTCGACCGCGACGAAAATCGTGAATCCTACGCAGTGGCGAATGAGCGAAACGAAGAACAAGAAATGGAGACTGAAGAAACGATGCGTGAATCACAGAATGGTAAAGAGCGCATTACAGACAATGCTGAGTCGGATAATGATTTGACACTACATCTCAATTATGAAGTTAGTACTGTCTGCATGGAACCTTATGAACTTTTACAGGAAAATAAAAACATATCAAAGGACGGGAATTGTCTTTTCAATTCTCTGATCGTATTGCTAAATCTGGGAATAAACTCGGACCAATTACGAAAAATCCTACTGGATAGCAACTACCTTAGGTCTTGCGCAGAACCAGAACGCGCGTTAACCATATTAAATTCGTCGTCCGCGTACGGTGATGACAATATCATAAAAATATTTGCCCGGCATTACAACACAAATATATGCATTCACAAATGTGATGCAAGTATAGAATACTATCACGTCAAGTCACAGGCCTCGCGAAAAGTTTACCATCTATGTTTAGAGCGAGATCACTATTCTCCACTTCTCTCAATTACCGGGAATAACGAAGAAAGGTGTATGGCATTTAACTTTGCGCCTACTGCGAACTATATGGGCGATAGACTCAAGTTACTGAGTTTGAGGAGGGTCCCGTCACTGATATGCATACGTCGTTTGACGTAACAGAAATCCGACAGGGAAACAACTACAAGTGTACGCAAACCGCCCGAAAGAAAAAAGTTTCAAATAAGAGACAACCAGACACAAGTATCAGTAAGACAGATAATAATCTAAGAAATGCACAACTAAAAACACAAATTACCAATGACCACATTTTCAATCGACAAGATCATGTTGCATATTTCACGACCGCCGATGGTCAGTTAGATAGCGAGATCGCAATCACACTCGCTGAAAGATTTTTAATCAATCAGGATGATCCACAGTTAAAACGACTAAAAGTCGGAGAGGTGGTCGTGCATAAAAAAGGAAAGAGACATTTTTCGGACTGGTAGTAAAACGATTCATCGAGGATAGAGCGCTGAAAAATGATATTGTAAAATGTTTTAAGGTATTAGGATTACTTTTACAGAAATTTCAAATAACTCAGAATCTGATTGGACATGATCACGATATTTTCCAAAAATCTAAATGGTACGAAATCCATGAGATTTCTCAATCAGTATTAATTGGATATAATTTAACTCTTATCTTCTGTAAAAATAACCGTGCTATACCGGAAGCGATCGAACGACTCGCTATTAGATGTAGTCTCATTATTTACCAATGTCTCAACAGACATAGTAAAATTAATTCTAAAAAACAAATGGAACGAAATTAAAGAACACACAAATATACCACAAACTGAATTTTTTGAAGGACTAGACATCATTTTTAAATCTCTATATTTTCAATTTCAAGGGAAAAACTATAAACAAAAATACGGTTTACCAATGGGATCACCATTATCACCAGTATCAGCTGATTTATTAATGGATTTTATAGAAAACATTCTTATATAAAAATTACCATGCAAACTTCCTTTCTACAACAGATACGTTGATGACATTTTAACAATTGTTCCAGATGAATTTTTAGATGAAATTTTACCCATTTTCAATAGCTTACACAAAATCAAAGGTTTTCAAAATAAAATTACTTTCACCATAGAAAAAGAAAAGAACAAAAGAATCAGTTTTTTAGATGTAATCATTATAAACGATAGAAATACATTAATTACAGATTGGTACCACAAAAATACATTTTCTGGTATTTAAACTTTCATTCAAACCATCCATTACATTACAAAATAGGAGTAGCTTTCGGATTAATAGACAGAGCATTAAGATTAGCACATATTAAATTTAGAGAAAAAAATCTAAAACTAGTTAAACAAATATTAACAAAAAACGGATACCCCATGTACATAATCAACGAATGTTTCAGAAAAAGAGTCTACAAAATATACAACACCCTTGATACGAAATCAAACGACAAAAAATATATCAAAACCATTAGCATTCCATATTTTAAAAATATCTCAGAGAATATAAGAAGTAATTTCAGAAATAACGATATTAGAGTAGTATTCAAACCATCGAACACAAATATTGGTGGTATTAAACCGTTCAAAGACAAAACAGATAAATTACATAAAAAAGACGTAGTATACGAAATTAAATGTAACAACTGCGATGGAGTCTATATAGGTGAAACGGGCAGACTTTTAAAAAACAGAATAACCGAACATAAACATAACATCTACTTAAACGAAGACAAATATATAGGACTTACAACACATAGAATTAATACAGGACACAATTTTGATTTTTCAAACGTCACAATTTTAGCAATAGAAAGAAACAAATACAAAAGAAAACATATAGAAAACTTTTTTATCAAAAATAATAATAAATCAGTAAACATCCGCTTTGAAAAATCAAACTTACCGGACACATATATACCTCTACTTCAAGTTCAAAAATCAAAACAATAGAAATAGAACGACAACTAAATGTACACAGAATATTATGTAATCTGAAAAACTTTTCAGTCTCCTTTTACACAGCATAAGAATAAGTACGTGAATATTCACACAAAAGTCTTTTTGTCTCTCTGAAAATTACAGTGATATTTTTTACTACTTCTTCATTTCATTTTTTCATTTTTTTCTGCTTACTGCGTGAAAACTCAACAATTTAATTTTTTACAGTTCTAAAATTCAAAACCGGCTCACAACAATAGAAAAACAATAGCAACACAACAATTTCCTACAGGTAAGCAGAAACAAAATCAATCAAATCTAAATTCAAAATCCCATTAAAACCATAAACAAAAGGATTGAAAAGTTTTTCAGAAATATCTTTTTTTTATTATTGTAATTTTTCACTATATTATTTTGTAATTTTTTATATATAGAAATATATTCTGAAGAGGGTCAAAACAAATAACCGAAACGTCAACAGTCTAATTTATTTAACACGAATTAAATCTGACATACAATACAAGAACTATCAAAGAACATTTCACTTAAGAAAGAGTCAGAAAAGAAAGAAAGGATCATCATATTAATTGTCTTATAGAGATGGTTCCGATGGAAGAATCTCCGTAAGATAATCATTCCACAAGAATGCATTCCACATAAACGGACTTTCTGCGTAAGAATGTAAGTATAGTGAGAGCGATTATGACAGTGTTTACTAATGAAATTGAACACGAGTGTCTAGATATCGATGAACCAGTGGAGGGCCTGCCTCGTGACGAGACATGCAGGCGCCAAAAGACTAAATCATAGGAAAATTATTTTTTATGTTATATAATTCTTGCGCCCAATATAACATTCGTTATATTGCCGATACAACTTTGTAAATTCATATTGCGTATAAAATATACGTGCATAAGAAAATATGTAATACTAACCATAGATTTAGATACTTTGCAATGTATAAGATGTCCCAATAAGACAATAATGTAACATTTTACTACTAACAATAGACAACTGAAGGTCACGCGTATAATTTAAGTTGCGTGTTGATTTTTTGTACTCGCGTTGATTGACGGTGGATCGTCAATTTTTTCAACCCTGGGCGTGTTACGGACGCTAGGCTACACGTGTAGCAGCGCACGTAGTCAGGAATATTCGCCCGTTAATAAATAATAAAGCGGACACCTGAGATGTCCACAGCGACGTCATCCTTCCGGTCGAACCACACGTTCAGGAAACTGTTGGAAGTTAGAGATTCGGGAGTCCTATTGTTACCCGAATTGTTATAATAAATCAAGTGACATTTGAAGACATCCGCTGTAGATTAGGAGGTCGAATTAACAAACAATTGACTCATCGGAACCTGCACGTGCATATATTCGAGCCCGTTCCGGGAATCACCGAATCACTAAAGCATCGATATCTGACACGAAAGCGGCGATTCACGGAAGACGAGTCTTATCGGACACCATGGTTGATGGTGTCTCGTAAACACCCCCTCTACCGAATTATGCGCAAAAGCGACCTCACTTGTAACAGACAATTGCATTGGCCAGTCAGAGTCGCCCCGTGAATGACGCCGTGAACATCTCGGTGCAGAGTCGCACCGTTCGTAATCTGCTGAAGATCTCCGAAAGATTCGTCGGTCATCAGCGACTCTCCGCGAATTAAACGACTTTGTGGGACTTAATCTAAACGCGATCTTTTTGTAAAAACCTCAGTTGGCGATAGAAATAATAAATACACATCTAGTTTAAATCAACTCTCGCCTTTCACTTGGGGTGTTGTCGATCCCCTTAACGCGTATCCCGCAACCCGATTCCTTTCGCTACCGGGAATCAATAGAAATAATTAAATTATTACTTCGAAAACGTAACAATAAAAAATATGAAATTATTATCAATAATATGGTCATTTTTCCAACATAATTACTAAACATGACCTCTTTTGTTCCATAATAGTTTCAAATACTGTCTAATTGTTTCGGTCAATCCATCGGTCTTTTTAAATTTCCGATATTCTGTCCAATATTTCAATAACTTACAAAATTTGTCCAATAATTTTCCACAATATTCCAATTATAGAAGAAAAGTTACCTGCGAGTCTGAAATGAACTTTATATTTGTGGATTTCAATTTTTGGATACGGAAATGTTAGAAACTTTTCAGAAGCAATACGGATTGTTCTCCAATATTTTACAATTTTACATATCCTCAATGTCCCGGAGATTGTGTAATATTTTCCACAAGCTATTTTATATTTTAAATCACTGAAATCACAGAAGATTTTCAATAGGATTAATTCCATACAAATATGCCGTACTTGAAGAAAATGTGCTTCCCATAGGTCTTCAATAAATATTTCTGTACAGTATTGTTATTCATACATTAGGCATGCTTCAGCGAAGGCACTGTATATCATTGTTCGAATTTCGATTATGGCGGCATTATAACCTGCCTGCCTGTCGATGAATACAAAACCTCAACATGTCATTTTGAAAAATGAGATATGCGACTATCATTGAACGTAGCTGAATGAGACTGACACACGTCTCAAACTCAGAATTCACTTCCCACCAACGCTCGTAATTCCAGATCAGGTTTCAGAACTTATTCAAAATTGAAATACATTTAGAAATATTTTTAGAATGCGTAAAAATAAACCTACACTGTAAATTTTAGTTTAAAATATTAATTTGTTCAAACATTATTGATAAAAGTGCAAAAGACAAAAATGAAATTTACTATTTTTTAAACCTCGCTATCTCGAAAACTATAATTCAGAAAAAAAAAGTTGAATTAGAAAATGTATAGAAAGACCTACATTTTTCAGTGATGTGAATGATATAAACAAAGTATTACTGTGTTCCCTACTGAAAATGTTCGTAATATCATATGATAAATCATATGAGATTATTAAAATATCAGACGATCCGGGAAACTTTTCATGTGATTTCTCATGTAATTATAAGAAATAATAATAATATGAGAAAATGAATTACAATCATCTGCATTCCTCTAAGATATTAAAGACATTATAAAAATCTCATATGATTTATCATATGATTTTACGGAAATTTTCACCCGGGTTGTAACTAAAGTTCCGTATACCAACTTTTTTCTTTTTGTGACATAAACAAAAATTGTTGACAAAAATGTTTTCTTTTAATTTCGCGAAGGATTCAGTTTATTACATCTTTGAAACTGGATTTGTAATGTATAAAAAACCGAGCGCATAAGTGTCCGTGAGCCGCACAGGGATTCCTAATGGACTATTTCGTCTTTGGCATTGTCGCTCCGAGAATTGTTATCCGATTTGAATGTTTTTTTTTTTTTTTAATTCAGAAAGGATCGTTTAGTAACTGTGCTTTGCGTATAGTTGATATATTAAGTAAGAGCTCTTCTGCTCCAATGGCTCGCTGAGATCCTGAGACTCATCCAATTTTTGTTATGTATTTTGACTCCTCAAATCCGAATATCAGGGGTGTTTTTCGTTTTGAGTCGGAAAAGTAATAGTTATAAGCAATCTTATAAACAAAATTGCGATTATCACACTTTCTCTTTCATTTTTTCTAAGCGACAACAATATTCGTAGGTTTTGCGGTCGGTGATTACGAATATGAGATTAGATTTTAAAAATTCAAAATGGCGGATACTATATGGCGGATGAATTGAGAAAAATTAAATGAAATCGCTTGAAACTTTTTATGCCTGAGTTTTTGGGATCGAATGTGATAACGAATATGATGTCAGTGTTCGCGAGGCATCCGCGAAGGTGCCGAATGCGGTATGAGTGGCGACATCTGTAGGCGCCGCTCGGTGATTCGTAGCACTTGCGGTCATAATCGATCGGCGCGATCATTGATCGTCGAAAATTTAAATTACACGCGAAACCAAACTGAGCAGTAATCACCTTCGCGGTCTTGAAGGCCGAGTAGCGGTGTCTGGTTCCGGAGGTCCTCTTCCTGGGTAGTCTGGAAACATATTCCACAGGTCACACGCGTGTTCATCATTTCCGCAATCTTTTGTTTTCTCCAATTCGTGCTTTTTTCCTCCACAAGAAATTTTTTGTGATCTCCACATATGTATTTAAAGTGG
Source organism: Trichopria drosophilae (assembly GCA_030407085.1). Lineage (NCBI taxonomy): Eukaryota > Metazoa > Arthropoda > Insecta > Hymenoptera > Diapriidae > Trichopria > Trichopria drosophilae. Next base: position 92,041,148 of record CM059584.1, read on the forward strand.
TATTAGTTAATAAAGTTAATTATATAAACTCGATTTTCGTTAACTCTGCTGCAACCCTGAACTGCACCCGCATGTCAGAGGTTATATAATTTTTACTGCAAAAATCAGGGCCAGGAGCCAACATTTGGCGATCCTGCCAGGATCCTGCAGTGCGAGTGTTACACATATTTTAATATTTGAATCGCGAGTGAACGCTAATAATTATTCTATTATGATGTTACAGATAATCGTCGACGGGTCTTTCAATAAAAGTGACCGCGTGTGTGCAGTGCTATTAAAATTCACGATAAAATTAAATCTCGATCATTTCCGTCGCCACTAGGCTATTTTTAAATCGAGTCGAAGAACACAGCTCCGATCGCTCCGAATCGGTGTGACGTTGCTACGTCTCAATTGTTCGGCTTTTCTCGGCCGCGCCGAGAGCTCACGACGCGCCCAGTCCTATACCCACGGGTACATACACTACGGGGGCTACGTCACAATTATGACGTCAGCAAGAGTTGTGCAGTCGATCGACTTCCTTCTGCTACGTTCGTTGCCACGGTAACCGATAAAGGGCCAGACAGCGCTGCTCGCGCTATTGCCCACACCCTTTGTCTGTTATCGGCTGCAGTCTAGTAGATCATTGCCTTTGATTATTGGTATCTAAATCTTCGCACACCTCCATACGCACTTTATAGGCGAAATCACGCGCAACTTAGGTGCATTAAGTTTCCTTCACACAATTGCGCTAAGATTATTTCCTTGTTTTTCGAAGAGCTATTAATTCGCTGCAATATTTCTTGAATTAACATGTGATTCGGCGCTCGCGTTAGAACAATCACAGACTCGCTTAACTGTCATTGACAAAAAGTGGGTTGAAATTAGCGAGCGTGACATCTCGAAGCTAGTATTCAAGCGTTTTTCTTACAAAAATTGTAGCCCTTGAAATTTCGTTTAATTTAAGGTACTTATTTATTTCTATTCGATTTAAATTCAGCTCAGAAGAGCCGCTCGAACTTGGGATCCTAGTAGAATTGATTTTTATACTGCTATTTATCATAGCCAGCGGCAGTACTTTGCCTTTTTTCTTGGAGGTAACAGAAGCAAAACTTTTACCAATGATTCCAGACATTAGTTCGGTGTCTATTTTTCAGCTTCGCGACAATTAATATCAGATGTTCCAACAATGACACTGCAAATGGAAATGTGCTGTTCAGTTTCAGGGAAAGGATTGTGATCTCCAAACCACATACCCAACTTTTCGACATTTTGATTGTCGCAAATTATCTTTGTTGGGCGCATATCGACGTGCTGGTCCGTGGTTGCGCATGAAACTCCAGCCAAACTTACTACTGCATGGCAAATATTTTGCATATGCACCATTTCCAGTGTCCAAGATGCTGAAGTGCTGTCGGTGATGTTTCGTTGGGTGAGTCCTCCTATAACCTTCATTTTCCTCATTAACGTTGTTAATTGTTCGATTGTTTGGTCCTTCATAAGTCCTGACCAAAACTTAATGCTTCTACGAATCGTAAAACAACCCTCTGTGAACTTCTTACATTCATCGGCTGGCATTCTGTCTTTAAACGACAGCATGTCTTGGACGTATAAATGCGCTGAGTTCGCATACAGATGGTGTCCGCTCGCATGAAAAATTGGTAGCATTCTGATAATAGTGTCAAGATGTAATGACGACTGTCCACTAGGGCGTTTTTTGTTTTGCTAAGTTTCAAATTTCTTTCCCCCCCCCCCCCCCCCCCCGGAATTTCTTCATTTGTATGAAAAAATGAACTAGTGAACATTTTAGCCCGATCGGTTAAAATTGAGAGGTCTCGCAAGAGCCTTCAATTTTAATATTGTTTTCCTATAAGAGAAACGGGGTTTTCAGTACTTTACGTAGCATTTTTACCGCAGTCGTTCTGAACATCTACAAATTTCGGTATCTTTTCGTGGATATTTTCCGAAGGCAATGGCCCTAATCAGATCAAAAAATATTAATTTTCGGTCGAGTTATTACGTTTTGAATATTGATCATTTTTCGCAAAAAAAAATCCTACAAGACTAAAAATCGCAATTAATTAGCTATAACTTTGTTCGAATGCATTCTAAAATTATGTATCCCGGAATTTCGAACTCCTTACTGTTTTCCGTTTAAAATGACCCCCGGTTGAGTAAAAGATGATAATTTTTAACCGAAAGATAGCATTTTTTATAAAGAATTTTTTTTGCTAAAATCAGGTAAAAAAATAAATTTCTAGTTTATTCACTACAATTCAGAAGAAAAAAAATCCGAAGATATTACACCATGGGCGATCGTTTTCCTTACCCTTTTCCGGTTTGTATTGCCTTCTGTTGAACTAGAAAAAAAATTCTGACGTAGTAGAGGTTACTTGAATTTTGCTTCGCTTGGAGTGCACGAAATGTGGAAATAGCCATTATACTTTAATTTGTTTAAAGCGTGCATTTTTCTTTTGTTGCATTATTTTTATTTACTGAGGTACCACCTTTAGTCCTTTTTCATAATGTTTCGTAAAATGCGAGTTCAATTAAATTTTATAGCATGCGCCAAGAACATATCTGCTTTTCGCATAACAATAACATGCATTTTCATAAAAATGCCAAAATAATTCTTGTTTTACATCATTAATGTTTTTATTGTGTGTTTGTAATATTTTTTAATGCCTACTCAATATCTTAAATTTTCAAATTTCTTGTAGATTGTGGCTTAAGATAAGTTCCAATTGTGTCGAAAACGATAACTTGGAGCAGAGTTATCGCATTTCTCTTCTTACATTTCATTTTCCAAAAGAAAAAACATTTTTTCAATTCTTCGAATAAAATTTTTAACACTATCAGTAGGAGCTAGGGGCGTTCTTATTTTGCCAAGTTTTCAATTTCGTCCAGGTCCCTGCTGGGATTTTTTTACTAGTATGAAAAAAGGGACTGCTAGAATTAAAAATGTCGCTTTAGAGCTGAGTAATCGTAATTTTAATATACAAAGGACCCCGCAGGAAATCATAGGAAAATGTCTCTCAGTCGAATGTCTTGAAATTAGGGGCAAATGATAGTTCATATCATGTAGATCAAAAGTGTCCATAGGCCCGAAGTCCCTAGATGGCTAGTTTTTGAGTTACAGCCACTTGAAACTGCCAATTTTCGCAAATTGCAGAATGGTGATCCTCGAATCTTCGATCGAGCGCACCTTATTCTAAGTGAAGTACGGTCAAGGAAAAAGATGTATAATCTGTAAAATAAATAATCTAAACCGTGCAAAACCTTGTTCTTGAACTCGTAAATCTACCTCGAAAACATTGTTTTGTCGAAGCAAAGAATCCTGTATGTAGGATGGTGCCAGGAAGAGTTGAAAAACTCCTACTGTTATTTCTTGTAGATAATTCAGAGTTAAGTAAGGGAAATCTACCAATTGATTTTGGTCGATTCTTTCCCATTCCGCCTGGCGTCTTCGCTGCAAATTCTCCGCTTCAGCTCTTGCCTGAACTTCATTTACTTCTTGTGATCTTACAAGAATTCTTCTAGCCGCTTCTGCATCACAACCATCCATATGAATTGGTTGATGATACCTGTTTATAATAGCGCCTGCAATGCGATAAAAGTCACCAATATGGGATACATGAGGTATTCTTACTACTTGAGCCAAAAACTTAACGATCGACTTTATATGACCGTTTCGCGCTTCTACAATCCATCGTGTTTTTGTTATGACTCTTGTTTCATTAGCTTGCTCCGTAGTTAATTGACTTTGACCACGGTGTAGGAGTTCTGGCATATAGTAACGTATATCAAGATTTTCTAGTAGATCAAGTGCGTCTCTATATCCGCGATCAACGATCAAAATGTCATTTGCTTGAAACCAGTTCCTCATTTCAAACATATCATTTTGAAGTTGGTCTCGCAACAGAGCAGCATCATTATTTCGGCTGTCTGAAAAATAAGGGCCCTGAATGTCGAGAATGTAACCATCAGGTGCGACAACCAATACGGGTTTTATCAAATGACGACCTTTATGTAAAGAAAACGATTGTCTTAACACCCGAAAGTTACTACTTTTCTCAATATAACAATATGTTTCATCGACATATCCAATAGCTTTCGGTATATTTGGATCCGGGTTGTATAGAACATTGGCGAAATCGGTCACATGTTGCTGTATGTAGACATCTCTAGTGATTGCTTGAAACCCAATATTTTCTCTTACAAATCTTAATAATAATGATTTTCTTACTTTATCTATCACGTAACTAACCACCTGGCGAGTAGAATATTTGAAGATAACTTTCAAAGCATTATCACTAATACCATGCCTCATTTTAGATAAGAAAAGTAAAAGATTATTTTTTGTAATATATTCAAAACCTACTTGTACAGGTATTCTATCACAAAAAGAAAAAAGGTCTCGGAACTGCTCTTTCGTTAACGAAGTCATAGCATGAAACTCTTCATCATCAAAGTCTTCTTCATCCTCGTATTTCGAAGATGATAAAGCATTGTTTCGGAGTTCTGTAATGAATTCCAGAAGTTCTTGTCCTTTTATAACATATGGCCAATTGATCGACCTCAATCCGGCATGTAATGGGTGTAAAAGAAACCCTCTCCCATCTAGATGAATACTGCAAGATCTTACATTATTAGGAATATAAATATTCGACGTAATGAAAATATTCACACAAAGCCTTTGCACATTGTGTTCCTGATCACAAATTAAACAAGATGTACTTCGAGTTTGTGTCAGTACATTTAGCCTCATGTGTCTTTCATCTTGCAAAATTAGGTCAATTTCCTCAAGAATCGAAATATTACAATTCATACACAATCTTGTTTGGTCGTTCACTTCCAAAGCTGGAAGTCCAGTATTATCACAACGCAAGATTGCAATGTCTCGTTTAGCGGCATTATTCTCGCCATTAATTCGCCTCATAAGCCTCGGTTGATATCGATTATTACACACAAAGCAGGTAAGTAAATTGCGAAACATGACGCCAAAGTAAAATAATTGCTAGGAAGTTAGTTGAGCAAAAATTGCTGTGTACGAAAGAAACAACTTAAAAGAATATAATTGAAAATACAAAATAAATTACAATCAGAGCAACATTCTAATTAAAAAAGAAGCTGTTTATGGACAAAAACTGCTACGTTGCACTGTGTTAAAATTGCAAAGACAATTGACTGAATAAGATGGATATCACAAAACTGTTCTTCCGAATACAAGAATGTGTAACATTCACAATTGCACTGCAGGAAAAAATGGATGTCACGTAATTATATCTATGTAATATGTAACTCTTATATCGTTCAGAGATATATGTTAGTAGTTTACGTATCTCGGGCGGAAACAGAGGCATTGCAGCGAGGGCGATGAGTGGGCCGAGCAACAGGAAAGAAGCGCTGCTCGCTGAAGCGAGGATCAATATCGTCGACCGATTTTTTGTCACACCTGTAAGAAAATTCACGGTCTTCCTCACGCCGGTCATGTCATTCAAGACAAAGACAAAGACAAAGACCAAGACCAAGGCCAAGACCAAGACCAAGACCAAGACCAAGGACCGGGACCAGGAACAGGACATGCTCCGAAATGAAAGTGGACATTCGTTCGGAAAACAAAAAGCTCGGCGGGCGGCAAAATCAGCAAAAAGTCCGCTGCACATGCGCAGAAGCTCCGTGGGTCGGCCGGTCGGCGATTGACACCTTTCCACCTACTTTGCAGTCATGTAAAGACCGTGAATTTGTACAGGTGTCGGAAATATATATATAGATATGTGTGTGTGTGTGTGTGTGTGTGTGTGTGTGTGTGTGTGTGTGTGTGTGTGTGTGTGTGTGTGTGTGTGTGTGTGTGTGTGTGTGTGTGTGTGTGTGTGTGTGTGTGTGTGTGTGTGTGTGTGTGAGTGTGTGTGTGTGTGTGTGTGTGTGTGTGTGTGTGTGTGTGTGTGTGTGTGTGTGTGTGTGTGTGTGTGTGTGTGTGTGCGTGCGTGTGTGAACGTGTGTGTGTGTGAGTGTGTGTGTGTGTGGGTGCACGTCTGCAACCCACACTTAGTAGTGTACAGTTGTAACAATAGGTAAATAAAAGTAATTATATTATGTAATTATATACCAATATCATATATATATATATATATACAGGGTGGCCGATTTATCTGAAGACATCGAAATATCTCGAGAACTATGCACAGAATCAAAAAAGTTGTCGGATGAAAGTTGTTCGACACGAAGGGGGGCATCCAGTAATAATGAAATTTACCCCCTCCCCCATCCCCTGGGGGTGGAGTGGGGGCAAAAACAATAAAACTTAAATAGGAACCCCCAGTTTTTATTGCAGATTTGGATTCTCCAATATTGACACTTTTCGCCCGCGTAGCGGATATGGAATACGGTCAGTCTAACAAAGCCGGGAAAAAATACATTTAGCGTTACCCAGCAACAACGACGTGGACGTAGTATTTTTCTGTTCCCTTTGGGGTGCTTGTTTTACGTGAGTCCCCTTGCCTCTCACTGTCTCACTGTTCACTTACTTGAGTAAGTGTTCGAAATGTTGACCTTCCACTTCAATGCATTTATTTATTCTTTCTGCAAATGACTTCATACATGATAGAATCATATCTGCAGAAATTTCTGCGCAAGCAGTTCTTATGCGTTCCACCATGTTTTCACGAGTCGTTGGTACTTGTTCATAAACCTTACCTTTTAGGTAACCCCATAGGAAGAAATCCGGAGATGTTAGATCAGGTGACCTCGCAGGCCAATTAATAGGGCCACCTCTACCAATCCACCTACCATTGTAATCACGGTCTAGTATTTCCCTTGCTACTCTTGAAAAATGTGCTAGGCAACCATCATGCTGAAACCACATTGTCCGTCGGACGTCCATAGCAACATCCTCAAGTAGTAATGGTACTACTTGTTCTAGGAAATCTCGATATTTTGTTCCATTCAAATTACCTTCAATGAAATAAGGACCAATGAGTTTATTTCCTATGATTCCACACCAAACGTTCACCGACCATGGACGTTGATGATTAACTTGTCGTAACCAATGGGGATTTTCTACGCTCCAATAATGCATATTATGCCTATTGACGCCACCATGGTTCGTGAATGTAGATTCATCTGAAAATAATACATTAGCAAAGAAATTGTGGTTCGTTTGCATTTTTTGAAATGCCCATTCACAAAACACCACGCGGTTATGAAAATCATCGCCATCTAGTTCCTGGTGCAGTGAAATGTGATATGGGTGAAACTTATGACGATGCAATATTCTTTGAATACTGTCTCTGGAAATGCCGGAATCGCGATGTAATTGTCGTGTGCTTACATGTGGATTTTGGTGAATAGCTGCTAGTACAGCTACTTCGTTAGCTTCTCCTGTAACTGTTAATCTTCGCTTCCTTTTTTTATTTGTACGCTGCCATCAGAGTGAAAGGCATTCACAACTTTGTAAAAAAAAGAACGCGAGCGAGCATTATCTGGAAAACGCTCAGCATACAACGCAACAGCATCGTCAATATTCCTCTTACATTCACCATAAATAAGAATCATTTCGATTTTTTCGGGAACTGTAGCAGGATTCATTTTTAACTTGCAATTCGATTTAAGCAATGAAGGGTAGACAAAAAATAGTCAGGTAAACGGAAAGTTGTTATTCTAAAAGCAAAGTGACCTCCGACCGAATTACTACCAATACAATGGACTTCAAAAACAGTCTTACACTGAGAGACCGTGAATACTAAATTTTAATATGGGGATTAGAAAGTCGCGATATCCATTTACTTCCCTTCAGGAAAGTAGAGAAAAATGTAGGTGAACTGGTTACGTGTGACTCAACTTATGTATAAAATGATATGCTATTTTATTTTCGAGTTATGTCGCCCTCTAGCGTTATGTAACAGAACCGGCGCCGGTGATGGCCGAAATGCAAGCGATGTACATGTATGAAACCACGTGAGTTCTCTCGGGGTCCGGTAGATGGCGACGAAATCCCCAAATGAAGTAAGAGTTTCGTTTTGTTTAATAGAAGCTGGTTTGACCGTCAATGCTCAGCTTATTTATTCTCGTTTCGGAAAAAACATACAGAGAGAGAATGAATGAGCTGAGTGAAGGGGCATGACGCGTTTTTTAATGGATTGCGTGATGTTCTCTTTTTGTTTATTAAATAATAAAGTTAAAACCTAAAATGTAATTTTATTGAAGGTAGAAAACTTATTTATAAAATTGCTTCCATATTGTATGCACAATTTTTATGTAATCAGTTTTGATTTTTAATATGAAGAATATCAATTATTCATAATCTTAATTTTTCGAATGGACATTATTAAAATTTCATATTCAGAATAACAATTTTCGCAATTGATATTACTAAATTCTAATATTAAAAATTCTAATATTAGAATTTTTAATATTAAATTTTCATAAATGGATCAAATTGTCCCTATTTGCCCCCTGGATGCCCCCCTTCGTGTCGAACAACTTTCATTCGACAACTTTTTTGATTCTGTGCACAGTTCTCGAGGTATTTCAATGTCTTCGGATAAATTTGGATTTTTATCGATTACAGCGCCACCTGTGAACCAAAATGCAATAGCTCCTAGGTCAAATTGGTGTACTTTTTTCCGGAGAATCCAAATCTGTAATAAAAACTGGGGGTTCCTATTTAAGTTTTATTGTTTTTGCCCCCACTCCACCCCCAGGGGATGGGGGAGGGGGTAAATTTCATTATCACGGGATGCCCCCCTTCGTGTCGAATAACTTTCATCCGACAACTTTTTTTGATTCTGTGCATAGTTCTCGAGATATTTCGATGTCTTCAGATAAATCGGCCACCCTGTATATATACACATATATATCGATTGTATATAACTATATATAACTTAAAACAGTTGTATATAGATTGCATATAATGACAGATTATATATCTATTTCCTTGACCGTACTTTACTTAGAATAAGGTGCGCTCGACCGAAGATTCGAGGATCACCATTCTGCAATTTGCGAAAATTGGCAGTTTCAAGTGGCTGTAACTCAAAAACTAGCCATCTAGGGACTTCGGGCCTAAGGACACTTTTGATCTACATGATATGAACTATTATTTGCCCCCAGTTTCGAGACATTCGACTGAGAGCCATTTTCCTATGATTTCCTGCGGGGTCCTTTTCTCATCTAAAAATAGGCAAAGGAAATTTCATTGCACAATATATACTCTAAATTGCGTAATGATATTATTACCCTAAAAGGCACTGAATTCCTTACCATTTACCGCATCGAATAACCTAACTAGTGACTTATAATGAAATTTTTTCATCTACGTATCGGTATTTTAATTCTTCCATGTTTGGTATCTGGTTATATGGACATTGGATATTCGGGCGTTTTGAAGAATGAGGGATGGTAAATTTTATAATTTTTGGGTCATCAAAATAGAATCCACTCGAACATAAATTACATACTAGATGTCCAGATTTTTGATTCCGTCGATTTTAAATACCCAGTAGTCACACACTTGAACGATGGAACGGAACGATAAACGGTAGTTTATTGCCAAAACGCTAGGAGCGAACGCGGCGCTCGCGGCTGAATTTTCCACCCTCTAACGAAACGGATTTCCATTTGATATATGTGAAGAGCCAAGGGGGTCGTTTCAGCATGATTGCATTATACTTATTATTACCTGAAACACTTGCCCAAGGTCCTCATATATCTAATATTTAATTTGACATTTCGTTTAATTTCACATTTCTTTAATTTCCCATATTGTTTTATAAAATGAATCTTAGAAGTCGGGAAAAAGCGTATTTGTTGTAAAAATACAAAGATGACATTAATATTGATGGATCAAAACTCCCATCTAATGAACAAGTCCTACGATACTTTCTCTTTCTCCATAGAATTAATAATGAGTTTGTTCGCGATGCGTCGAAAAAATGTATCGAAAAAATCGAATTAATATGGAATAAGATTGGTATTCCAGTACACCGACAAGTAAAATCAGTGATGAAATTAGAGGCACTGTTTAATCGTTGACTTGCGTTGAAACAGAATTCATTACGGCGTAGTAAAACCCAAATGGAAAATGAAAATAAATTTCGTGAATATTTGCGCGAATTATTTGATATTGCTGACGACAATGCATTAAATATTATAAAAGTTGATGAAGTGAAAGCGTTCTTGTTAGCACAACGGGAAAAAAGTCGCCAAGGTTCACTGTCATCTGCCACCAAAAGGAAAGTTCTTAAAAGAAAAATGATAAATGACGAACATACCCTTACAAAGAAAAGACGGGAAATAAATGGAACCAATGACAGTTTAGAAGAAGAGTCTTGTGTGGAAGTCAGTGAGGTTAATAGCAGTACTCGTACTTCAAGTTCAGTAACATGTAATTCTACTTGGAGCCCTACTCTTGGTCCTTCTGTTCCTGCACGTGGTCGAATAAAAATGTTGACTCCATCTCTACTGGCTACATTAGATCGAACGAAGACTTCCAATCAAACACCATTCATGATTATTGGAGAAACTGCCAAAGCCCTTGGTCATGACATTAATCATTTTTCTTTAAATGAAAGCACCATTCGTCGAGAACGTCAGAGGTATAGAAAAAGCGTTGCTACCAATATACAGTTAAACTGTTAACCTGATGTTTCCTTAATTGTTCATTGGGATGGGAAGAATCTGCAAGACCTCACTACTCAAGATAACGTTGATCGACTACCAATATTGGTATCTGGTTTAGATGGAGATTCACAACTGCTGGCTGTACCTAAAATTGAGCCTGGCACTGGAAAAGCGCAGGCTGAAGCAGTCTTCGAAATTTTAAATAAATGGAGTATTCATGAAAAAGTGCAAGGGATGTGCTTCGACACAACAAGTTCTAATACTGGCCGAAAGGCTGAAGTCTGTATCATTCTTGAACAGTTACTCGAACGTGATTTACTTCACCTTGCCTGTCGACATCATATTCTGGAATTGATAGCTGGTGCAGCATTCTCGGAGATCATGGGCCCTTCCTCGTCTCCAGAGATCCTTCTCTTTAAACGATTCCAAAAAAAGTGGAATACATTAAATCAGCTGCAATATAATGATGCTTCCACAGATCAGGTTACGTTTGAAGCAATTGCTGAATCCAAAGAAGAAACAGTGAATTTTTTAAATGCTGTTTTAATGGAAAAACAACCTTCTGATGATTATCGCGAATTGATTGAACTCACCTTGGAATTTCTTGGCGCGCCACCAGTTCGTGGTGTACATTTCTCAGCACCAGGACCAATGTATCAATCTCGGTGGATGTCTAAAATTATTTACTCCTTTAAGGTGTGGATATTTCGTACACAATTCACCTTAAAACAAAGTGAAGAAAAAGGCCTCCGAAACCTTTGCATTTTTTTTGCTACACTTTATGTAAGAGCTTGGATAAATGCACCGATTGCTACAAGAGCTCCTCACGATGATTTGAAATTTCTTCAGTCTCTTGTAGCATATAAGGCAAAAAAATCCAGCAATTTCCAAAGTAACATCTCAAAAAATGTATAAACACCTCTGGTATTTATCTGAGGAGTTGGTGGGGCTTGCAATATTTGATAATAATGTCAGTACCGAAATAAAAAATGGCATGGTGGAAGCTATGTTTAATAAGGAAGGGGAAGATGAACCTCTGAAGCGCGCTAGTGTAGAACTAGAAATCATTAAAGATACAAGTCTTGTAGATTTTACCACAAAAAACAGTATGTCATTATTTATAAAACTAGGCTTACCTAATGGCTTCCTTTCATTACCTGCACCCCAATGGGAGGAAAATGCTGAGTTTCAAGAAGCTAAAAAAAGTTAACATCTTTGAAGGTAGCAAACGATCATGCGGAACGAGGCGTAGCGCTGATTCAGGAATATTCTGGAAGATTAACAAAAGATGAAGAACAAATGCAATATTTACAAGTTGTTTCCGATTACCACAAACAATTACCCAAACTTAATACAAAAACTTTAACAAAAACCCAAAAATAAAAAAAAGAATAAAAAAGAAAATTACAAAAAAATTACAAAAGATAATAGCGAAAAAATAAAAAAATTAAATAGTCCAAAAATGAAAAGAAAGGAAATAATCATAAAATGAAAAAAAAAATAGAGTCGATAACCGCCACGTCCTCGATTCGTGACTCCAGGTTCGGCAGAGAGCGGAATATAATGGTAACTCAATAAACAATTGCATATTTTCAAACATAATAAAATTTCATATTTGTTACAGTGCGCGTAACCTGTGAATTACGCAAACATACAACTGAAGATATTGTTCGCCTTCGGTTCGGCCGGCAATTCGCACATTCGTAGAAAAAAATGTTACCCACTTGTATCAAATAGTACTATATTCTAATGCACATCAACAATGCGTGAAACATTCCCTAATTTTCCAGATTTTCGATTCCATCAACGGATTTGGTAACGTTTTCGGATCGGTTCTAGAGCGATATGATTTTGAAATTTACTATTCTTAACTTTTTATAAAATTTTAGTTATGTACACGAAGAACTGAATTTTAGAATGCATTCGGACAAAGTTATAGCTATTTAATTGCGATTTTTAGGCTTTTACCAATTTTTTTCGAGAAAATTATCAATATTACGTTTTATAACTGTGATTTTTTTACAACGATGACTACATCCAACCGAAGTAAAATCGGTTGCAACCACACCCGTTATAACTTCCGAGCTGAAACCCGAGAACCGAACTTTTTAGCTAGGCGGCTCAATATTTGAACAATTCGAACAATCGTTCGAATTGACCGCGGGGAGGGGCTGGGTTCTTTAAAAAAGGTTATACGATATATATATGAAATGACAAAGGTTTATTAAAAAGAAAAACACAAAATATAATTTGATGGACAATTCGAAATATTCGCCAAACGATCGGAATCTAAATCTTATTTCTGCGATTCCGCGTGGACCGTTATTTACCGGCCACTTTAAAAAAAGAACATGTTTCGTAATCGGAATAACTTCCCTATCGCGAAGGTATCTTGGGGAACGGCGCGCTTCGAAAAACGGCGCGATCTCTTTCGGTACGGTTTTCCAAAAATCCCGAAAACCCTTTCGAAATGGATCTCGCAGAGTAAATAATTGCTTACTTACAATAATCAGGCTACAGCCTCCTATGCGATTTCGATACTGATCAGGCGTCAGCCTCCGGTATTCCCTGTACTTATTGGGATGTTTCTCCCAACCACACTTTGACTTGGCGCTAGACTCAGACAGACTTTTCGGCGGGTCGAGTGCCGTGCCGCGGATCAACCAATGATAGGACATGATGCCCCATCAGTCAAAATTCGATATGTACAAGGTTACCTGTCTTTTCTTAACAGTCGTCACTTATGCGTGCTCTCTTTTTCACTTTTGAGCTTCGCGCGATCGCTACCATTTTGTCGCAACGTTCGCCAATTTCATCCTTGTCTCTCCCACCTGAAACACATAAGTCGCTTTCGCACATTAGAATTAAATATCGGTCGCTTCTTTGGAATTGCCCGTGGAGCAGACGTGCGCTTCTCGCGATTTCTGCGGACTCTCATACTTGCGTACACTCACGCACACTAACACGCTATTTGCCGTGTTACAACTCGACCGAAAATTAATATTATTTGATCGGATTAGGGCCATTGCCTTCGGAAAACATCCAAGAAAAGATACCGAAATTTGTAGATATTCAGAACGAATGCGGTAAAAATGCTACGTAAAGTACTGAAAAAACTGTTTCTCTTATGGAAAAACAATGTTAAAATTGAAAGGCTCTTGAGCGACCTCTCAATTTTAACCGATCAGGCTAAAATTTTCTCCAGTTCATTTTTTCACACAAATGAAGAAATTCCGGGGGGACCCGTAAGAAATTTGAAACATGTATACCGTCCATTGCGTGAAATGTACCATATCCATCAATAGTTTTAATATTAAAATCTGCATTGTCAAATACAAATTATGATAATGCTCCTTCCAGAACGACATCTCCGCCTTCTTTTCATGAATTTTCGTACGCTAAAACTTTAGTGCATGTCGCAGAAAATCTCAAATTTGCAAGTACATAAATTAATGCCATTGAACTTCTTGTATAAGAATGCCCCAACTCCGATTTTGACTGACGAATAAAAAGATCGAGGCCAAACAGCACTTATTATAGCATGTGCGATTGGCGTACATTTCATATTTAATGAGTGTAAAGCTTGCGTACTAACGGTTCGTTTCGTTTTCTTTGTGACATCAGATAAAAATACATTCAATGATGTAGGTATTCTGACTCGACATTTTGAAGGAAATCATTCGAGGGCGGATATTTGCTCGTGTCAAAAACGACTGATCTGATATCTTCGCGGATTATGGCCTCAACCTTTCTTCGTCGACGTTCGTTTTTCGTTGGGAAATACCATGTGTCCGAAATCAGCTTGTATCCAGTATATTTAAAGCATACCATTGTACCTCATTCTGAACTAATTATAATTATATCGTCCCCATATTTCTTTATCAATTGCACTCGTACAGTATACACGGAAGGACAATAATCTCTCTCAATCACAGACATTAGATCAGACAAGTGAAATTGACATTCACCACTATTTTCTTCTAGGTAAGAATATATGTAACTCATAGCGTCATCAACTTTATTTCCTTCAGGTGGACCTTTCGGACGCCCATTTAACGGTTTATCATACACTTACCGATGACTGCAGTTTGAATGAAAACGACATCCGGCGACAATTAAATCAGAGGATGAATTTACACGTTTTAAAAAAGACAGAGATTGTTCATCGCCACGTTCCGTAAGAATATTACGAATACTTTCCACTGTTTTTTTATATTTTAATGTCACTATGTTCTTCTTTTTCTTACTGGAAATTAACCTCAGTTCCCTACCCGTCGGTAAATCCAAACCACATAACAGACATTTATTTGCAAAATCAAAATCTGGTTCGGTCTCTGACTGTTCACAGACTTCTTCGTCGTTTTCTACAGATTCATTATGCACTTCATTTATAGATACTCGTAAATCAGTGTACTTCTTGTAACAATCACGATTAACCGTAATTTCTGTTACGTTTCCAATAAACGCTGATGTTCTTGTATTTCTCTTGACACACTACACCGTAATAATGTTCCCACAGCTCTCACTTTTGCTTCATAAATGTTTTCATCGCCTGCTGGCCATTTACATATAAAACATTCATTCATCGTTATTGTTTTTCACTACTTTTCTAAAAAAAAATGCGTCCGCACTCTCGCTATACATATACGAGTAGACCTATAATACTTTCTGAGATCTTCATATGAATTTATAAATTTATTAATTTTTATAAACAATTCTTGATAATTCTTGATATATATATATATATATATTCATTTAAATATAAGTAAAGAAAATGTGTATTTCAACAATATATTGTTAAATTTCAAACAACACATTAGTCCGTCAGCCTGCTCTGACGCCGCGCGCCGCCCGGCAAGTGGACACCGCAACTGCCAGCAGCTGTCCTGGGCTCAATTTACATTGAATCGAAATAAATAAGTAGCTTAAATTCAAGGAAATTTCAAGGGCTACAACTTTTGTAGGAAAGAAATTTCACGATATACTCACTGAAACGAAATAATGAGAAAAAAAAAAACAAAAAAAAGAAAAAATTTGTAGACGGTTTTCTGGCTGTAAAAAAAATTAATAATTTTAGATTAGGATCGTCTAAATGGGGGTTGTAGGGGTTGAAAATACCTACAAAATAAGAGGTTACACGTCCATTTTCGTTTAGAATTGACCGAGTCATTGCGAACAAATTTCGCTTCCCTCTCTCTTGCTTGAAAGTGTTCCCTCTGAAGCTTGAAAATGTGTAAGGTCTGGGGATACGACAATTGGGAAATAAGATTTTTCAACACCCCAACATGCCAGAAAAGAAATTAGAAAATTGTCATCACTTTGTGGTAAAACCCCTTTTTCGGCTAGAATGACTGGCCTATTAAAGTTTACTACAAAATCTTTCCCTAAAAAGTCAACATTTTGTGTTTTAAGAGTTCTATTATTTCGCGAAGCTTTCTTCCATTTCTGTCGATACTGAGGGAGGAAATTTAGAAGTAGCTTATTTTTTATCGCAGATAATTGAGTGTCATTATATAATTTCTTATTTTTTTTTAGTCTTCTACAAGCTGTACCTTTATCTTCATATCATATTCATTATAACTCCAGATTAGTTCGCACAGATCGGCATTTTTTATTGTATAGTTAATTTTTACGTTAGAGAAACTCCAAGATTATATAAGAATAAATTCTAGATTTTAAATAATACGTGTCGTGAAAGATGGTAATACCGGTCACGTGAAGAACATCTAAAATATAAAATTTATTAAATTATCGCGGTTCATTGGCACAGTTAAAAAGTAACAATTATTAATGATTATGAAAGAATGACAAACGCGTGGGCGTTTATATATATATGCGTATTCCAGATATCATATACGTACAGTGCAATACATTATAAATGATTATTCTAGTTATCTTCTAAACATGGAATTTGAATATACGTTTTCACTTCTGATGACAGACTCAATATGCGTAGTAAAGAGTTCACTATTTCACTTGCGGGGATCAGAATTAACTGTATTTATCGGTAATCAATTGGCTTTTTTTTCTTGGCATGACTGAATGAGGAAATCGAATCTCCGCGACTCAATGAGTCAAAATGTGTCTTCATTCAAACTGCGTGGATAAAAAGGATTATTATAATAATTAATTAAAATTTATTGCTCTGTACATATACGATATCTCGAATACACATACATACCTTCATGCGTTTCACATTTTTACATAATGTTCGAATTTCACTAACTACGTGAAAATTAAGGACATAGTAAAAAATGTTGAACTAAGTGATATTTTATGAAATTGTAATGAAATCGGTATAAATATAAAATTGCACGATGATGCTCAATTACTAAAGATAGAAAATAAGCTACTTCAGAATTTCGTTTATTAGTACAAAAGAAATGCTAGAAAGCTTGGCGAAAGAAGAGAAATTATAAAATTCAAAATGTTGACATTTTAAGAAAAGATTTTGTTGTAAACTTTCAATCACACGACATCGACAAAAGAGGATGCAACATCTGGAACAAAGTGGATAACGCCGTCTGTCTTTCAATAAAAAATAGACAATGACAAAGATAAGGAGATCCGATAAATTAGCTTCATATCATACCACAACAGAATTTCAGCATGCTTTTGAAACAGAAGCATAGGTAAATGGCTATCGTGATCGTTACTACGAATTGACTGGCATCGGTTTTTATGAAGCAAAGGTTAATCAAGCATATATACAGGGTGGCCGATTTATCTGAAGACATCGAAATATCTCGAGAACTATGCACAGAATCAAAAAAGTTGTCGGATGAAAGTTGTTCGACACGAAGGGGGGCATCCAGCGATAATTAAATTTACCCCCTGCCCCATCCCCTGGAGGTGGAGTGGGGGCAAAAACAATAAAACTTAAATAGGAACCCCCATTTTTTATTGCAGATTTGGATTCTCCGGAAAAAAGTACACGAATTTGACCTAGGAGCTATTGCATTTTGGTTCACAGGTGGCGCTGTAATCGATAAAAATCCAAATTTATCCGAAGACATTGAAATACCTCGAGAACTGTGCACAGAATCAAAAAAGTTGTCGAATGAAAGTTGTTCGACACGAAGGGGGGCATCCAGTAATAATGAAATTTACCCCCTCCCCCATCCCCTGGGGGTGGAGTGGGGGCAAAAACAATAAAACTTAAATAGGAACCCCCAGTTTTTATTGCAGATTTGGATTCTCCAATATTGACACTTTTCGCCCGCGTAGCGGATATGGAATACGGTCAGTCTAACAAAGCCGGGAAAAAATACATTTAGCGTTACCCAGCAACAACGACGTGGACGTAGTATTTTTCTGTTCCCTTTGGGGTGCTTGTTTTACGTGAGTCCCCTTGCCTCTCACTGTCTCACTGTTCACTTACTTGAGTAAGTGTTCGAAATGTTGACCTTCCACTTCAATGCATTTATTTATTCTTTCTGCAAATGACTTCATACATGATAGAATCATATCTGCAGAAATTTCTGCGCAAGCAGTTCTTATGCGTTCCACCATGTTTTCACGAGTCGTTGGTACTTGTTCATAAACCTTACCTTTTAGGTAACCCCATAGGAAGAAATCCGGAGATGTTAGATCAGGTGACCTCGCAGGCCAATTAATAGGGCCACCTCTACCAATCCACCTACCATTGTAATCACGGTCTAGTATTTCCCTTGCTACTCTTGAAAAATGTGCTAGGCAACCATCATGCTGAAACCACATTGTCCGTCGGACGTCCATAGCAACATCCTCAAGTAGTAATGGTACTACTTGTTCTAGGAAATCTCGATATTTTGTTCCATTCAAATTACCTTCAATGAAATAAGGACCAATGAGTTTATTTCCTATGATTCCACACCAAACGTTCACCGACCACGGACGTTGATGATTAACTTGTCGTAACCAATGGGGATTTTCTACGCTCCAATAATGCATATTATGCCTATTGACGCCACCATGGTTCGTGAATGTAGATTCATCTGAAAATAATACATTAGCAAAGAAATTGTGGTTCGTTTGCATTTTTTGAAATGCCCATTCACAAAACACCACGCGGTTATGAAAATCATCGCCATCTAGTTCCTGGTGCAGTGAAATGTGATATGGGTGAAACTTATGACGATGCAATATTCTTTGAATACTGTCTCTGGAAATGCCGGAATCGCGATGTAATTGTCGTGTGCTTACATGTGGATTTTGGTGAATAGCTGCTAGTACAGCTACTTCGTTAGCTTCTCCTGTAACTGTTAATCTTCGCTTCCTTTTTTTATTTGTACGCTGCCATCAGAGTGAAAGGCATTCACAACTTTGTAAAAAAAAGAACGCGAGCGAGCATTATCTGGAAAACGCTCAGCATACAACGCAACAGCATCGTCAATATTCCTCTTACATTCACCATAAATAAGAATCATTTCGATTTTTTCGGGAACTGTAGCAGGATTCATTTTTAACTTGCAATTCGATTTAAGCAATGAAGGGTAGACAAAAAATAGTCAGGTAAACGGAAAGTTGTTATTCTAAAAGCAAAGTGACCTCCGACCGAATTACTACCAATACAATGGACTTCAAAAACAGTCTTACACTGAGAGACCGTGAATACTAAATTTTAATATGGGGATTAGAAAGTCGCGATATCCATTTACTTCCCTTCAGGAAAGTAGAGAAAAATGTAGGTGAACTGGTTACGTGTGACTCAACTTATGTATAAAATGATATGCTATTTTATTTTCGAGTTATGTCGCCCTCTAGCGTTATGTAACAGAACCGGCGCCGGTGATGGCCGAAATGCAAGCGATGTACATGTATGAAACCACGTGAGTTCTCTCGGGGTCCGGTAGATGGCGACGAAATCCCCAAATGAAGTAAGAGTTTCGTTTTGTTTAATAGAAGCTGGTTTGACCGTCAATGCTCAGCTTATTTATTCTCGTTTCGGAAAAAACATACAGAGAGAGAATGAATGAGCTGAGTGAAGGGACATGACGCGTTTTTTAATGGATTGCGTGATGTCCTCTTTTTGTTTATTAAATAATAAATTTAAAACCTAAAATGTAATTTTATTGAAGGTAGAAAACTTATTTATAAAATTGCTTCCATATTGTATGCACAATTTTTATGTAATCAGTTTTGATTTTTAATATGAAGAATATCAATTATTCATAATCTTAATTTTTCGAATGGACATTATTAAAATTTCATATTCAGAATAACAATTTTCGCAATTGATATTACTAAATTCTAATATTAAAAATTCTAATATTAAAAATTCTAATTTTAGAATTTTTAATATTAAATTTTCATAAAGGGATCAAATTGTCCCTATTTGCCCCCTGGATGCCCCCCTTCGTGTCGAACAACTTTCATCCGACAACTTTTTTGATTCTGTGCATAGTTCTCGAGGTATTTCAAAGTCTTCAGATAAATTTGGATTTTTATCGATTACAGCGCCACCTGTGAACCAAAATGCAATAGCTCCTAGGTCAAATTGGTGTACTTTTTCCGGAGAATCCAAATCTGCAATAAAAACGGGGGGTTCCTATTTAAGTTTTATTGTTTTTGCCCCCACTCCACCCCCAGGGGATGGGGGAGGGGGTAAATTTAATTATCACTGGATGCCCCCCTTCGTGTCGAACAACTTTCATCCGACAACTTTTTTGATTCTATGCATAGTTCTCGAGATATTTTGATGTCTTCAGATAAATCGGCCACCCTGTATATATGTATATATATGTATATATATATATATATATATATATATATATATATATATATATATATATATATGTATATACATATATATATATATATACAGGGTGGCCGAAAAGTATGGAAACGTTCCTGTAGGCATAGCTGACGCTGTGATCAATTTTTAGGGGTCGACTTTTAAAACTTTTAATCTAGTAACTTTTGAACAAATGAAGGTTTTGACAATTGCCGAATTAAGCGAAACCATTTTTTAAAAATATCTATTTTTACCTGTTTTTGATGTTAGAAAAAATGTAAGGTGATGAGTGGATTCGTGTTTCAGATGACAAAATACATCGGATAGCATAAAAACACTATAAACATGCACTGAATTTTTATTTCAGGCAACATTTTTTCCAATAAATTAAGAGCTTCCGGGCGCCATATTGGAGCGGCCATTTTGAATTTTGCAAATACGCACTCGGCATTCGAAAGTATAGACCTTAAGCTGCAAAATGAGCCCTCATTCGTATTTTTTTTTGTTTTTAATTGTGGGCAGAGCAGTGTTCGGTTGACGTGGAATGTCCCATGTATACATATATTTCATTAATTTAAAATGGCTGAAATAAAATGTCGGATCATTTTTCTGAATACACTCGGATTTGAATGCAATTCGTTCGTTGCAGACTTGCAATAGACGATACCATTTTTGAAATTTGTAGTGGGTGTAGGTGGACGATTTTGAGAACCTTTTTTTAATTTTATTTAAAAAAATGTTGTTTTAACTTGTTTTTACATTTAAATTCACATAATTCGGTATTTTAATTTTGCTTCATTGAAAAAGCCATGGAATCACGGAATCTAAAAGTAATGATTTTGATTTTTTAGGTTTAGTATTTCTATTATTTTATTAAGCTTGTGCCAACTATTGAATAAGATGTTTAAATTGATGTCCTTCAGCAACTTGACAATATCCCAATCGTACATAGAAATTATCATTTACTTTTTGCAGCGTTTCATGAGATATCGAATTAGAACATTGAATTATTCTTTCCTTTAATTCATTAATGTCTATAGGCTTTGTTTGGTACACCTTGTTCTTCAAAAAACCGCAATAAAAATAATCCAGAGGAGTTAGATCCGGTGACTTTGGTGGCCACTCAATCGAAACTCTCCTGCCGATCCAACGCCCGGGAAAAATGTTATTCAATCGATTGCGTACAATCAAACCAAAATGGCACTGAACACAATCCTGTTGAAACCAGACATTGTCAAATACTGTACCAGTAATACTTTGGATTGCTGGTATAACATAGGAATACGATAAATTTAAGTACGCCACAGCTGTGAAGATCTCTTCAACGAAGAAAGGTCCAACAATTTGATAGCACAAAATTCCAGTCCAAAACATTGATTTTCTGTGTGAGTATCTCTCATCCAATAAGGATTTTCGTCTGACCAATATCCCATATTGTATCTAGTAGCTTCATCGGAGAAGCGTATCCAGAACTTGAAAAACTCATTTTCGTCACCTCGTCTCATAATTTCCTTACAAAATTCTACTCTACGATCGAAATCGTCTTCCGAAAGCTCTTGCACAAATTTTATTTTATATGGATGAAACTTATTTTGTCATAGTATTTCATGGACAGACGATTTGCCGATACCAGTGCAATTGTTGTGCAATTTTCCTAACTGACGTATGGACCTCCTCAACAACACAAGCTCAGATTACTAAACTGTTATCTTCGTTTGTAGCCGTTTTCGGTCTCCCCGATTTTGGACGATCTCTGACAGAGTCAGTATCGTGAAATCAAGAAACAGTTTTACAAACAGTTGATTTGGATATGGATAGATCAGGATGGGTATCATTAAACTATTAGGCGACTTATTCGTAAGATCTTGTTTTATTACCACATCCTCGTAGAATAAGGATTTCGATTCTTTCTTTTTCCGTCAAAGACATTTTATATCAAAAGCAAGGAGGCAGAATAGAGAATTTAAAAAATGGAAGAAATTTTGAGTAAATAGTGATAAAACGAAAAAAATTAAAAAATAAGAAAAAATTATAATGGTAGAAAATTAAAAGTAAAATTGTCTTACGGATAAGCGCAGTATTATCGTATCACTCGAGCCACACTCAATATAAATTTTGCTCGATCTTCCAGTTAGAATATTCGGAACAAAATGCACTTCCGTTAGGAAAAAGTAATCAAGAAGTACACGAATGTTGCGATCTATCAACGAGATATTGTACGAAATAGTCGTGAAAAACTTGAAAGTTCTATCACACGCAAAGAGAAATTTCAAATGTTTATTCTGTGTGTCACCTTCAACGAAAACAAGGTTTTTGCGTACGTGAATCTTTTTCAGCAGGATCGCATACTTTATTTATTGAGACTCACAAAATCTCGTGATTCGACGGCACTTATTGTAAGAAACTCGTTCTAAATTTTTAATATTTGAACCAGTTTAGCATAATTTTAATTTCGATGATTACGGCGCCATGTATCCACTAAAACAATCGTACTAAGAAGGTAAAATTTAAGTAACTTTTTTTGAACAAACGAAATCTGCAATAAAAATTATTATTTTTTTATTCGACCAATATTTCTCGTAATATCCGGCAGTTTACACAGTTTTCACGAAACGGTCCTGTAGAAAGAGAAAAATTTTCAATTATCGCTGAAACACGTGAAACAATGGAAAGGACAAAATGTAAGAAAAAATATCAGAAATCGGCCATTGATAGTTTCAAATCCATGTTAAAGAGAAGGGTGCTATGAATTTTGTGTGCTATGTTGGATCCGAATATTGGTTTCTGAGATTAAAAATTGCAAACGACGAATACTTCCGCGACACGTGGACGCAACGGCATCTTTCTTGAATTCGTCTCGAAATGACCTTTCAAAATAGCCCTCACTTGACCCATGTTGCCATTTAAGATATTCACCCACCCTCGTGCCCCCCCCCCCCTCTTGGGGCGGGGGGTTGGAACCCCGCAAAAAAATAGATTCACGTGTTTCAGCGATTTTTGAAATATCTTTTCTTTCAACAATTACAGGACCGTTTCCATACTTTTCGGACACCCTGTAAATATTATGGACATCAAGTTGACAGAACTTGCGCGAGAAAAAAAGGATTGACTGATTGATACCCATTTATTAGGTATTCAGTACGTTTAAATGTATAAAACAATCATTCGCTCGTTCCGTTGAGCAAAAAATATTGTACAAATCAATTATTACAACTATAGATTGCAAACAAATATAAAACTATGTAAATTTAAATTATGCGAGTTGAAAATCTATTACTCGCATACATTTAAAGTTCGCGGATGGCGTACCGTTACAAATATTATCGGTTGTAAGTCACAAATAATTTATAATGAAGTATAAGTTTAAAATATGTATAAAGAAGACATTATTAACGAAAAAGGTTAGATTTCGGATGTGAGCTACGATTGACGAAGAAAATGCAATAAGGCGATTTTAAAGGTAGTTAATGAGGGCGATTGACGAATGTGAGCCGGCGGGATGTCCCAGAATTAATGGTGTGCCGTTATGTAATTGTCACTTAATGTTGGTTACATCACGCTCGATAACTATAGGTATTTTTGAAGAACTGGAATTACGGCGAAAGATAATACGACCAATGTGAGCCCAAACACGAGAATCTGGTACAGATTTAGCCGCTGATTTAGTCTTGTCTAATAATACGTACATTTGCCTAGTCAAAAAGTCGTTTATGTACAAAACCGTATTGCCTCCAGGATAAAGTTCTGGCGAAATATCTGCTTGAGTAACTTTCATAAATTTACGTTTGGCATTAATAATGTGTTTACGAATTTCCGACGAAACACATGCACAGAAATCGCAACTGTATTCATTGACGTATCATCCGTAGTTTCCGAGGTTTTGTTTAATTTCCTGGTGCCGGTAACGAATTTTTCCAAGTGAGTTACATTTACTTTCGCGAGAGATCGATTTACCATTTCTAGCAAAGGTAAATTGCAAGAAGAGGGGATACCAGTGATGACAAGTTCTGCACTTGTTGGCGCACATGCCCATACTTTTTTAAGGTCATTTATTTTAGAGCGGATCTCAGTTGTAATCCCACCAACATGATCTCTCAGGCGGGTTAAGTTGAAGTCACTTTCGAGAGATTGTTGCATAAAAACTGACATTTGTTATTCTAACATCAGTGATCGCCAAGCGTCAGGCAGGACTACCGCAGAGAGCTCAGAAAGCATATTCGCCGTGTTTATATTATTCATTGTATAATGTTCTAAGGACCGATGTATTGGTAGAGAAGAAGAAGAGCCAACAGACAAGGTAGGCGATACGGAACAAAGGAACAAGCTATCGGTTGAATCGTGAGTGGAAGTTGAAAAGGTAGGGAGACTCGCAGGTGAAACGGCGAAAGTAGAGGAAAATCCAAAATGAGACACAAAACTAGTCGATGCTGAGGAGGTGGACAAAGGGGAAAATGAGGAGGAGAAACAGATGACAGTCCGTCTAGCTAATAACTAAGTGATCGCGCCAACCGCACGTGTCCGGCTTATGCTTAATAAAATTGACGGCACACGAACGATGGAAAGCCGAACCGCACTCTGAGCACGCGTACTTACTGCGCACAAATTGCTTACATCTATGGCAGCTTAAAACATCTTGATGATGAGGTGAGAGCTGATTTTTATGTATTCTTCGTGTGTTCCTAGGCATGAAAATGGCGAAAGAAAATCCAAATGATCACTGACAACGCGATACAAACGTGAGGCTGATGTGACAGCTATGATCGACACTGCCGATCGTTATGTGTTGTGGCACGTGGTTGAATTATGGAGGTGCGTGTTGAGGTACATGCGCATTAAGATCTCCTGCCAAAAATTAGCAAAATGCCCTTGAAGTCGCAAAATTTCCACAGAAGAAAAATGCACAAAAACTGACCCATACGTTATTTTTTTTCGAAATACGAGAATAACCATATTCGAGTCGGGAGCCTGTAACTGCAGAACAGCATAAATAATAATTAAATAGCAATAAAGAGGATTGATGGCTAAAGACAGAGGGCTATAACATTGACACAATATTCCATATTCGACGCCGGTCCAACGGGGCCGTAAGCGGTCGTAAGCTGATCGTAAGAAGATCGTAAACGGTTGAAAAGAGGTTGTAAGTGGTCGTAAGGTGGTCGTAAATAGTTTCAATCAAGTCGTGGGGTGATCGTAAGCCAGTCTGGGGCCCTTGCATAAGATACAAAAATACTACTTTAGATGGGGACCTTATTTCTCCCTATGGAAAAATGATACTGATGTGCGCATTCGCGTAAACGTTGTGACAGAATGAGCCACTTTCCTCCCGTGGAATATGGACATTCGGGCTAAGTCGGGAAAAAATAATATTCTTTTTTAGTGACGATGTTGTTCAATCGAATCGTACTTCTGGTTCGAGTGGAGGAATTTGTTCCACGAAACATAATCAGCCATCTGTATTCCGCCATTTTGAATTTCCAACATCAGAGTTGAGATTCGTAATCAGCGACCGTACAAACCCACGACTACCCAATTTCATGAAAAATGGTTTATCATAAAAACGAGTGCCGGAAAGGAAAAATTTCGTCTTTTGATATGTCCATATTTACCTGAATTTTTTTAGGTTAGGTTGAATTAAATAAAAATTACCGCAGTACCTACTTATTACTGAGGCTTTCACAAGTATTTAAAAAAAAAATCATTGAAATCGGTTATGAATTCGAATTTTGACCCTAAAATGGCACTGTCTGCTATAGCGAGCACGTCGCGGGGATTATCCCATCGTTATCCGAGATACGACCCACGACGTATCGACCGCGGATAAGACGCTGACATTACCGATAACTGGCGGCGGTGGTCGGTAGCGTTCATAAATTCGTACCTTCGCAGCAAGGTTCCCTGTTTATTCCGAACACTGGACGTAAGCAGAGAAAATTGCCCGGGCGGGTATTCAAACTCGGGACCTTCGCGACGTTCAGTTCGTGCGGACTAGTCTGACGCCTTGGTGGTAGGTATTTATATTTTACTTCCAACAAGTGGAGTTCAGTATATGTAATTACTTGGCTATTGAGATACTTTTTTTCTCACTTTATATTGCAGACTTAATAGTGCGATCTATACAGTGATGAGAAAAAGTTCCGGAACGGTGATACGTCTTAGCGGGCGTGCATTTTCGGGGAATATGTTTCAGATATAAGTTTAAGGATTTCTCCCCAGCTATTCAATGAGACTATTAAAATTGACCTTGAAAATGATCTTGACGGTTATTTCAAGGTTAGGTTAATTTCTTTTAATAGGAACCCCTATTTTTCGAGAATATTTTCCTATTGAGCAGGAAATTTTTCGTCTGAGTATGATAAAACCAATATTTTGCTGAAGGTTATTTCAACGTGAAACTTATATGTTCCAGTAACGGCGAATTATATCAGCGGGAATGTATTTTCGGATTTCCAACATGAATTTCCCCCTCTTTCCAAATTCACGGTAAAAAATAGTGGTTCTCATTTGTAAAATTCAACTTGACCATGAAATTACCAAAATAATAGTGAAGGTCGAAATTAATATCACCATTAGATGGATAGGGAAAAATCCTTAAACTTTTTCTGAAACAATATCCCGGAAAATACACTCTCGCTGAGATAATTCGCCGTTACTGGAACATTTAAGCTTCACCTTGAAATTACCTTGATTAAAATATTGGTTATTTTATTTTTTTATTTTATTTTATTTATTTATTTACGGGCATTGATGCCCTTAATACAAAAAGAAAACAGAAAATTATCGTACAATAATATAATTTTATAAGAACGACAGAAATTACAAATTAAAAATTAGAAAATACAAATCATATGCGCCTAAACGAAAATAATAATAAGCATAAAAATAAAAATACAAATACGACTACACTGAAAGACTTAATCACGAGACGAATTGATCACGTGTAATATACAAACAGATAATCCGATGCCAGTTTTTTGAATCTACCACATTCAGATTATTCCACGCATGCTTAAGTCTAGGAACGGGAGCAAAAAATAAATAATTGCTACTATATGGCTTTTCATAAATGATACGTGGATTTCGAATGGAATATGGTGTGGTTCTAAACGGAAACAGTCCCGTTAAGTCGTCACCCAGCGAAAATTTCAAGATGCGATAAACAGTGGATACATCGTGAAAAGTGTGTAGCGATTTAATAGTTGGGAATTTAAATCTTTTGGCAATTGCATTATAATTGTGATCGAAACGCGACATAGGATGTCCTGATTTAAAGGCGAGATATCTGAGAGATTTTCGCTGGACTCGTTCCAACATGTTAATTTCAACCTTAGTATACGGTGACCAGATAGGGGCCGCATATATTAAATGTGGAAGTACTAATGACTTTATGAGATACGCAATTGTCTCTGGATCTTTAAAGTCCTTAGTTGCCCTCTGAATAAATCCTAACATCCCAGACGCTTTCGAACTTGAGTGTATTAAATGATCCGTAAAAAAAAATCATCACGAACAATTACTCCAAGATCGACATGTTTGACAGCTCTTGTTAAAGTCTGATTAGAACACTTATAAGCAAATTCAAATTTCCGTGAACACCTACTAAAACTCATGCATTTGCATTTATTTATGTTTAAATTGAGGGCATTTAGCTCAGACCATAAACCAATCGAATCCAAGTCCATCTGTAGTTTTGATGCATCCCTCGGGGATGTAATTTTAGAAAAAACCTTCACGTCATCAGCAAAAATCAGGAACTTAGAGTATCGAATAAATTTACCAATATCATTAATATAGAAATTGAACAGAATTGGTCCTAAGTGAGAACCCTGTGGTACCCCGGAGGGAACTCTACAGGACGAAGAAATATCGTTCTTGATTTTTACTCTTTGAGTCCGATTCGACAAGTAAGACTGGAGCCAACGCATAAAAGAGCCGCTAAAACCCAGATGATTAAGTTTACTCAAAAGGATAGAATGGTTAATTGTATCGAAGGCTTTGGAAAAGTCTAAGTAAATAGTATCAACTTGTGAGTTAACGTTCAAGGCATTAGAAACGAAATCTGAAAACAGTAATAAATTCGTGACCGTTGATTTCCCTCTGGTAAAACCGTGTTAATTTCCAATAGTAGTAATACTGTCACCATGGAGAGACGTAAACAAACGTGACTCATCCTCCATTTCTACTCATTAAGGATGAGTCACGCTTATTCACGTCCCTCCATGGTGACAGATATACAAACTCTCTCTCCCTCTCTCTCGCACAAACTCACACACACACACACACGCGCGCGCGCGCGCTCGAACGCACGCACGGCTGAACGCACTAACGCACGCAGGCATGCACGCACGCACGCACGCACGCACATGCATATACGCGCGCGCGTCACACCACACACCTCATTCTATAGGTGACAAAAGGCGACCACGCGCTACCGTGATTCAAGATTGACTAAAGGTTTCTGGCTGCATCTTCCTACGATCCAGCTCTCTGTCGTGCGTACACGTGCACTTGTTTTGAAATTCAGCACATTCTTCAAAACCATACGTTAAGAAGTATGCTGTAGACAATATGCTAAACTAATGAAATCTACGTTTGAATAATTAAAACCATTACGTTTTCGTAATTGAAATACTTCATAATTGTCATTAAAATAAACGAAATTTATTCAAATCTATTTTTGTGACATATTCTCGACGATTCGTTTCTTTCAATATTTAATTATTAAAGTATAGAAAATACTACTACACAAATTATAATTTAATCTGTCTAAAAATAAAAATATTGGATTTCGTTGTATCGATGAAATGATACCTTTCGAGGATTTAATTTACGAGGTGATGAAATAAATAAACACTATTTATATATTTAAAATATTAAATTATTAATATTTTGTATTATTGCACATACAGATCTACATCATTTAACATTACGGTTATCCTTTAGTTAACTTATCAACTATCACTATTTTCTATTCATATTTTTGTTTTAGTGTGCAATTTAACAGAGGTTTTATAATTCGTTTAACTTATCAACGATAGGTCGTAAATGCATGAATATAAATTCATCGCTGCATCTTTCTATGATCCAGCTATTCGTGCGGTCACGTGCCCTTGTTTTGAAATTCAGCACATTTTTCAAAATCACATTTTAGAATATATCGTGTTACTGTTTAATTATCTCGGCGACATACTCAGCATGCAGAATTTTGAAGCGTACAATGCAATGCAACTAATATAAAATTTTAAATCGTATATTTTATAATTAATGTATCCAGTCTTCATCAGACACTGATTCGAACCATGTCGAAGCACGAAATTTTAATAGCGACCTTAAACGCCGTTAAAATTGCGTCGAAGTACGACGTATGTGTTAGAAAAAGGTGCGATGAGAAATTTTTAAGACAATTGCGCACTTACAGTACGCAGCAAATGTTAAAAATTATTCGCTATATCATTTCCCATTGCGGTCCGCGTTTGATTGCAAAAATGTACAAGTTAGGTGTATTTCAAAACAGTGAAGTGATGTTGACAATCGGTGCGTATCTTCAAAGTAGTGGTTTAGGTAGCGTACAGTGTCTACACGCATTAATGTGGACTTATAAAACGACACGTGGTAAGTAATAAATCCATCTGTACTAATATTATTCAATTAATTTTTCGACCCTTCTAACTGTATGCCGCGCCCACCCACACTCTTTATGAGGTACTACTCTATACGACAGGTGTTCAGAAGAGGTCCATAACTGAATTTTTATACAAAAAAGGATCATAATATGACTATTGAATTAATTTTTATATTCAAATCGACTTAAATAGATTCAGCATTCTATGCAACCCAAATTTCCGTTTGATAGAGTAATGACAAATAAAAAGAAGTTTTCTGTGATTTTACAATTTTTAAAAATATAACTGTTCGGTTTTTTCATACCGGCCACATAATTAATTTTCAACATCTCTGACCACCTATTTCTCGAGTAAGCAAACTGAATTTTTAAATGTTGGGTACTAACTAGTAAATAATTAACAGCTCGTCAAAATATGATGGAAGACGTAGAAGGGGATCTAGCCATACTTGGGTGCGTGTATGATGATGGAAAAAAAGGTAGAAATTAAAATTCATATATAATATTTGAACGTAAACTTACCTCATCATAAATTATTTGTAGCCAACCAAAATACGTGGGGTGAAGACCCAGCGGAAAATGCATTTCTCCTTGCAATCTCTGAAGAGATCATGTATAATAATGTAGTGCAAGGTAAACATTTGTATTACAAGTAAAATGTAAACTTAATTCTAAAATATTGATTTATTTATCCATCACGATAGGCGATAGAAATGGTACAATTCACCAGACCACTAATGAGCCAGGTACGTCAGGTACCTCTGATACTAACATATTTGAGGATATGTTGAATGGGAGCGACAGCGAGAGTGATGAATGTGATGGAAATACCCGACCACATAATAGAGGTAATAAAAGGACTATTTTGATAAATATAACGTTAATATTTTTAAAAATCCTTTTCACTTTTCTGTCCTTGAAGAAGATGAAGATGCCGAAAACGATGACGATACTGATGAAGACGGTTATACCGCCAGTAACATCACTAATCGTCATAGTAGCGGAAATTCTAACAACGTCGGTATCGGTAGTGATACTGAATCTGTTAGTGATTCATCTCGTGATGCCGATGATATTCATGAAAATGAATATGCACATGATGCAAGAGCACCATCTGTGGAAACGGTAGAAAATGCCCCACCTTCCATTGAACTAGTGTGGGAAGGTCCCTGTCAAGATAGTGGGTACCCTAGTACTGCTGATACAGATAGTGGTGCAGCTGGTACGTATGTTTATGATATTTAAATCTACTTTTCGGTATGATAGTATTCATCCATTTATATTCACAGGATTTTCCTTCCAGATGGGGCGCGGCCGTGAGCGGGTACGAGATGTCCACAATTATTTTACGATAGAATCGGAAACGTCACGATATTTTCCGAGATATCGCCTGAATGGTCGAGAAGTAAATGGACACATCCGTGAACCACCTGTAAACGTGGACGTTTGTATCTGGCTCGAGAGCTGTATGATATCGCTACATGGTTACCTTTGCGCACAAGCTAACCCTGATGACTTCATAGGATTAACATTGAATTCTCCTAAATTTCGTGGCGGACCTGTATGGTTATCGTTTCGCCCGGTCAGTACGTTTAATTTTAATGATTTATGGGACCTTCTCAACAGCGTTGTACAAAGTACAAACGATTTTGGTACCGGCGATAACTTAAAAATAAGCGTGTCCATTGTACAATCGCTGACAGGGAGTGGTCGTGTACCGCTAACGATTACAAATGTAAATAAAAGATCCATATTGAGTATACGGAACGATGATAACTTGTGTTTACCACGATCGTTAGTTACAGCGTGTGCTTATGTGGAGAGGGGCCAGATGCGCAAGGGGCCTTTGCATGAGTTTTGGGGGATGATACGCGATAGTCGAAGAATATTACAAAAAGAGAAGGCTATTGAGCTTGTTCGATTAGCACAAGTTGCAATGCCGTCAGATGTGGGATATGGGGTTTCAGATGTGGATAGGTTTCAATTATATTTTGCATCTAAGGGTATAGCTATAGTTATATATTCATTCCAAGGCTTCGGTCGCGGAGACATGCCAATTTATGATGGTACGGTGTGCGTAACAAATGCGGGTAACCAAGTTCTGCACACTTTGCGCATTATGTTTTATGAAAATTTGCGGCATTATCAGCCAATTTTAAATGTAGTGGCTGCAGCAGGGAGTAGGAAATATTGTATACCGTGCAATAGAGCGTATGCAGATAATCATAAATGTAAGAATGAGTGTGCCAAGTGTAAACATAAACCACCATGCAGTAGTGATACTCCCACCGTTAAATGTCAATACTGCTCTAGAAATTTCTTTGGCATGGCCTGTTTTGAATATCATTTAAAACGTGGCTCTTTTGATAAAAATCATACTGTTTGTGAAAGAATAAAATTTTGTGTAAATTGCTGTAAAATAGTACAACATAAAGGAGGAGAAGATCACGAGTGTGGTAACGCTTTTTGTAATACATGTAACGCCCGATTACCACTCGGACATTTTTGTTTTGTTCAACCAATCAAAAACAATGATGGATCACGTCCTAAAGCCCTTTACTTATTTTACGATTTCGAAACGCAACAATGTTTAACGCGCGAGGGAGATAATGAAACGAAAATTCACGTACCAACGCTCTGCGTCGTACAGCAGTCGTGTGATTTTTGTTTCGAAGATGTTGATATTTCCACACATTGTACACATTATGGTGTTCGAGAATATATTTTTAAAAATGATCCTGTCAAACAATTTGTTGAGCTCGCCACGGCACGTAGAACAAATTTTAACAAAGTTATAGCAATAACACATAATTCACAGGGGTTCGATGCCCAATTTATTTTAAAATATATTGTTGAGAAACACTCCACCAGGGATCTACCCGTACTTATTATGAACGGCTCAAAAATTATTTTATTCGAATATCTCAATGTAAAATATATAGATAGTTTAAATTATTTCCACATGCCTCTAGCCGCGTTGCCTTCTGCATATGGTATA
The DNA here is from genome assembly GCA_030407085.1 of Trichopria drosophilae. NCBI lineage: Eukaryota > Metazoa > Arthropoda > Insecta > Hymenoptera > Diapriidae > Trichopria > Trichopria drosophilae. The sequence continues at coordinate 92,074,079 of CM059584.1, forward strand.
CCTGACGCGGAAAAAGGTACATTTCCGCACTTGTTTAACACACCAGAAAACCAAAGTTATATCGGCGAATTACCGGACATACGGTATTATGCACCAGAAGGAATGAATCCAGAAAAGAGAGAGAGGTTTATTACATGGTATCGAGAACAACAACAAACAGATCGCTTATTTAATTTTCAAGTAGAAATTGAAAAATATTGTATACAGGATGTAAGAATACTACGCCTAGCATGTATGGCTTTCCGCAAAAACTTTTTAGAGTGTGGTAATGTGTGTCCTTTCAATGAGTGCTCGACCATTGCATCAACGTGTTTACGTGTTTATAGAAAAAAATTTCTGAAACCTAAACAAATAGGTATTATACCTACAGGTGGCTACCGTCGTGCTGACAAGCAGTCGAAAAAAGCATTAGTCTGGTTGTATTGGATGGGGAAGTCCTTAGGACGGCACATACAACACTCTGGCGGTTCTCGTGAAAAGAGATTACCTGAAGGCATACTCGTAGATGGGTACTGTGTGCCAGATGACGAAAATGTTGAAAGTAACGGTACTGTGTTTCAGTACCATGGCTGCTTTTGGCACGGATGCCCACGTTGCTATCGTGTGAATAGGAACGTTATTTTGACGTGTACTAATGAAACAATGGATTCACGGTACGAGCGCACACTTTTGACTAGCGAACGGATTAAAAATGCCCGTTATAGTCTAATTGAGGTTTGGGAGTGTGTATTCGATCATGAGTTAAGTATTAACAGGACAGCAAGACAGTACATAGAATCCATCGCATCCGATCTTTTGGCATTCAGACCTTTAGATCCTCGGAACGCTTTTTTCGGTGGTAGAACTGGCAATACTGTTAAGATCTATGATTGTAAAGATGGTGAGAAAATAAAATACGTTGATGTCTGCTCGTTATATCCATACATATGTAAAGTAGGGAAATATCCCGTAGGTCGTCCGAAATTATATATTGGTCCCGAAGAATGTAAAAAAGTAGTTGGTAATAATAACGATGTGCGTAAAGTGGAAGGCCTAGTTATGTGCAATATTCTACCACCGCAAGATTTGTATCACCCCGTGTTACCGGTAAAAATGCACGGAAAACTGATGTTTCCGCTATGTCGTACATGTGCCGAACAGCTGTTCCAACATGATTGTCCGCATGAAAACACAGATGATCGTATGTTGACAGGTACATGGGTTTCAGATGAAATTGTGAAAGCCGTTGATCTAGGATACACTATTCTAAAAGTATACGAAATTTGGGAATATGAAACCACTCGGTATGAACCACATACTCAACAAGGCGGTCTTTTTGCAGAGTATATCGATGAATTTTTCACGCAAAAAATATTGGCATCTGGTTATCCACCACAATGTGTAACAGAAGCCGAAAAAAATGCATATGTATCCGAATTACATCAGTTAAACATGATATTCGATAAAGAGCGCATATGCTACAACGCAGGATTACGTTCAGTGGCTAAATTATGTCTCAATTCATTATGGGGAAAATTCGGACAACGAGAAAACATGCCGAAAGCTGAGGTAATTTCAGATCCCCAAAAATTATCAGAATTACTTAATAATCCGGAAATCACTGTGCAAGGACTACTGCCCGTTAACGACGAAAAATTATACGTAAATTGGTGCTACAAAGATGACGCCATAATTGCGTCACCTGCAGCAAGCGTTGTAGTTGCTGCTTATACCACTGCACAAGCCCGGTTGAAATTATACAGTTATTTAGAGAAATTACAAATGCGTGTTTTGTATTATGACACAGATTCCGTCATTTATGTCAGTACGGGCGGCAGCGGCGAATATGAACCACCGATAGGGTCTATGTTGGGCGAGCTTACGGATGAATTGGCAAAGGAACCCCTAGGTTCGTATATCTCGTCATTTATATCAGGCGGTCCAAAATTTTACGCATATAAGATTTATTCACCCAACAAATGCGCAAAATATGTTCAGAAGGTTGAAGGTATTTCTTTAAATTACGCGAATAGTAAGAAAATAAAATTCGAGACAATACGCGAAATGATCATTGGTAATGTCGACGAGATAACTGTAACTAATCAGTCAATAAGGCGGACAAAATTCCACGAGGTAGTGACTAGAAAGGAGCAAAAATCTTGTAAACCAATTTATCATAAACGTAGATTTGTAAGTTTAGATCGTAGTTACCCATACGGTTATAAAAAAGAATTTTGATGTGAACAGCATTGAATAAATTATGCTTAATATTTTTGTGCATAGCATTATTAATAATCTGTACCTTATTTCTGTCTTTATAAATTACTGGTGAACATGTTTGAGAGAATGGTAGCGGTCCTATAATTTTAATTGAAAAACTGCAAGTTATCATCATGATTGATAAGAGAAAGCTTTGAAAGCACAATCATTCCGTTAACTTGCACATTTGTGACTTGATGGAAAATTCGTAGAGTCATATTAGTCGTATCTAACTGTAACGTGATATCATTCCCAATGCACATTTTACCGTCATCGATAATGGTCTTATTAACGTACACATTTCAATCCCAGTATCTGTAGACATGTTGTGACCTGCTATGAGAAGAGACGATTTTTAATATATATATTAGAACAGTTTGGATTATGATGTTAGTATTCGTCATGGACATCTGTTGGAAGCATCCATGGACATCAATGATTTGTGGCCCTACAGGGTGTGGTAAAACCATATTTGTTAAAAGATTTCTGCAATACATCGATCATATGAGTGATACACAGTTTAGCCGTATAATTTTGTACTATTCTGAATGGCAACCTTCCTACCAAGAGTTAGGATGCGAGATTGAATTTAGGGAGGGACTGCCTAACAGCAGTCATTATGAAAACGATCCTCGTCCTAAACTTTTGATTATCGATGATTTGATGCGGGAATCTTCTAGTGACGGGGCAATTGTAGGTCTTTTCACAAAGGGTAGTCATCATAGGAATCTGAGTGTTATATTTATCACTCAAAATTTATTTCATCAGGGTAAAGGCCAACGGGATATATCTCTCAATGCAAATTATATTGTTGTCTTTAAAAATCCGCGGGATAAGGCTCAAATTGGGCATTTAGCACGACAGGTATGTCCGGAAAATACGCGATTCGTCCAAGAGTGCTACTTTGATGCTACATCCCAACCACACGGATACAATCTTCTTGATTTAAAACAGTCTACACCCGACAATGTACGATTTCGTACTTGTATTTTTCCGGACGACGATTATCACTATGTTTACGTGCAAAAACATACATAAAAGGTTATACAACACATAATCTAATTCCAGTAGTACACGAGTAATGGCAAAGAAAACACGCGTACCGATCAGCGGTAAGGATTCTGACATATTGAGAGCGTTATACCATCTTGACGCGCGTCAAAGACGGTCGGTGCTACAATACGCTAATCGTAATTTAGTAACACGTATCTGCGAAATAGCGCTGAATGTTTTGCGGGGTAACGTACACCTTAGTAAGATACATAAAGAAAAACTACGCAAATACGCCACAACTCTTAGAAAACTATCTAACCCTTACACTTCGCTCGGATCTAGAAAACGCATTATTATACAGCGTGGTGGTTTTCTACCAGCGCTTCTGGCACCGATACTCGGCACACTTTTAGCAGGCGTTATCAATAACGTTGTGTAGTATGGAATACGCACGAAAGATGATTTTAGTACCTCAAGAGCTCGCTAGTGAGCTACAAAAGAACAATATAATACACAAAACTGCTCAGACACCTGGCACGGTAATTAGTAGGCTTGACACCGATATGAGCGAAATTTTGAACTCACCAACATATGATCAGCGTGAAAAATGGTACCGATATAGCCAAGTTTTACAACGGTATTTATATTTTAAAGACTCTGTCGATAAAAATAAACTGTTTGAACGTAACTCAGAGAAACAAAATGATATTAACGAGTGGAATAAAAAGCAAGATACAACTGTTGAAGAAGTACAAAAGGATTATAGTGGGACTTTAATACATTTATCAAGTAACGGAGAATATCTTGTGGAAACCGTACCCAAGAAATTTCGTTCGAAAGCGCAACAACTGATCAACCATTTACGTGCCACGAGCATGTTTCGGTGGAATAGTCGTGGTGAAATCGTGATAGATGGAGATACTATCATGGTACCAACATTATCGACATGTTGAATGATGCTATGAGAGATAGAAAAAGGACGCCGCCTTACGGCCATCGTCAGTTTGCAAGTGCACTTCGTGCAGCAGCGGTGCCGCGTGAGTTTATTGGTAATAAACGCGTTTGGCACGAGATCGTTAATCCCACTGATGATAAGTCGTCGTGTAGTACAGTTAGACGCGCACCTCGTGAAGGAACACATAATCCTAAGAGATTGTTATTCACCGTATCTTCTTCTTCATCAGCTAGTGCGGGTAGTTTACATAGTAGTGACGACAACGACGAGAACAAAGAAACTAAATCTAAACGTAAGAAGTCAATACCACAGTCAAGACAGATCTTAGCATGGCATCGAATGGATGCTCGACTACGAAAAGGAAAAAGTCTGTCGGTTTCAAAGGGACACCGCTAACATTTACAAAAAGTATACTAGACAATGTTATCGATTCAATCCCTTTTGAATTACATATACCAGGTTATAGATTTTGTGGTCCTGGAACCCATCTTCTAGAAAGATTAGAACGTGGAGAAAAGGGTATAAACCCATTGGACGATGCGTGTCGTATCCATGATATTGCTTACTCTGACGGTATAACAAATCGCCACAAAGCTGACGAAAAGTTGGCGAAAACAGCGTTTTCTCGTATGCTTGCAGACACTGCCTCAGTAGATGAGAAAACTGCAGCGGCTGTAACTGCTTGTTGTATGGTTAGTAAGATCGCCTTCGAAAAAATATTTTCACGTATAAAAACATCTATAAATATATCTAGAAAACGTTTAAAATGCCAATCGAGGAAGAAACATAGTAAAACATTACCCATTGATAAGAACCCCCAAAAGAATGGTAAAAAAGAAAATGAATGATATTCTTCAGGGGATCTATTATGAATCCTCGCATCCATCTGCGTATATAGGTTCAGCTCGCAAACTACATCAAACGACAAATAAAAATTATCAATACAATCAAATATCTGAGTGGCTTGAGGGTCAAGAAGCTTATAACCAACATCGTCGTACACGCCGTGTATTTCCTCGACGCTCTTATAACGTGCGAAATATTGACGACGTCTGGGAGGCTGATTTAATGGATGTACGTTCTATCAAGTCTTATAATAAAAACAATACTTACCTGCTAGTAGTTATAGATGCGTTAAGTAAATATGCATGGGTCGAACCCATAATCGACAAAACATCCAAAAGTGTTAGAAAAGCTTTTGAGTACATTTTAGCCCGAAGTGATAATAGAAAACCCGTATCCCTACAGAGTGATAAAGGAAAAACGTTTATCGGTCGTGATATGCAGGATTTATTGAAGTCTGCTAACATAATCTACAGATCTGTTCGTAACCCGGACATTAAAGCCAGTATTGTCGAGCGCTTTATAAGAACACTTAAGGAGAAACTGTGGCGGTATTTCACACATCAAAATACCCGTCGCTATATTGACGTTTTACAGTCTATCGTCACATCTTATAATAATTCTAAACATTCAGGTACCAATATGGTACCCGCTCTAATTAATTGGTACAATGCTGCAGAAGCGCGCGAAAATCTCATTCGTCGTTATAGCGTTTTCAAACGGCCACCGAAAGTCCCTAAATATAGAGTTGGTGATTTAGTCCGTGTCAGTCGTGCAAAGAATGTCTTTGCAAAAGGTTACGAGGGTGGCTGGACAATAGAACTATTCAAAATTACACGTATATCAAATACACGTCAACCGTTAGTTTATATTATTGAAGATCTACAAGGAGAAGAAATCGACGGTTTCTTTTACGAAGAAGAATTAAGTCGTGTCCAGAAAAACGTGGATACAGAAGTTTTCGTAGTTGAAAAAATTCTAAAAACTGCCGGTACCGGTAGGAGGAAACGATATTACGTACACTGGTTGGGGTATCCTGATAAGTTTAATTCTTGGATTCGTGCAGAAAATTTAAAAATTCGTGATGAAGGATGAATTTCACATTATTTTACCAAGTAACAGCAGTATGGAGTTTTACCCTGAAAACAGAACGACCAACTTTATTACACAATTACCGCAGCATCTGCATTTGCAAGGCCAGTGGTGTGTGGCACTTACCGAGATACAGATACCTCTAACGTTTCAACACATATCTGTCAAAGAAGAAGATAGACGAGTTGTATTTTCAAGATTTAGAACAGTGAAGGCTATTCATACAGAGTTACCAGCTGAACAAAGTAAACGTAAAAATAAAAATACTTTACAGGTATCATTTCTAGCACCCGGAATATATAAGAATACTCACGATTTAGTTGAAGAGATTAATAATCTACAATGTATAAAAGACCATCTAATATTTAAAATTGGTCACGGTGGGTATGTGTCAGTTTCACGAATCTGTACCGATGAATGTCTTAACGATGAACACGCTGTATATCTACCGGATAAATTGAGAAATATACTTGGTTATGATTATACATCCGTAAACGAAAAGGGGGCAATAATCGTGAGTGACAATACGATGATTCACGGCATTCGTCCTGTAAACCTTTTCAATGGCTTACCATCTCTGCTAATGGTGTATAGTGATATTTGCGAACCTTACGTTACAGGGGACGTTCAGACACGATTATTGCGAACTGTACCATTAAAACATGATAATTATACTTACGGTGATACAAGAATATGTAGCTTTTCACCTGCTGTATATATACCATTACTGTATAGCTCTTTCCAAACTATTGAAATAGATATAAGGGATGAGATTGGGAAGTTTATACCATTTGATTATGGTACGTTAACGGTGACGTTACACTTTAAACGTACCGATTGGAATTAGCAAAATGTCGCATTATGTAGTATACTTTAATAATCAGATTGGCGGTAGTAGACATACTGGTAGTGTAGGTCGTGTATACAGAGGGGCATTATATCAGCGAGGACATGGCATTGGTAGTTTTCTTGGTGGTTTATTCAGACGCGTGTTACCTCTTTTCACGAGAGGTGCTACGGTTGTCGGTAAAGAAGCACTACGAGCAGGTCTAAATATTGTGACCGATATGGCTACAAATAGTACATCTGCAAAAGAGGCGATTCGACGACATGTCAAAGAGTCAGGTGCGAATTTGAAAAGGAAGGCAGAAGAAAAATTTGATGAACTGATGGCGGGGTCGGGGTATAAATACCCGCGCTACACAACAGTTGGTCATTTACCCGGTGACATCGTTACACCCGATAGCAACCGTAATTCTCGTCGACGTTAGACCAAGATACAACAAAAGAAGAAGACAAAAAAGGCGAAAACTAAACGAAGTGTGAAAATAAAAAAAAGAAGCGGTAATCACACCGTAACTAATAAGGTAAGGAAAACGAAGAAGCGTGCAACAAATAGGAAGAACAAGCGCCGTACGGTGGCAGATATATTTAATTGAAAGAAAATGTCTCTTTTGCATACACACTCTTGTGAATGTATGAAATCGGAGCTCGACTTGTTTACACTACCACCTACTCAAACGATTATTGAGAGCTCGCACTGGGTACAGTATAAACCTGTGTCAACACTTTCTCATGATTCACCAATTGAATTTGTTTTACCCGGAAATGGTGAAGAATATATTGATCTTGCACATACGATGTTAAGTTTACGGGTAACTTTAACACCTGATCAAAATATGCCTGCTGATACACCACAAGCGGATCGTGATAGTGTTGGCCCTGTAAATAATTTTCTGCACTCGCTTTTTAGCCAGATCGATGTATACTTCAATCAAAAGCTAGTTTCCCCACCGAATAATGCATACGCCTACAGATCATATATTGAAACACTACTGAATTACGGGCCTGCTGCCAAAGGTTCCCATTTAACGAGTGTTTTATGGTATGACGATACACCGGGTCATATGGATGCATTTAATACTGATAATAAAGGACTCCTCAGTCGTCGTGCTGCGATGAATCAGAGTAAAACAGTAGATTTACTAGGTCACTTACATTGCAATGTATTTAACCAAGAAAAGTTACTATTGAACGGGGTGGAGGTACGCGTGCGGCTTATAAAATCTCGAGATGCCTTCTGTATAATGGATCAGTCTGGGTATTATTTTGCACTCATAGAGGAAGTAAGTCTTTTAGCACGACGAGTAAAAGTTAACCCAGGTGTTTTACTTGCGCATGCTAAAGCACTCTCGAAAACTTCAGCAAAATATCCTCTGACAAGAGTTGAAGTTAAGACAATGACGATGCACAAAGGAATCCATGGCGAAACTTTAGATAATGTTATACTTGGCCAATTGCCTAAAAGAATTGTCGTCGGGTTTGTAGAAAACAAAGCTTACAATGGCGATCGCACCTTAAATCCGTTTAACTTTAAACATTTCAATATCAATTTTCTATGTTTATATGTTGACGGCACTCAAATACCTTCTAGACCATTACAACCAGATTTTCATACGTCAAATCTTTATGTGGACGCTTTTCACACGCTATTCTCAGGTACAGGTATACACTTTCTCAATGAAGGAAACGCTATCACACGTAAAGGCTATGCAGGTGGATATTGCATGTTCGTGTTTGATTTGACACCCGACCTGTCGGCTAGCGATTCTACACACTGGAATTTAGTAAGACACGGTAGTATCAGAATTGATGTACGATTTGCGAAAGCTCTAACGAGTACCGTCAATTGTATTATTTATGCCGAATATGAAAATGTATTGGAGATTGATGCATCTCGACAAGTAGTTGTTGACTTCGGTGCGTGAATGCATAAAGATTCCTACAGATGCCGTTTTATACGTATGGTCTTAAAAACGATAGCATTAGACCGAGATCGCAGTTATCTTCCAGACACGACACACGGTAGACATTGCCATGGATCTGGTGGTTGACGTACAGTTTTTTAAAGATCTAAATAATAAGATAATACCGAAAGAAGTGGCCGTTTTGTCTATCGATGACGAGATTTCTGGACATTGGGTAGTTGCACCGCCATATCCTGTCGACTTATTGAGTCGAGAATCTCGGAAACAAAATAACTGGTTAACACGAAATCATCATGGTCTTGACTGGTTCGACGGCGATATATCTGAAAATTATTTATACAAAAAGTTACGGGAAGTCACCGTAAACGCCTGAAATATATATGCACGAGGTAAGGAAAAATGGAAACTCCTAAACAAAGTAACCGCCCGTAATGTAATAAATTTGGAGGAGGATACAAGATGTCCGGCATTCAACATTCTTCCTTGGTCGAGTAATTACTGTATACAACACGGTAGTAAATTTAATTTTGTGCGCTTCGTTTGCGCGTTAAATATTGCACATCGGTTACGACTTTGGATACGATCGACGGGTTTGTCGAGGAACAGAGAAGATGACGTATGCACCCCTGACATAGAACAATATCGGGAATCAAATTTATATAAGAATATTGATAGTATTAGCGAGTGTAACCAAAGTGTACTGCGTATAGAAGATTGGTCGATTAAAACATCACCACGTTGTTCAGAGAACCAACATTCCAGAGACGTCGTTGACAAGGATACTCAAACTTATACGTTCAACTCACCTATATCTTTAGAAAATGAATAGTTTAGAAATTTTGAAATGTATATCAGGTATAAAAGATCATACTGCAGGTGTGTTTCCTTCGGATCAAATACCCCGTGTTTGGGGTAAACCCACATGTTTTGTACTGAACACAGATAATCACAAAAAACCTGGCACACATTGGGTAGCTATGTATGCTGACAAGTATGACAATGCATGGTATTTTGACAGTTATGGATTACCACCTTTCATACCTGCTTATATAAAATCTTTGAAAAATAATTGTCGACAATTTCAGTGGAGTACGCAACAACTCCAAAGTAACTCGTCGGATGTCTGTGGACAATTCTGTGTGATGTTTCTGCGTTATATGGGTGCTGGTTTTGGTCTCAAGGCGTTTCTCGATAACTTTTCTACGGACCTGGATAAAAATGATGACATTGTTCGACGTCATATCAATTCTAAGTATAGAGGAGGGCCCTTCATCGGTAAGGGGACAAACAGATTAAGATGTTTACAAAAGTATTATTCAAAATTAATTTACAAATAAAACATTTAAAGTATACGCTATAACAGAATAATAACCGTGGATCGTATAATGCTAGCATACAGAATATTTTATGACATAGTTGCCACGTGATTGACTTTTAACTTTTTACTGTTTTGCTGAATGTGATATGAGTATTATTTTACATAAAAATACTTAAAGTGCACACATCGTAAATATCGTATAAATGTTGTAAAATGCTGACAAGTAATTGCAAGGTTTTTGCTTACATTACCGATTGAAGCAATTTAAGGCACTACTTATTCTTCAGTTCATCATTCACTCTTACGAGTTATACCGACTACTGTGCAGTGAATTTAGTCACGTATTTTAAACGATATATCGATAATATCGGTTGGAAATGGCAAAAGAAATAACTACTTCAACTTCAGTGTCATCAATGTTTGGCGATAGTGGAAAAGGATCGCCTCAAATCTTTGGCAGCATTTATGGGCTGAATAAATCTTGCACAAAGAAAATCATCGTAGGCCTGGAGTATTCAGATTTGATGGATCCTGATTACATACCGATAGTACGTATAATTGGGAAAAATTTCATCGGTATACCGTTTACTCCGGACACTTGGTATGCATTTGTCCAGAGTTTCAAAGAAATCGAAGATTTCTTTACTGATGACAATCCGATTAAAATTGATCAAAAAATTTATGGAGCTAACTGGACAGTGCGATTTACCTACAGCCATGGTGGTAAAGCGATCGAGCTCGAACATAATCAACGGCCTGTTACCGGTGTGTCTGTGAAACGCGTTCGACACTGCTTAATTTTAAAACAGGTTACATTCGAGTGTTTAGTGGACGTTTCAAGGTGCATTGACAAAAAAATACGTCATTTGTCAATAATCGGTAGTGATGTGAGCATTATTGCTCAAGATGTACTCAGACTTGTTGAAGACAAAGTGCGGTTTTCTTACGATGCGCAGGTACAAATATTTACAATTAATATGGTTCGCAACGTAACAAAAGAATTTACAGACGATGTTATAGAGCCTTGTATATCAGCAACCAAACAATTATCGAAGCCGTGTTCGCTTTCAGTCTTTTACGAATTTATATCCGTGCATTTACATGTTATAGTTGATAAGTTAAATGAATTATAAGTCCTATATTAAACTGTATTCTAAAACAAAAATATTAATAGACAAAATTTTAAAATATATAGTGTTAGTTCATAAGTTAAGTGAATTATATGCTTAGTGTGAAATTATGTAAATCTGTATGTGTAATAATAGAAAATACGAATAGATCAATATTTTAAATATATAAATAGTGTTTATTTATTTCATCACCTCGTAAATTAAATCCTCGAAAGGTATCATTTCATCGATACAACGAAATCCAATATTTTTATTTTTAGACAGATTAAATTATAATTTGTGTAGTAGTATTTTCTACACTTTAATAATTAAATATTGAAAGAAACGAATCGTCGAGAATATGTCACAAAAATAGATTTGAATAAATTTCGTTTATTTTAATGACAATTATGAAGTATTTCAATTACGTAAACGTAATAGTTTTAATTATTCAAACGTAGATTTCATTAGTTTAGCATATTGTCTATAACATACTTCTTAACGTATGGTTTTGAAGAATGTGCTGAATTTCATAACAAGTGCACGTGTACACACGACAGAGAGCTGGATCGTAGGAAGATGCAGCCAGAAACCTTTAGTCAATCTTGAATCACGGTAGCGCGTGGTCGCCTTTCGTCACCTATAGAATGAGGTGTGTGGTGTGACGCGCGCGCGTATATGCATGTGCGTGCGTGCGTGCGTGAGTGCAGACGTGAGTGCGTCAATCCGTGCGGGCGTGCGCGCGTGTGTGTGTCAGTGCGAGAGAGAGAGAGAGAGAGAGAGAGATATTGATTGATTGATTGATTGTCTTTATTATGGCTTGAGGTATTACCTGTTAGGCCAACCAATATAGAGCATACATACAGATAACTAATACTAAAACTAAGCTTAATATAACAAGACATACTAACAGATGCATATAAAAGCGCAATACTAATTCTATACTAATACTAGTTCTATAACAAAGTAGATATAAAATAGATATATAATAATAATAGTCGAGCGATTACAACGTAGGGTAGGGTACACGCATACCAGAAGTAAAAGTGGACTAAAATACTAATGTTAAATACTAAAATACTAATACTAATACTAATAATGCTAATACTAAAATATAAAATACAAAATAATTACACTGAAGTCCGACTTAATAGGAATTTTTTTAGTTTTACTTTAAACGAATACACATTTTCACTTGCGCGAATTTCGACTGGAAGTTCATTCCATAACCGGGTAGATGTGACAATAAAAGAGTTGGAATAGGATTCTAGCCGATGTGTCGGTACTCGAAGTTCTTGCATAGAGCCTGGTCGAAGAGCCCTGGATGTAGATTCTTCACGCCACTGATAACGTTCATAAAGATAGTGGGGTACGTGGGTCTTAATAATCTTATAGGTGACGATTCCAATATAGTATAACCTACGCGATTTAGTGTTGAGCCAGCCAAGCTTATTACGATAAGGGGTAATGTGCTCATCGCGCCGTAGATTGAAGATGAAACGAATGCCCGCATTAAACATTCGTTCCACCCTTATTTTTTGAGTTACATTGATGTCGTTGTAAACTGCGCAGCAGTAATCGAAGTAGGGTAAAATCAGCGAGGAAACAAGGGTTTGCCTAACATCAGTTGGTAGTTGAGCACGGTTATTACGTAGTTGACGTAGAGTGGAGAAGACTTTATTGGACATTTGTATAAGATGGTACTTCCACGAGAGCGTTCCATCAAACACGAGACCCAAGTTCCTCACCGATTTAACCCACGGTATGACCGAATTATTAATAACAATCGGTGTGATCGAATCAGTATTAAAGGTGTTCAGATAAAAAGCACTGCCGACCAGTAATGCCTTAGTTTTTTCAAAGTTAAGGACGAGGTCATTGCTATTCGCCCATTGACAGAAGCGAGTGATATCGGATGTTACCTTTGCAATGGCGATGTCAAGTTCTGAAACACGACATTTAAGAAAAATTTGAGTGTCGTCAGCGAAAATCATATGATCACTATGATGGAGAACCCCAGGTAGATCGTTAATAATACTGAAAACAACAAAGGTCCTAACACAGAACCTTGGGGCACTCCAGCACCCACTGGAAGCCACGACGATCTAGTGCCATCCACCCCTGTGACAGCCTGAGATCGACACGAGAGGTAAGACGCAAACCACCGAATAGCGGTATCCGATAAATTAGCCATTTTTAGTTTCTGCAGCAAAAGCCTGTGACTAATAGTATCGAACGCACGGCTAAAGTCAAAGAGGATAACAATAGTTATCATGCGATTGTCTATTGCTTGCCTGCAATATTCAGATACATATAATAGTGCTGTTTGCGTACTGTAGTCTTTACGGAAACCCGATTGGTGAGAATCAAACCAATTACTGTTATTCAGGAACCCAAGTAGCTGATTGAAAACAATACGTTCTAGTATTTTAGAGAGTGCAGGAACAATAGCGATAAGTCGGTAATGAGCAGGAGAAACAGGGTTAGTAATTTTGCTAATGGGTATCATCAATGATTTTTTCCAGTCAGCAGGAAAGATGGATAAATTAAGCGATTCATTGAAGAGATGAACTAAGTGAGGGGCAATGACAGGGAATGATTTGATGTAAAAACTAATAGGTGTCGAATCAGAGCCACATGCCTCCGACTTTGCTTCCGACAAACGAGCAGCTACGTCCTCGATGGTGACATTAGCGAAGAAAAATCTACTATCGTTAAAATCTCCGTGATAAAAGTCTTCATCGAAATTTAGGTCGAAAAGATCAGTGTAAGGAGAAACAGAAGCTGTGTGAAAGGAATTGAGTTCTTCCAAAGTGCAACACAACGGAGTGCAACAGAGAGAGAGAGAGAGAGAGAGAGAGAGAGAGAGAGAGGCAGAGAGAGAGAGAGAGAGAGAGAGAGAGACAGAGAGAGTTTGTATATCTGTCACCATGGAGAGACCTAAACAAACGTGACTCATCCTTAATGAGTAGAAATGGAGGATGAGTCACGTTTGTTTACGTCTCTCCATGGTCACAGTATTACTACTTCCAATATTGTATCCAGTTAATTCTTTATACAATTTGTTAGCTACGATGGAATCAAAAAGTTTTGGTATACAGCTAATTACTGCTACTGGGCGATAATTTACGATATTATTTTTGTTCCCGTTCTTAAAAATTGGCGTAATAAATATGTCTTTCCATTTTGATGGAAATACTCCTTGATTCAATGAGGTATTAAATAGATGACATAATGGATTAATCAGGGACGTAAAACAGTTTTTTATTATAATAGATGGAATTCCATCAGATCCTAATGTGCACGTCGATTTCAAGTTAAAAATAGCATCTCTAATCTCGGTAGCAGAAATAATAAAATTATTTATCGAGTTTATGGGGACAGTATGTTCCAATAAAGGATTAAAATTTTTATCAGTGGAATAGACGGAACTGAAATAATTATTAAATAAATTTGCTATGTCCTTCTTATCTGAGGAGGAATTGTCACGAAAAGACATAGTAGAAGGCAATGTATTGCAATGACGTGTAGCATTAATAAATGACCAAAAAGCTTTTATATTTGTTTTAGATCTCGTTTCAATTTCTGCCATGTGCGTTTTGTAAAGCGCTCTAGAGACTCTTATGCAGATCGCCCGAAGATGTTTAAATTCTGTAAAGTCTACAAGCTCTCGAAATCTTTTAAATTTCCTATGAGCTTCTTTCTTCCTAAACACGAGTTCCTTTAATTCACGATTGTACCAAGGAGGGAAGTGACTGGACTTTAATCGCATTAATGGAGTATGTTTTAAAATACTATTGTGCAGAATATTATAAAAATTAGAAAGCGATGTTTCCACGTCTACCTCGTTCAAGACACTCATCCAATCAGCTGCCGCTAGATCCCTGTTAATCTCAACAAAGTTCGATTTATTGAAGTTTAATGACGTAAAGTTATAAAAAGAACATTCTGGACTATCAAATGGAAAATCAAAGTAAGCATGCACGTGATGACAGTCAGTTGGGATAAGAAAGTCTGAACTAGAATAATATGAGGTATTAGGAATAGACGAAAACATAAGATCTAAAGTATAACCTTTGTTGGGATGAACAGGGAAATGCTGAATTGAGTCAAGAAAAGAAAAGATATCGTTAAAAATAAACGCAGCCTGTTTTACATCAGGTGGAACATAACCAATAGTTTTAAAACCCGACTGATCCCATGCAACATTCGGAAGATTAAAATCACCGCAAATTACCCACGGAACGTCATTGAATTGTAGCGAAATGTTTTCAATTAAATCAGAGAATAAACTATAATCTTCGACAGTCGCAGACGGTGAAAAATAAGACACGGACATTAACATTTTATACGATTTAGATGAAATTAAAAGAATTAAGTGTTCCGAACATAAAAAGTTGGTTGAAGAGATGACCGTACAATACAATTTCGATATAGCTGCAATCAGGACTCCACCTCCACGTTGATGAGCTGATGTTGAACGATCCGTTCGAAAGACTGAATATTGAGAGAACCCCAATTCGGATACTGAAATATCATTATGCAACCAAGTTTCTGTGAGGATGATGACATCAGGTTGTGGATCCATAAGATGAACATTATTTCTAATATCTGCCAGTTTCGTCCGAATTCCCCTGGCATTCTGATAATAGGAAGATATTGCAGCTTTATTCTCCTGACGTTGAACATTTCTGTAATTCTGCACTTGATTACAACGGAATGACGTTGCCCTGGTACTATACGGTGAATTACCCTGTAACTGTCAATTCTTATGCTGTAGAGATTCCAAATCATGTAATGAATTGACTATAAAAGTAGATCCATTACTCGATAACAAATGGATAGCTGAGCCTCTACGCCGAATCTTGAATCCTCTATTTTTGGCCAATTCTCTAGATTTTTTAAAAAGTTTATAGAATTCACGGGGCAAGAATTCATTATTATAAATATCAGATTCAGGCCGATCAGGAAAAATTGATTTAGAATTCAGTTTCTTCGTGACTCTTCTTGCTTGGAGAAGGCTGTTCCGTTTGGCGCGAGAATTAAACCGCACGAAAATATTGCATGGGCGAGCTTGTCTAGTAGAGCCGCGAACAGCTGCTGCGAAAGTCGAATTTGACGTTGAAGGCGAAGAGTCTGCGGGGGGAACGTCCCTAGGAGAGTGCATTCGACCAGCCCGTTCAATCTCCGCGGAAAGGAGGGGGACACCCAGAGACTCAGCAATCTTACATACAGACACTGACAAATTTTCATTAATGGCTTCGGGAACACCAGTAATTATTAAATCGGCATTACATTCGTTCAGTTCGACCGATAACACACGACTGTTCATTTCCTTGTTTAGCTCTTGTAGTTTACGATTTTCTTCCTTTAATGTAGATACTTGCTCCGTAAAAGAATTAATTTCAACGGCCTTTTGCTCTAAAGTAAACAGTCTATTGTTATGGTCGTCAATCATAGAGCGTATTTCAGTGCTGAACATATCGAGTTTAGAACCCAGTGCCTCAATATTGACATTAAATTGATCGATACCTGACAATTTACGTTCAATGGACTCGAATTTAGTCGATAAAAATTCTTGCAGTGATAAATCGACTGATGAGATCTCACCGTCCACTCGAGCACGCTTATTAGTATTAGGTGGTCGACCGATACGTTTCTTAGTTGCAGGAACTTGGTTCTTATTAACGTCCGAATGATTTTGAGCGGTACAGCAAACAAATTCCCCAGACTCATTACGAAAACTCGAACCAATTCACTCTGTATGAGCCGATTGATGATACAAAATACAGACTTCTGTTGCAGGTGGTTCACTTGTTGCACAATACACACACAATTTCTCCATTTTTCAGGAATAGTCGTTCTAAAATTGATGCACTGGTATGCGTGCGCCAGCCCAAATCGCTGATAAATGCGGAAACTTCAGAACTTTGTATACTATAGAACAATTGCATTCAGAGCAGGTACAACGCGACCGCTCGGTTCAACTGCCAGACGGTTACTGTATTATTCAGACTCAAAGTTTCCCGCTCTTTGAGAATCCATAAAAAATAGAGGTTCCAATTTGAAAAAAATAAACTTGACCTTGAAATAACCGTCAAGGTCATGATCAAGGTCAATTTCAATGGTATTTTTTCTTTTCTTATATATCACCGTTCCGGAAATTTTTCCCATCACTACATATACGTGACTACACGGTGAGCTACGATTGAGTTCAACCCAAAAGACCTCTCGGATCTTTTCAGATATCATTTCAGCAAGGTCCCATGGTTATTTTAAGCCATAAATAAAAAAAATCGTCGGAGGGGAACGAAAAATATCCAAAATTTCCAATTTTTGTTTTTGGTTATTTCAAATAATTTCCTTGCAATACTTGTTTTACATAATTATATTTCATTTCAATCCGATATTTTGCATTAGGAAAGTAATCCCATAATGATTAGTACATTTTCAACGTTGAAATACGAAGCAATATTCGAAACGAGCTGTTCTTACAGCTTTTTTGCATCTGGCTCCTTTACTATAGTTTCCTCGTTAAAATGGCTCAGGAATGAATTGAAGCGAAGAAGATTATCTACAAAACTAGTGTAATAACTTTCAATTATTTAATGTATTTCCAAAAATATGGCCATTTAAAGTTACCTAAAATGGGAAAAAATTATGGTCGTTGTTGTTTATGGTTGATTAACTTTTTTCCTGGGCATTTCTGAGAAAAGTTATACAGAAGTAAATTAAAGTGAAGGTAATTACGAACAATTAAAAAAAAACTGGAATCGTTTTTATCTTCTACATCAAAAGTTGCAGAGTTTTGAAGATACCTACTTTTTCTGCCTAGATTTGACATCATGCCAGTTGAATTAAAATAGTTTTTTTACGAATTTTAAAGCAATTTTCTATGGTTAAAATGATACTTAATTGTTTTTAACTTCTTTAATTATTAAAATAAAGTGTAGTATATACATACCTATCCTAGGGAATCCAAAAGTATTGAGTCGTAAAAACAACTTTCGAGGTATGCACTTTAGAAAAAAAGTTTCAGACAAAAGTTTTAGGATATTTTCTTACCTATGCTACCATGATCTTATATTTGACCTTGACCATGATCTAAAAGGTCATTTCGGGATCACAATGACTTTTATAAACAGTAACCCATATTTTTGACCACGGAAATAGAAATAACGGATTAATCAGCTGAAGTAAACGTAATTGCGACCTCGTGACCTTCATCGTAACCTCGTAAAATTTACACTTTTGAAAGTCATGATCAACATTAAATTTATATTATATATAAAAATATCATACTCAAATATTGCTTCTATTCGATCTTTTAATTTTCGTCCCTTCTTTTAATTCACGCGTACCATAACTTTCGTTTTTCCAAAGCACAATAAACAAATTTCTAATAGATTTTCGTTATGATTTCGTGATGCCGGCATTTTTACGTACACTGATATACTTTTTCGAAAATCTTTTAGGACAATTATTTATTCCCATAGAAACAGCAAGTACAACGGTGATACATCATTGAATACTTAACTTTGAAATATCCGTCAATCATATTCTGTAATTAATTTCAACCTGTTTGTTTAAACGATTAACAATTAAATATTCGTGTTAATTATAAGAATAGGTAGAACAATGTTTTAAACAACTAACACAAAACAAAATCAAGGTAGGGAAACCAGGTGTTTTCAAAACACTGTTATTTTAGATGCAATTAATAATTATTCTAATTAATATGTAATTATTCTAATTTTTGTAGAATCGTTCGTAATTATGTTTACTTTAGCGGATTGATCCGTTATTTCTATTTGTGTGGTCAAAAATATGAGTTACTATTTATTTTTTTTTATTTTATTTTACGTCGACTTTTGTGAACCCAAATGGGACTAAATCGCGACGGGACCTACAGTTTATGAGGTGGAATACGAACCACCAGAGCTTTGGCGTTATTAGACACTTATAAACAAATATAGAGGTGTCCCGATGACAAGTTGCAGAGGCCGGGATCGAACCAGGGTTTTCTGATTACGAAGCCGATACTCTAACAACTGAGCCACCGCCGCTCCCGGTTACTATATAAAAACGTCATTTTTATCCCGAAATGACCTTTTAGATCATGGTCGAGGTCAAATATAAGAACAGAAGCATGGGTAAGAAAATATCCTAAAACTTTTGTCTGAAACTTTTTTTCCTAAAGTGCATTCCTCCAAAGTTGTTCTGACGACTCAATACTTTTGGATTCCCTAGGATAGGTATCTATACACTACACTTATATAATAATTGAAGGAGTTAAAAACAATTAAGTATCATGTTAACCATTGAAAATTACTTTAAAAGTCGTAAAAAACTATTTCAATTCAACCGGCATGATGTCAAATCAAGGCAGAGAAAGTAGGTATCTTCAAAGCTCTGCAACTTTTGATGTAGAGGATAAAAATGATTCCATTTTTTTTTAAATTGTTCGTAATTACCTTCACTTTAACTTACTTCCGTATAACTTTTCTATTCTTATAATTAACACGAATATTTAATTGTTAATCGTTTAAACAAACAGGTTGAAATTAATTACAGAATATGATTGATGGGTATTTCAAAGTTAAGTATTCAATGATGTATCACCGTTGTACTTGCTGTTTCTATGGGAATAAATAATTGTCCTAAAAGTTTTTCGAAAAAGTATATCATTAGTAGTAGAAGGAGAAAGACAGTTCTACGCCACTCGCGGTTTCGGTGGATCGCGAGGGGTACCTCGCGAGATGACTCGCGAATTAAGATTGCGAATTAAGACCGCGAATTAAGGCCGCGAATTAAAACCGCGAATTGATATCACGATTTGATTGCTCGAATAATTATTGCCATGCTACCTCTCCCCCCTCGAAACACATGGATGGTATACGAGTTGAGACGCGTCTAAAATCCATTAATCATTCCCATCTTTGGGAAAACACGTGTACCCTCGACATCTGGCGCTCGGGGCCTGGCGGTTGGCTTTCCCACCACTCATTCGAAGCGTGCTTGAATAGCGCCGGGGAGGTCGGCATCGGCGTCGACCACCCTTGGAAAAACACATGTAATTTCTAAGAATATTACATAACATGTTGGGACCTATATCTCGTAAAGACGAGTTGAGACGCGTCTAAAATCCATTAATCATTACGTTAACCATCGACCCCTTTGTTAAATATGACCATTTAAATAACCCATTTTTTTGTACAATATCATGCAGGAAGGAAGATGAAGAAAATACAGAAGATGTTTTTAATAAATGTTATTTATTCTTTTATTTCTCATATTCATACATAACATATACAATAGCAATCACATGAAATTCATATTTTCATTATCATCAACTAATGCATCGCTTTTAACTTGACAATTGATGCAGTCTTTAATCATAGGTGGTGGACCATCTATCGTATCATAGCTTGATTCGAAATGTTTATAACATCGGCGACATTCACGTATATCAGGATGCATTTGCATAGCAGGTGGCAAGCAAGCCCATGCTTCTTCAATTTGCCGATCAGCAAACATGCAAATGAAATCAATCGGCAGACATTCGATATCTTTTGTTTCCATCAATGCGAGTCGTTTTACTTCGTAATAAATCCTTAATGAACGTTTTGGAGATGCAGGTTGTTCACATAGATTTTCCAATACCCAATTCTTAAGTATTTTTACATTTTCTTTAGCGCATGTTCCATTAATCGTATGATTTTCACACTTCTCCGACAATTGATATTGCTGCTGCTGCTTCAGTTTTGCTAGAGATGGGCAGTCCAAAATGTCGAGATTGACAACATTTTCTGCGTTTAATATTTCCTCCAACCAACATTTTTTATCGACTCCTTTTACATAAATTTTGCTAGCACATTTAACGATATCCTCCAAAGTTTCGTTTATAGCGTCAAATGGTACATCGCCAGATTGCCATGGTAAACCGTGATAATTATTCATCAACCAGTTATTGACTCTCTTATAGTGTATAGGTAACCACACCCATTGATATGGTGGTTTAAACACATAAGTCACAATTTCACTGTCGATAATATTTATTATAGACATTTCCTTCGGTATGAACCGATTACCAGGCCCGCGGAATCCCTGCACGTCTACAATGTATTCCATTTCGTATGAAACTGATTCACTAGTGAATAACCGCGTTTCATTCATTAATTGACGCATGCGCAATAATGGTTACCCCTCCTCTCAAACCAATTTCTTTACATTTCCACTTATGGGATTATATTCTACAATGCGATCATGTAAAATTAAACAATAAGCAGAAGTGTTTGCAGGAAAATTTTCCTTTGATTCAAATTCGAGTCGAACATCGACAGGTGCATGTCTTAAAGCTTCATTCTGCTTAGAGCAATCAATAATTATTAATGGAGCTTTCTCTAAAAATATTGATTTATTCAATATAGGTTTACCAGTAACATTTTTATTATACTAACTGGTTTGAAAATTGATATACATATCATATAATAAAGAAAATTGATTATTTGCAATATCAAGGTTTAAATTACCATACGGATAATATTTTGAATTCAAAAATACTTTAACATTACTAATGTTGCAGTGATCAAACAGACTTGCATTTCTCGCCTTGTCATTTTTTCTAGCCGTTTGGAATCCAATAATAATATATCGTGGCTTTTCTAATTGTGTCGCTGTTTTCACAGACCACACGTGGGATGATGCTACGGGCAATAGAGGATATTCATAAAGTTCCCATGTACGGAAACTTAAAGATATGCAAGGATCTTTTTCAATGAAACGCAGCAGATGTATCTTTTCCCTATCAGCCAACGTGACATATGGAACTAACCATTCTATTTTATTCATCTCAATTTTATAATTTTCGTCCACGTTTTGTATAACTGCATTATCATCATGTTTAGATCTTGTTAAAACAAGTTCATGCTTTGCATTTACAATTATCTTACGATAATCTTCAGCAAATCCGAGAATCATACTCAGGGGCATGATCACGTCAAAATAACCATTATTATTTGTTATCTTTAGATTTGAACTAGATATCCAACCGGCATTGATTAAAACGGGTTCATGATTTGATGTGTAAGAAGGATACCCCTTCATCAAGCTGGTAATACCAACATTTCTATTTCGATCAATTTCAACTCCATTCAACTCATACCGCGCCTCATCAAATAAATGACAGATTGCGTTAGATGTTAGATTAGTATTATTTGCTTTAGTTCCATCGGTTTTGGTCAACCTTCCACTAACATGTATCAAACTTTTACATGGTAAAATACATAAATCTTGATGTTGCACAACAATACGAATTTCATCATTTTTGCCAAATGAGCTTGTATTATAAGATTGATGTGCATGCAGCTCGTAATGAGCGACAGATTCGTCGAAAACGACTGGGTTTTGAATGCTGAGTATTGGATCCTCCATTATTGTTATTGTGATAACGTGCGATAAGCAAGCAAATACAACAACGGCAATGACAGTTTTTATTATTCACTGTCTGATATTGTGGTGATGATGCAACTTGAGTCCCAAGCTTTTCAGGAATAGAACGTTTCGACGTGTTAACGTCTTGCGAATTTGATGACGACTGATATGTTTTGCCCATTGTGGTTTATTATTATAGTAACTATTAAGGGTTTGACCATTGTACATAATACCCATTGTTACGTAGATTTAAAATGTAGTCGTATTGTAATTGTTTCACCACGAAAATTCACCAATTCACCATTCTGATCAACAATACGCAATTGAATATGATCTATTAATCTGACGACAACAGGTAAGTACAACATGATTCGGCACTTCCACAATCTTATATCCGGGAGCCACGGTAGGGAAAAATTCATGAATCGTATGCGCTCTACTGTTATTAATGTAAGCGCCTGCAGTTATATTGCACTCTATGCGAAGTGCATTAACTTTAATTATGGTTACTGGCAAATCTGAAATGTGCAACTTGTTTGCTTCCAAAATTCGTCTATTGAAACCCAATGTTCGCCCAATCGAATCGATTGGTGTAAAATCAATGTCTTGATTAGACCTGATTTCACTGCGTAAGGTATTATTATTGGGTTTTATATCTAGTGTAATATCACTATACTCTGATAGCTTGCTTCTAATATATTCTGCTATATCCTCAATTTCATAGCTCCCGATCGGCACAGTAATTTGATGGTTACCAATGTGAAATTTATTATGAACGTCAACATTTGGGATTGAATTAAACGTTAAAAGTTCAATTAAGCCCAATGCATAATTCTTCTGCGGTGAAAGTTCAATAGGTGGAAAGTATTGCGCTTCCAATACTGAAGACTGTCCCGAGAGCGTCAACGTAAAAGTATCATTCATACTGATTGTTCAAATTACACTGATTATCATAACATTTTATGCAATATATTTATACAACTGATACTTGTTTGGACAAAACAGCTGATTGCATAAAAATTTGAGACATAAATGCCCACAATCAAAAGTGGTATAGTCTTGAAATTTTTCACGGTTATACATAATGCTACCTACACCGAGATATTTTCCCAACTCAGCAGGTGGGGTGAGGTTTCCAAAGCTGTCAAAATAAACGACTTTAGAGCCACGTTTCCGATATGCTACCCAATGTGTCCCTGGACCGCTTGCATCGTCTAAATTTATGACTGCACATTCTTTAACTTTGGGATTCTTTGGTAAATTATTACGCATAAAGACACCTCTAAAATTCGGAATTCCAGCTTCTTTCGAATATTTTAATATATCTGCATCGGTGAGTGCTCGATGCGGTAGCTTTACAAGTTTTTTCGATTTTTTCTACATTTAACACCTAATCCCGTTTTATATGGTTTTAATTTTAAACCTAGACCATTTTTATAAGGTTTAAGATATAACCCTTTACCTATAGCTATTGACTCCATAGCACGATTATGCCGTTCACTTTCAAGTAACTGCTTTTGAGCAGCTTTTGCATCATTAACAGCCTTGGTTATACCTGCTGTACCGCCGGCTAATGCACCTGCAGCACTTAATCCAGCAAATATGGGTGCTAGGAATGGTAAGAATCCTCCGACCTTTGCAGGTATCGATAGCTGTCGAGACTTTTGTATGAATTGCTTACCACCTGCTTCTTTTACGGCTTTACGTGCCCCTTTCAAAGCGCTCGATATAACACTTTGAACATTATTACTTGGTGACATTGACATTTTAGCAGCCGCAATAATGTTGCTCAATGATGCTGTTTTCTTTTTTGATGCTTTTTTCTTCCTTTTAAGTCCCATGCCTAATTTACTTTTTAGTTTCATTGTGTTTGCAACACCCCAAGCTACCGCCTTTTCTGCAATGCTTGCGTCTTTTGCTAAAACTCGCTTCCAAGCCTGCTCCGCTAATATTCGATCGGCCTCGCTTCTACCGGTGGGATTTTCACGAGTTTTGGAATAAGCAATGTCGTGTTCCTTGCAAGCCTTATCCAACGGATTTATCCCCGGATCTCCCCTTGCTAACCGCTGCTTTAATTTTGTACCAGGTCCACAGTACTGATAACCGGGTATATGAAGTTCTACCGGTAATTTATTAATTAAAGAATTGACCAATCCTGTCCCACTCTTTATCCGGTTTTGTTTCTTGTTTTTACTTACATATGTAATCATTTTATGATGTGCATCATTCAAATATCAAACAGTTAATGACTGACATTACATATAAAGGCGCTACTTATACTTTTATGTTCAGTTATTATCAAAATGCGATTTCATACACAACCAAGAAAAATCCCAATCATCAATTTTGATGATTTAACATCAACTGTACAAAATAATGCAACTAATGATAAACGACATGGGGAGTTGTTGCCAAATAGTATACGTGCACTTTTCTGTGGCCCGTCTAATTGCGGAAAAACAAATACATTACTCAGTCTAATCATCGATCAGAATGGATTAAAGTTTGAAAATATATATGTATATTCGAAATCGTTAAATCAGCCGAAATATCAATTTTTACAAAACTTACTCGACTCTGTGGAGGGTATAGGATACTTTCCTTTTCACGATAATGAACAGGTAGTCCCACCCGCCGAGGCTAGGCCGAACTCTATTATTATATTTGATGATGTTGCATGCGAGAAGCAAGATAACATTAGATCTTTCTTTTGTATGGGTAGACATAATTGTGTCGATTGCTTTTATATCAGTCAAACCTATGCTCGTGTTCCCAAGCATCTTATTCGAGATAACGTAAACTTTCTGGTTCTCTTTAGGCAGGATGAAATGAATCTTAAGCATGTGTATAATGATCATGTCAATACGGATATGACATTTAACACTTTCAAAGATATATGTGCGCAATGTTGGACAAATAAGCATGGCTTTATAGTAATAGATAAAGACAGTGAATTAGAAGAGGGAAGATATAGAAAAGGTTTTGATTGTTTTATAAGCATAAATGATTTTAAGAACAAACAAAAAATGTTGTAACAAGCCAGTGCAGAGTGAGACTTGCATGCATTAACATGTCCTCCTCGCTTCAACAACAGCAAGACGTATTACGTCAAATTGTCAAAGCTAGCGAATCTATTCGCCGGAAACATCGATTATTAAAAATTGGTAAAGAAACGCATGACCTTGCGATAAGTGAAACCCTCAAACCTTTAATAAGTCCATTGGAAAAAATAGCCGACGCTTCAACAATGTCGACCAGTAAACGTGCAATTGATGATACACGTGATAAAGTAGCGGATAGTATGGAAATTAATGATGTTAACGATTATGATGATGATGATGATGATATGCGTGATGGATATAATACCCCTTTAGATCAGACATTTAGCAGTGATATTAAAACACCTACATATCATACTGAAGAAAGGTTATCAAATAAGTTTCTGACTTTACTGGTGAAGAATATTCACGAGAGAAGTGATATCATTGATACAATTTATGGTGTTCGCATAGAAGATGGTACTACAAGAATCGGCGATTCGACAATAGAATTTAAGAATAAAAATGTAATTGTAAAGGATCACAAATTTGCTATTACTGAAGGTTTGCTAGAGTTATTATTTAAGAAAAAGGCTGATATAGCTATAATCGAACAATCTGATTTAAACAATTACAAAAGTATCCTTACCTTAACTAATGCCCATAGGAAAGATTGGAATCAGGAAAAACCTATTCGATATAATGCTTCCCACAAGTATCGAAACTATATCAAAGATATGTTCAAAAATGTTCCAAAAAAGGGTGGTAATTTGCCTGAATACATGATTGCTGGACAAAACCGTAAAATTGATTACGTGCATTGGGATGATCCAAATGAACTTGTCGATCGTTTGCGCCTTCTAATAGCATCGCAAGCTGCGGGTAATTCGAGTCTTTCGAATGAAATTTTATCGATCATTGAGGAGTTGCGCGAAGCTAATATAATCTATTAATTTAGCGATAATTACGTCAGTATCATAATGAGCATCGATGTGTTTGGACGTTCGTCTCAACGAGCACGGAAGCAAGTATTTCAAAGTGTTGAAATTTCTACAGACGGTTCTTATGATTTTAAGAAAAGAAAGTTATGCAATATCGGAAATCCGACGGATTCGGATGATGCCATTACTTTGAGAATGTTCCACACATCTATTCGCGATATTAAACAGCAACTAGATGAGTTGTGTAAAGGTGTAATTAAAAATAATGAGAAGATTGAATATTTTGAAAAAAGTATAAATAAAATGCAACAAGATATAAATAAAAATTACAATGAAATAGAAAAGAGGCGGATTATATCTTCAGATTTTGGAAATTATATTATTGAATTACATCAGGAAATAACTAAACATAACAATAATTTAAATAAAAATAATTACACTCTTAGCAATCTTACGAATAATATCACTGACTTAGAGCAGGAAGTAAAGAAAAATAAAGATGATTTGAATAAAAATAATGGTTTGATTGATAGTCTTACGGTAGATATTGCTAATATAGAAGGAGACTTGAAAAAACACACCTATGACATAAGGGAGAGTAGTACTGTAGCTCACGATGCTAAGAAATTAATTTTTCTCCTAGAACAAAATGTCAATAAAAACAGTGAAGCCATAAAGAGGATTAATGGAATAACTGATGTTGTTTACGGGAGAATTAATTAGTTAGTCTGAAAAATGTGAATAAATTAACTATCTGCAACAATCTACACAACAGTTTTAATCAAGACGTTGTCTTATCTGTGTAACAACAATGACTTCTAAAGAGAAGAGAGAAGTCGTGAAGGAGCTTCATAAACCAGCAAGAAAAAATTATACAAGGTGGCGAGTAGATATTCGCGGATTAGATGAAACTTGGCAAGCTAATCTTGTAGAAATGATTCCATATGCAGATGAAAATAAGGGTTACAAATACTTGTTAACTGTCATCGATGTATTCTCTAAGTATGCATGGGCTCGCCCAGTAAAAAGAAAGACTGGCGATGACGTCACAGCTGCCATGAAATCGATATTTGAAATGGGTCGAATTCCAAAGAATCCACATACCGACCATGGAAAAGAATTTTATAATTCATAATTTTCAAATTTAATGAAAACACATGATATCAATTTATATTCTACATACAGTAATCTAAAAGCATCAATTTGCGAACGCTTTAATCGTACTTTGAAAAATAAAATGTGGCCACAGTTTAGCCTTCATGGTAATTATCAATGGCTCCATATCTTACCAGACTTGGTTAATGATTATAACAATAGCACACATCGTACTATTAAAATGAAGCCGCAAGATGTGAATAAAGATAATGAAAAAGAACTATTGGAACGTGTGTATAATGTAATTGTGAACGAAAAGATTCATCCAAAGTTTAAACTAGGTCAACAAGTTCGTATTAGTAAATTTAAACATATATTTGAAAAGGGGTATACACCAAATTGGACGACTGAAGTGTTTAAAATAATACAAGTTAAGAAAACGAGTCCAGTAACATATTTACTAGAAGACAGGGATGGAAATCGAATATCAGGCGGATTTTATGAATATGAACTGCAACGTACTAAAAATCCAGATGTTTACCTGATTGAAAAAATTCTACGCCAAAAAGGTTCTAAAGCGTTTGTTAAATGGTTGGGCTTTGAACATAAGTACAACTCATGGATCGACAAGAAACATTTATTACTTTAACACTACAAGAAAAATGTATTACTTTAAGACTAATATAGTGGAACGAATGATGGATGAATAGTTGGAAGGAAGATTTTTGCTGCAACGTACTAAGAAAAAAAATCCAGATGTTTACCAGATTGAAAAAATTCAGATGTTTGCCAGATTGAAAAATTCTACGTGAAAAGGTTCTAAAGCGTTTGTTAAATGGTTGGGCTTTGAACATAAGTACAACTCATGGATCGACAAGAAACATTTATTACTTTAAGACTACAAGAAAAATGTATTACTTTAAGACTAATATAGTGGATCGAAACTTGTATTCATACGTATAAATCCAGATGTTTACCAGATTGAAAAAATTCAGATGTTTACCAGATTGAAAAAATTCTATGTGAAAAAGGTTCTAAATGTTGCATTCCTTAGCATATTTTTTTGGTATATATACGAGTTTGAGTTGACGAGATTTCAAAGTCTACTTGTTGCTTCTCGCGGGCAACATTGTATTAAAAAAAAAAACCCGAGTTAAGTGTTTAAGTTAAGTGTTTGTAGTTAAAATGTCGCGAGTACTCGTGTATAGGCGAAAAAGCAACGCCTTCATTAGTAAATTGCGCAAGCAGATATCAGAGTTGCTTGGTTCTGAAATTTCTCACCACTTGACAGTGGTGAGGAAATCAATGGAGCATCGCCATGCTGAAGAGGAGATGAAGGAGGATTCCTTTTGGGAATCCATCTATGCCTCAGAGCACATGGTGAAAAATAAGTGTGACGAAGTTAATATCGCGCTTCAAGACGCTGTGCGCAAATTGAAGCGCGATTTTAGAAAAAAAAATCGCCCGAATTGAGTACTGGAGTACTCAACAGTGGCGAAAAAGGGACTTTAAATATGTCCTGGTTAACGGAACGTGCGAATGTCGTCGCGTTATTCGCGACTATAAGATGCGAAAGCATCACGAAAAGGAATCGCTGAAAAGGGCGATAACGGCATTGGAAGAAGAAGCCGCAGAGCGGAAATTTGCGATTGACGCAGAGTTGCGTCAATACCTCAATAGTTTCAAAAGGGAGATACATGAGAGGGAGAAGAGGAGAATGGAGGAGATTGCCGACCTTCAAACCGTGTTTGAACAATACGGTTTACCATGGCAATCTGGCGACGATTCTGAGCCTGAAGATATCGACTCGGACGCAACCTACTTTGAATCCGGTCCGGACGAGGATTAGGATTGGGGAATAGGATGGTAAGACAAACAAACTTATAAATATATATTTAATTAATTCATTTACTAATAATTTTGTATGTATAGCACAAAGGACGCAACCTACTTTGAATCCGGTCCGGACGAGGATTAGGATTGGGGAATAGGATGGTAAGAACAAACAAACTTATATATATTTCATTAATTCATTTACTAATAAACACTACTCATCCATTTCCATAATATCCTTATGTCCCCACGGTAGAGTATCTCTACTACCAGCGATCAAGTATCGCTTATCATCATGGGGACTTAGAGCAATTTCTTTTCGCATACGGTGTATACGTTGTGTAATTTTAAACGTATACATCTCTGCTCGCGCATAACTGTCGACATATTTTGAAGGCAGTTCAGATAGTCGTCGAAAGTGATTGTTTTTCGGACGACGACTTCTTTCACACCTTTCGCTCTCTTCTTCTCACCTTCGCCTAACATACGCAACGCATACATTTTTGACCTGAGTCCGACAAACTCGGTCATTAACTTTCCACTGCATTCATCTTTCATTAACCCTAATACTTTTTTATTGACTAGCGGCATACCGTACTCATTATTTTTCTCGTAATCACTCGTATCGTACATATTAATATCGCGTTTCATACAATCATAAATATCGCTACACTTAAATTCATAAATAAGACTATCGGTATCGGTATACAATAGTTTCGCATTTTCTTTAAATTTTTCTAAAACATAATCGTAATGGAACTCATACAATTTTGTTTTAGAAATATCCAATATAGCCATTCCGACATATATAGGCTTATCTATAACTACTTCTAATTTTTTTAGTTGTATCGCGACCAAGTCTTCGCCGAATATTACTATTCGATGAAAATTTGGTTTCGAAATGAACGCTTCAACGCCATATCTTCCATCCCATTTCGATTTTAAACTTACATCCATTCTTTTACGAACATTCTCCATGGTTTTCCCAAATACCGCATTACTCATCAATTTATACAAATTTTGTTCAAAATCATTTGTCGCAACTGTGCGGAGTTTGGTATTCAAGTCAATGTACGACTTTAACCATGGAGTCTGCTTGAATTGTAGTATTCTATGCACCTCATTCACAACAATACCGTGGGCGATCGCTTGCTTTAAATTTCGGTAATGTATGACATACCGTTCCTTGTCATTTAATGTAGCGAGTAATTTCGGCTGTTTTGAACCGGGCGGAACTGCTCGCTCGGGGCATAGCGGGAGATCTTTCTGCTTATTATGTATTTCTCCAGGATAGGTCAAGTCGACTTCGAGAATGTATCCAATTTCCGAGTCATCGGATACATTTACGAAATCGACATTATCAACCCATTGGAAACCTCCGGTAGGCAGTGATTGACTCATTGCCCAACCATACAAATTATTAACATCAAAGTACATTAAATACTTTGACTCTTTTGACGGGTCATAATTAGACATATACTTATTATTTGCCTTCGCGTATCTGTTTGAGCACTGTGAAAGACCCCCTCTTATCCCCCGCTCGATAAACATGACCATATCGATATCGGTGAGTAATTGTAACTCTACTTGAGTATGCTTGAGAGCACAGTCCCATGTATACCCAGGTAGAGTATAATAATGCGCGGGATCTAAACCGTGTGATCTTAACAGTGTTGTTCGAAAATTTTTAAATACATCCGCGAGCAATAAAATATCGGTTTTTAGGTATAGATCCGAATACTCACCCAACGTCTCACAATTAATTGTTTTCCATACATTCGTTGCATGTACATAATCAGACTCACTCACTTCACATTCATATAATTTATTGTAAAAATTACCGCGAGAAGGGAGGTATGGCTCGTCCAAGACGCTCGTTTCTTTTACGTAATCGTAGGGGAAAATTCCCTTACGCGTTAATAAATTAAATTCATTCTCATTTGGAAAATGAGATTTTAAAATTCTTTAATATAAATTTATAATTAATATTGCAACTATTATGCGCAGCACCTCGAAATTGACCAGTGAGATGATCGTGATCCCTGACTGCAACATCTTTGTCGGTAAACCAGCCCCCGCAGATGTGGCACATCGCCGACCGAAATGCATTCTCTTCTCTCGGAGTCAAGTTCATCGGCTTCGTGTCTAGCAAAATCTGGAAGAAACAAAAGTCATCCATTATTAATTAAGATTGACGAATAATTGAAAATATAAAGTGTATTATTAGTTTAAGTTTAATTTGTATTAATTGTGTATAATTTTTATGTTGTTTTAAATAAGAATAAATAATGATATCAATTATATAAAGTGAGGGTTTACCTGATTAATTTCATCGGCCAACTTCTTCAGCTCGTTGGCAAACCAGGTAGCAGAGTCAGACCCCCGGTGAGAACGGTAACGGGACAACGACGAGTTGTGGTTACAATCCAGGTAGTATCCTACGCTATATATTTTATGTTCTTCATAGGCCAACTTAGGTGCTGTCTCCGATTCTACTTTCCCGAGGAGACACTCGGTGTCAGCGTAAACAATGAAGGGTACCGGCATGGCTCGACCCAAACTTTTAAATTTTAAAATGCTGTTTTTTGTTTCGGGAAGTTTTACCGCACAATCATTTTTCTTTCCACACTCGAGTTTATGTGTGGCAAGTTTTTCTACACTGTGGAAATAGTGGAGACAGCGATTGCAGATATGTTTCTTCCCATCATGTTTGCTGCACTGCTTGCTCACTAATCGGGATAAATTTTTTATCCAGCAATAATGATGATGATTGATCCTGTCATCTTCTTCGACTTCGACATCGTCCAAAACAAAAGATGAGGAGGGTCGTGGGGTTTTCCTCCGTTCTTCAGACACAAGGAGTAGATTGATGTGCCTATTCTTTTCATCAGTAGTTAAGTGTACAGGAAGCACTTCGTTCTTATCGGCTATGATAAAGACATTCACTGAGATTTCATTCAGCTTTTCGAATTTCGGAATGTCTTTAAGTGCGACAGGGAAAGCAATACCGGTAAATTTTATTTTTTCCGCATGTTCTATGTATGATGATCGCCTATGCGGATGATCCTGTGATTTTACAGGAAAGAGAGCAGAAAGAATTGCCCATCTAAAGCAATCGTCTTCGAAACCATGCACATTGATCACGGCCTTTTTATCTCTGATCCACTTGGGTAAGTCGATCCATCGTCCAGCACGCATTGGATTATATTTTACCACTTGTATAGTGAGAGAATTTATGGCAGATAATGCCCAGCCCGAGTCGCGCTCTTGAAAGTCTTCAAGTGATGAAAGAATGGGTGCCTTCACCCTTTCGTCGAACCACTCTGTTAAATCACTTGTAGCACATAGTGCTACGTACTTATTACTAAAGTATTTATTATCTTCCTGCTCACCATGCACAAACTGTCCCGAAAACACGATGCACACTTTAACATTATTAAAATTACTTATTGCACCACGCACGTATTTTATTATTACAGCTTTTGATTCTTCAAAAAACTGTGCAGGATCTAAATACTTTATATTCACCACCAGGCTGGTACGAAGGCGATTATTGAACGCGGATTGCACATTTTCTTCGAGTACAAGATTTCCTCGGGGTCCTTTTCCCTCCTTTTGCATCAAATTCCTTGATGCTGCAGCCTTGAGTCCTAAGATGCGATGTGCTCGCGATTCTATGGACGCGTTTGTGCCGATTGGAATACCGCGATTTAATTTTACATACTTATATATTTTGTCGACGGTTCCGCGGCACTCTTCGATGAAGTTACGGAACTCATCCAAAGTAGCGTCTTCATCCAGGGTGCGATACACCATTGTGAGGGACCTCTCCCAGGAACTAAAAACTTTCCGCACATCAACCATCTTGATGTAATAAAACTTTGGTAAACTCTGGTAAAACAAAAACGTCGAGTCTTAAGCGCGCCAACACTTGAGATTTTCGATATACTGGCACCATATTTATATATACGTCGTATTTGTAGAGCTTTTCGAACTATGTAGTGGGGTGATCATTAACTATCTATTAGTTTGCCCTCCCCCGTCACGTAAAAAGCTATTCACAGGAGTAGTTGAGGTTGGACTTGCACACATGGGCATGGCTATTCGAATAGATGAGTTGAATAGCACTTATACAATTCTACATATTTGAATTTGAAAAAATAGGGGGTCTTGATATTCAAAATCGGGTGAGAGATTTTCAAGATCTGATGAAATCCGAGATTTTATTTTTTCTTCATACCACTTGTTTAAATTTGAAGTGATTTCATCAAACTAATTTTTCATATCCACTATCAAAATTCTCAATGGAGTGTAGCGTTTATGTTTAACGGCAACAATTAAAAACAAGGGGTTATATGTGAAACAAGGAGATGATAAAAACAATAATAATAATAAAAAATTAATTGAAAAGTTTTTTTAAAATTTCTGAAGATGACCCAAACACGGGTCGAAACGTCAAGCTAAATTTCCCCTTTTAATTCATTATTAGCTTTTTTATGTTTTAATATATAACCTCCCCCCCCCCCTATTTTTAAAAAAACTTTTCAATTAATTTTTTATTATTATTATTATTTTTATCATCTCCTTGTTTCACATATAACCCCTTGTTTTTAATTGTTGCCGTTAAACATCAACACTCGTATTATCTCTAATTATTAAAAGCAGCCGAGAAACTGTATTGTTTAAAAGGAGTGTAGCGTTGTTTCTATATCACACACCTCTCCCCCGAAAACTATGCACACATTCACACACTGGTACTCTTTGAAAGCTACGCGTAGAGTATCGAACACTTTTAATTTTACAGCATCAAAGAAATGATTTAAATCCCAATATTCAAAATTGACCGCGAGTCCAGTTTTTATGCGATTTTCGAGAGGTGAATACACTTCCTCATAAATGAAGAGTGGAGAGAACGAATCTAAAATATTGCTCATCTCCTGCTCCATATCGGAATCCAGATGATCGAATCTCTCATCATTATCAATATCCTTGTCTTTCTCCTGTGTATTCAAATTCATTGATTTAATTTTCTCTCGCATGGCATGGGCAATGAGGCGGTTGACTGCCAACTCCACAGCGTTTTCGATGTTGTGTTCCACTGATGTCGTTGTATATGGTCGTAAACTTTCAATTGCACTGTCGCAACTTTCATAAAACTCGCGAATATTCGTGGATTCGTTATAATTTTTTATTTTATAATATTTACATTCGACCCACGTATAGAGTTCATCGAGACGTCGTTCTACTTCCATTTCTTTTTCTTTATTTTGTAAAGAACGATGGAGAACTGCGGAGCGTTAATTTTGAATAGAAACTGATAGCTTCGTGGTTCTATCGAAGGATTTATATGATTCGCTGGTGAGATTATTGTGAAGAAATAGAAGAGGGTCGATGGTTAACGTAATGATTAATGGATTTTAGACGCGTCTCAACTCGTCTTTACGAGATATAGGTCCCAACATGTTATGTAATATTCTTAGAAATTACATGTGTTTTTCCAAGGGTGGTCGACGCCGATGCCGACCTCCCCGGCGCTATTCAAGCACGCTTCGAATGAGTGGTGGGAAAGCCAACCGCCAGGCCCCGAGCGCCAGATGTCGAGGGTACACGTGTTTTCCCAAAGATGGGAATGATTAATGGATTTTAGACGCGTCTCAACTCGTATACCATCCATGTGTTTCGAGGGGGGAGGGGTAGCATGGCAATAATTATTCGAGCGATCAAATCGCGGTTTTAATTCGCGGTTTTAATTCGCGGCATTAATTCGCGAGTCATCTCGCGAGGTACCCCTCGCGATCCACCGAAACCGCGAGTGGCGTAGAACTGTCTTTCTCATTCTTCTATCATTGTACGTAAAAATGCCGGCATCACGAAATCATAACGAAAATCTATTAGAAATTTGTTTATTGTGCTTTGGAAAAACGAAAGTTATGGTGCGCGTGAATTAAAAGAAGGGACGAAAATTAAAAGATCGAATAGAAGCAATGTTTGAGTATGATAGTTTTATATATAATATAAAATTAATGTTGATCATGACTTTCAAAAGTTTAAATTTTACGAGGTCACGATGAAGGTCACGAGGTCGCAATTACGTTTACTTCAGCTGATTAATCCGTTATTCCTATTTCCGTGGTCAAAAATATGGGTTACTGTTTATAAAAGTCATTGTGATCCCGAAATAACCTTTTAGATAATGGTCAAGGTCAAATATAAGATCATGGTAGCATAGGTAAGAAAATATCCTAAAACTTTTGACTGTAACTTTTTTTCTAAAGTGCATTCCTCGAAAGTTGTTTTTACGACTCAATACTTTTGAATTCCCTAGGATAGGTATGTATATACTACACTTTATTGTAATAATTAGAAAAGTTAAAAACAATTAAGTATCATTTTAACCATAGAAAATTGCTTTAAAAGTCGTAAAAAACTGTTTTAATTCAACTGGCATGATGTCAAATCTAGGCAGAAAAAGTAGGTATCTTCAAAATTCTGCAACTTTTGATGTAGAGGATAAAAACGATTCCAGTTTTTTTCTAAATTGTACGTAATTACCTTCACTTTAATTTACTTCTGTATAACTTTTCTCAGAAATGCCCAGGAAAAAAGTTAATCAACCATAAACAACAACGACCATAATTTTTTCCCATTTTAGGTAACTTTAAATGGCCATATTTTTGGAAATACATTAAATAATTGAAAGTTATTACACTAGTTTTGTAGATAATTTTTTTCGCTTCAATTCATTCCTGAGCCATTTTAACGAGGAAACTATAGTAAATGAGCCAGATGCAAAAAAGCTGTAAGAACGGCTCGTTTCCAATATTGCTTCGTATTTCAACATTGAAAATGTACTAATCATTATGGGATTACTTTCCTAATGCAAAATATCGGATTGAAATGAAATATAATTATGCAAAACAAGTATTGCAAGGAAATTATTTGAAATATTTTTAAAAAA
This sequence comes from Trichopria drosophilae, assembly GCA_030407085.1. Taxonomy (NCBI): domain Eukaryota; kingdom Metazoa; phylum Arthropoda; class Insecta; order Hymenoptera; family Diapriidae; genus Trichopria; species Trichopria drosophilae. Next base: position 92,110,693 of record CM059584.1, read on the forward strand.
AAATTGAAAATTTCGGATATTTTTCGTTTCCCTCCGACGATTTTTTTTATTTATGGCTTAAAATAACCGTGGGACCTTGCTGAAATAATATCTGAAAAGATACGAGAGGTGGGGGGACTTTTGGGTTAAACTCAATCGTACCGTGACTAACTATATTTACTTCTATTCTAAAATAAACGTACGATTGGCATAATACACTATTATTTTCGCGCGGTATATCAGAGTAGCTTTCCTCCTTATCTGTATAGAATTATGAGTAGAGTAGTAATCATTTTTTTAATTTGTCAAGATTTTAATTATGCAATTAAAGCTCAGCCTAATCTTTGCACCATCTATAGTGAAAAGCAAATATTTAGGAAATCTATTAAAATAATTGTTTATTGGTCTCAGGTCATCATATTATAAAGACTTATCGTTTTTTTTTATATTTCAACTATTACGAAGAATAAATAAATTTCAGCTGTTTAAAAATATTGTAATGGATTGTAAAATTTCTCATCGTATTTTAAATTGATTACTCTATCAAAACAGTTTGAGGTGTTTTATAGATTCTACTTTCTTAACGTCAAATTTTATCCCATTTTCGTCTATCATAAGTGAGCACATATTGAAGTGAAAATAATAGATTTAATCAGAACTAAACAGGCGTTTTTCTGCAACTGTTACACTCTATTTTTTTGCAATAAATAAAACAGATTGAACGTGACAGAAAAAACTATGACAGTATCCCAAATACTTTCACATTCACCAGACATAAAATAGGATATGTAAATATTATAGATAAAACGAAGAACATAGGAGCGTAAAATTTTGTAAATAGAAAACAGAGTTTAAATTATTGTTAAATTAATAAGAGTCAACTATGTAGTTTTGTAATAATAAAATTACGAGTTACCTCAAGAATAGACTCCACAACGAAATCTTGCATTCTATCAGGTTTTGTGATGTCAAGGACACAATTGGTAAATAGTTCTTTGGACGCTTGGAGACAATTAGCAAAATGCTCACGGAGGACTTTTTTTCATGATTTACATTTCCTAATGATTTCCTTTGATAATTCTGTAGTTACGTCTGCAAGGAAAGAATTATATTTTATTAGAAAAGTGTGTGGCTTTTGATTAAACGTGAGATTTAACATATAAGGAATAACAGAAAATTATTGGGAACACTAAACATGCATTTTGCTTTGAGTGATTTCTTATATTAAAACTATATAACCAAAGTAACAAGTGACAGTGTCAGATCCATCTGGAAGGATTCAGCTTCCATCTGTTTTTGTTTAATAGATCTGAATTCTAATAGCCAAAGTCTTACAAGGCTTTGCAATATTCCGTTTAAGAAAGGTTTATGTTAAATATGCCCGTAGCCGTAGCCCATGTTGACTAATACACGACCAAAAACTTTTCCGATATATCCCTTAATTATCTCGATTGCACGATATGTCCAAAGTTGTATTTTGTGGCATGATTATTTTCATCTCAATTGATCAAACGAAAATAATCCAATATACAGAATTATTAATATATTCTTAAATAGTTTTTTTTCGATTACATAAATAATAGAAATTAAAAAACAGTTGAATTTAATAAAAATTTAAAAATTAGAGGAAGATGAAAAAATAAACAAGGGTTAACAATTTCGAGGTTTGTTTTTTGTAATATAAATAATAAATAAATATTTAGCAACGTTTCGACTCTGATATGAGTCCTCTTCCAGGCAACGTAAGTCGACGGTGGTAATTGCGTCGTATTTATATTAAATTAGGGGATATGAAATTTTGTAAGTGTTCGTGGTGTGGTACTAAGAATAAAGGAACCGTTGACAAACTATGTATGAATTAAGAAGATAAAATGGAATTCATTCAAGAAAGGGATGGTACACTTCCGGTAGCTTTGATATTTCGAAACGGATGTTGACGGTGTTATTATCTTTTTTTTATAAAATAATTATTGTAGAATAAACGAACATAAGAGGAACATTTTTGCAAAAAATAAAAAACAAAATCATGAGTATGTTTTGTCAAGTGCCCGTACCGAATCCGTACTTCCTTTGAACCCACGATCCCTTTGTAGAGGTTACTCAACTCCATTCGTAGGAAACTTGTTGGTCAAGTAGAGAAATAACAAAATTTTTTCACGGAATGCAGATATGGACTATTCCATACACAAATGAAGCTCGGAAAAGAAATATTTTCTAGATTTTTGGCCTAGTAAAATCTCCACACAGATACCACTCGTTTTCTTCATACCTCAATTTTCGTAACAACAATTCTAAATTATGCTATACTTCGTCCAAGAAAACTGAATGAGCAAACTGGCAGAGGGGTGTAAATATTTGCATTATGTAGGTAGCTTACAAGCTTCTTTTTGATGAATCTATAAAAAGTCGACAATCGATTGGTGTATATTCTATGTCGTATGCTTTAACTCACTCTTCTATATTATATGGCAATAAACTAAATTTTTCTTTATTAAAAAATATATTCGGATCAAAAAATAAGTTCGTTCTATCTCTGACGATGCAAAAATAATTTTGTTCTGTTAGAATGAAACTTTCTTTTTTTAGTCTGAGTGCAATAAATTTGGGGCTACTTTTAGAGTCCTAAGTCCCTGTGAAGTTTACTCAGTTAATCTTTTTCAAATTTTTCAGCATATATCGTATTTTCTGTTTTACTTGTTGCAAGTCTTTATTTAGTCAATATTACTTATAAAACACTTCGTTACGGTACATTCACTTCCGCTTCCCAATACCGAGATTCCCTGAGCTCTGCCCCGGAGCAGTGTGCAGTGTACTTCGGATGTCGCCACCGTACACAGGCTTATACCTTGATCTACACTGTAACATATTCTCTTTTTTCACTTCTTTTTTTGTATGGAAGTTGGTAACTTGTGTATATATATATATATACACCCCTCTGTCAGTTGCTCATTCAGTTTTCTTGGACGAAGTATAGCATAATTTAGAATTGTTGTTACGAAAATTGAGGTATGAAGAAAACGAGTGGTATCTGTGTGGAGATTTTACTAGGCCAAAAATCTAGAAAATATTTCTTTTCCGAGCTTCATTTGTGTATGGAATAGTCCATATCTGCATTCCGTGAAAAAATTTTGTTATTATATATATACAGGGTGTCCGTAAAGTATGGAAACGGTCCTGTAACTTTTGAAAGAAATGATATTTCGAAAATCGCTGAAGCACGTGAAACCATTTTTAAAAAAATCGATCTTTTCTGCGGGATTCCACCCCCCCCCCCGCCCAAGGGGGGCGTAGGGCACGAGGGGGGATGAATATCTTAATTGGCAACATGGGTCTAGTGGGAACGCATTTGAAAGGATTTTCGAGACGAATTCAAAACACGAGGCATAGATGGCTCTGCAATCAATTTTGCGGTCATAATCGACTTTTAAAACTTTTAATCTAGTGACTTTTGAACAAATGAAGGTTTTGACAATTGCCGAATTAAGCGAAACCATTTTTTTTTAAATATCTATTTTTACCTGTTTTTGAGAGTAGAAAAAATATAAGGTGATGAGTTGATTCGTGTTGGGGGGGTCAAAATACATCGTATAGCATAAAAAGCACTATAAACATGCACCGAATGTTTATTTTAGGCAAGTTTTAAAATTTTATCCAACAAATTAAGAGCTTCCGGACGCCATATTGGAGCGGCCGTTTTGTTTTTGCAAATGCGCACTCGGCATTCGAAAGTATAGAGTGTAACGTGGCAACACGTTTCAGCCGCAGTTTTGAGCGGGAATCAACTCGTTGGGATGCTGCAGTGCTAATAATAGAGGGGACTGCCGATAGAGGCGCTAATATTTTCCTAGTGCTCTGCAGTCGTGGGGGTCATATGCGTTGGGTAAATGGGGGGACTGTCGTGATGGCGCTAATATGGAGGATGTGGCTCCAAACCGTGGAGCAAATACTACACCATGATAGGGGCGACAGCCGATCGTGGCGCTAGTTTTTGGAAGTAGTTTTGGCTCCCGGGAATAAACTACCGCTTTAAATAATTACAGACTTTGTCTTGCCGGGAGGCTCAATCCGGGGCAATGGTGATTTTTATAGGGGGGACTGCTGTAGTGGCGCTAATTTTTGGAATCACCTTGCATTACGTTAGATAGCATAGGCGCCAATGTATTGAAAGAAGATACTGCGCAGCTATTAGTAAACTAGCACAGGCGCCAATGTATTGAAAGAAGATACTGCGTAGCTAGTGATTAAGTTTAGTTAGTAAGCTATTAGTAAACTAGAATAGGCGCCAATTTATTGAAAGAAGATACTGCGTAGTTAGTGATTAAGTTTAGTTAGTAAGCTGTTAGTAAACTAGCATAGGCGCCTAGGTATTGAAAGAAGATACTGCGTAGCTAGTGAGTAAGTTTAGTTAGTAAGGCATTAGTAAACTAGCACAGGCGCCAATGTATTGAAAGAAGATACTGCGTAGCTAGTGATTAAGTTAGTTGATTAGATAGTTTTTAGTTTGAGCAAGTGCATAATTAGTCGTTCTCGGCCTAAAGGATGTGGCCAGTAATTATTTAACAAAAAGTTTTGGAAAATGGGGGGAGATTAATTCACTCATGGTATAAGTTCGTATTGGTTTTCATCTGAAACTAAAAAGAAAATTTTATCACCTAAATTCTTTTCTTTTGCATTGTTTAATATTTTTGGATATCGCATAGTAGCGGGTTTGAGCAATTATAAAAAGTAGAACGCATACTTGGGCATTTTTCACATCATTTTAGAATATTATATAATGGCTGCTTTTTACGGCCAAAATTATTGGCTTGTCGTCCACCGCCCGTGAAGCGGGCTTTGAAGTTTTCTCGGGAAAACTGCGAGCCAGGTGGACGACGCTTTTTGCTCAGCCCGGCTAGCTGGCAAGTCCGGTAGGGCACGAACTCGCCCAGAGGAGGTCGGCTCCTGCCTCCTTCCGCGCCTGAAAACGGGGATCACGAAATACCCTACGGCGGCACCGCACACCGCCCGCACAAGCTACGACAGGGGGTGTAGGTAGAAAACAATAATAGTAATAATATGCTTTTATTACAAAAAAGGATATTGGGCCTTCTTGCCCTCTAAATTTTATTGTATAAAATTTTCTGGTGTGGCCCACAGCCTACTTATAGTTATTCTTCACTTCTAGGTTGGCGTTTCGCCCGCTCGCGTAAAATTTGGCGTCTCGTCCCCTTAGGTACGGCGTTGTATCATCATCTTCGTCCTTGACGGCGTTCCTCGGTTCTCGAAGCGACTATACGGCCCGTTTTCACCCTGCTCGCAACGACGTACTCGAAAGTCTTATTCTCGACACTAACTCGCGCAATCCTTTCAGCTAGATCCTTCCTACTCGAAGGTATAGTCGGTACTAAAACTGCGGCGTTCTCGGCTGCCGCGGTGAAAGCCACGGTAGTCACGCGGTACCGCGGGAGCTAATCAGCGCGCTCCGTCTCTAGCACCGGCGGACGGTGCTCGGGCATTTTCGGGGCCGTTCGTTTCTGTAACGATCCTACTATCCATCGATTCGCATTGATGTATCACTCCGCGCTCTCGCGACCGCGGCACGACTCCTGGACAACGTAACGCCCCGTTTCAATTAATTTCGTTAGAAGGTTCTCGATATTTTGGTAATTTCGTAAATAGATTATATTTTGCATCGGATAATATTATCTAGTTATTGTTTTGAAATTCTCGTTAATATTTGAACATAAAGAGCCCGATTAGAAAGCTCGTCGCTTTGTTATGATGGTTACGGGATAAACAAAGGTATCTGTTGTTTTGATAGAGGTATCGAGACAATGGATGTTTACCGCTTACCGCTTTTGGAAGTCTCTAGAAGATTCCAGAAAGCGTGAGGGGAATCGAGGGAAAAGGGGAAGAGACGCCGCGGTGAAAGCCACGGTAGTCACGCGGTACCGCGGGAGCTAATCAGCGCGCTCCGTCTCTAGCACCGGCGGGCGGCGAGGACCGCGTTCTGGCAAGGCGGCGACGAGCCTCGGGCCATTCTCGTTCTGGCAGCGGCAGCGGCAGGACAACTTGGACTTTGGAAGGTGGGCCCCGCTTGGCGACAAGGTAACACGGGTTCCGGAAGGCAATTCCATCTTTCGTTGTTTTACTTTTTGTCGTTTTTGCTATCGCCTTCCGGGATTCGTTCGTGAATTCCTCGCTCGCGTTCCTGAGTGAAGTGCCGCGAATCACTCGTGCTTTCGTTTCGTTTTTTTGACTTTAAAATCTTTCGGTTCCGGTCGTTCGGTTAAAATTAAAATGTCGGGTCTCGTTATCTTGGAAGGATCGAGGCTAAAATGTAATTTTGGACGTAGTGTGGGTTTCATCCTTTGTTCGGCTAACGCGTTTCAGCAACCAAGTTCATGCTCGGTAGGCTGGCACCACGCGGTAAAATCAAAATAATAATTTCTTTGTTTCGCGTCGCCCGGGTTGAAAAAGTTCTAAGGAAAGTGAAAATTTCTTAATATTTAAATAATTATTAAACTGAATATCGCCTTTGAATCTAATTCAAAGGGTTTAATTAACTTTAAAGGAAATATTTGTGGTTATCGTCCTTGACATTGATCAAGGAGGCACTAAACTTTTCTTAATCTCTAAATCATTAGTAAACTGGATATCGCCTTTGAAACTTATTCAAAGGGTTTAATTAACCTTAAAGAAAACCTTTTTGCGGCTCTCGTCCTTGACATTGGTCATGGAGACACTAAACTTCTCTTAATATTTAAATCATTAGTAAACTGGATATCGCCTTTGAATCTAATTCAAAGGGTTTAATTAACTTTAAAGAAAACCTTTCTGATCTTGGTTACCGGCACTGTGTGCAACCGCGAAAGTAATTAATTTCTTTGGCGCCGACAATTTCATGACGATGATGGCTACGGACACCCGCTGTGGAGGTGTGGCGCGATTTTTTGTATTGAATTTTGTCCGAATAGCTCCAGGCCACTACGGGGCAACCCAAAATTTTTGGTCGGAAAAATTTGGTTTCGTTTCGGTCTGACGTCGGGTAAATAGTATTGAATTCGCCTTTCGGCATCGTGACAATAGTGGGAGGTTCGGTTTTGAGTCTAACCCGTCCTCGCTGTTCGTGACCGCTAGTTTCTATCGTAGAGTTTCGGTTTCGAGATTAGACTGAGCCTGCGAATACCGCTCTCTCCCGTGCCGAGGGGATCTCGGGGCTGAGCATAGCGGGCACAACATCACCTTGCGGCGCGCCTATAAATTCGGCATGCTTCGGCATGCCTGGCGCCCTTACTAACATCTTGCGGGTCGTAAGGTTTTGTGACCCCAGGGATTCGGTTGGTTTTGTATTTCGGTTGCGGGCGGTCGCGAGCGGCGACGACGGTGAAGGAATTTTGGGGTTATGTTTTTGGGGGGTCACAAGACCTTAAGCTGTAAAATGAACCCTTATTCGTATTTTTTGGTTGTTTTTAATTGTGGGCAGGTCAGTGTTCGGTTGACGTGGAATGTCTCATGTATACATACATTTCATTAATTTAAAATGGCTGAAATAAAATGTCGGATCATTTTTCTGAAATGTACTTGGATTTGAATGCAATTCGTTAGTTGCAGACTTGCAATAGACGATACCGTTTTTTGAAATTTGCAGCGGTGTCCTTTTCCTTTGCATATTTCAAAATTTCCCGATTCTCACAACGAGGAGGTGGACGATTTTAAGAACCTTTTTTTTATTTTATTTAAAACAATTTTGTTTTTTTACTTTTTTTGCATTTAAATATACATAATTCGGCATTTTAATTTTGCTTTATTGAAAAAGCCATAGAATTACGGAATCTAAAAGTAATGATTTTTATTGTTTTAGGTTTAATATTTTCTTTTTATATGTATTATATTTCTAGTATTTTATTAAGCTTGTGACAACTACTGAATGAAATGTTCAAATTGATGTCCTTCAGCAACTTGACAATATCCCAATCGTGCATAGAAGTTATCATTTACTTTTTGCAGTGTTTCTTGAGATATCGAATTTGAACATTAAATTATTCTTTCCTTTAACTCGTTAATGTTGTTGCTATTCGCACGTGTTTGACGATCCTTTATCGCGCATGCGTGCGCGTCGCGTCGCAGTTTTCGACGTACATTTTCCGATTTTCCACGATGCCGGGTCAGATTAGCGAAAGCTCGATGAGCATCGAACGCGTCGATCAATTTTCGAAAGTACGAAAAGCGTTCTCGCGCCACGTGGAGAATACATCGGCGATACCGAACAGTCTTAATTTCAGAAAGATTTTCTTTAAATTAGTTGCCGTTAAAATTGTACGTTTGTCGTAAGTAATCAGTTATTTCCGTTCCATTCGCGTTAAAAACCTGTATGGTCGCAATAATAGTGTGAAATCATTACATCAACTCGACTCTGGAATGCCCTGCCAACCAACATCCGCTCTAGTGCCAATGTTACGTCATTTAAGGGAAAACTTCAAATTTTCTTGTTCCCCAACCCATCGTTCGATATCACTCCAATGCGATAACACTGCACTGCCACATACGCGCTTATACTGCTAGGTGTAACCACTCGCTGTGTTCCCCACTGCGATCTCGGAATGTGTAACTGACCACTCACTGCGTTATTTTTATTATTTTTGTATACCCTTTATGCTCTACGCAGCGATATTCATTTAAACTCACTTTACCTCCACTCTTACTTATATTTAAGCTCTTTTTTATATTTATGTTGTAACGGGGCGTTACGTTGTCCAGGAGTTGTGCCGCGGTCGCGTGAGCGCGGAGTGATACATCAATTCGAATCGATCGATAATAGAATCGTTACAGGAACGAACGGCCCCGAAAATGCCCGAGCGCTCGGATATGCGCGGCAGCGGAGAGCGCCGCAGTTAGTATCGAGGCAACCGTCGAGTGGCAAAGATCGAGCAGCGTAGTAACCCTCCGAGTGTAAGAGTGTTGCGTGAGTAGTGAGCCGAGAGTAAACCCTTCGGGTTACGAAGTGCAACAAAAAGGGGTGGTACGGAGCTGTAAAATCGGGAATCCGAGGACTAGGCCTGCCGTCCAGCGAGGACGAGACCCGCCGTCCAGCGAGGACGAGTCGCTTCGAGCAGCAAGGACGAAACGCCATTTTGTTGTCGGGAGCGAGCAGGCGAAACGCCAACTTTTGTGGACAGTTATTGTAAGTCGGCCGTGGGCCACAATTCAATATTATTAAAATAAACTTGGAAGGGCAAGGAGGCCCAATATCCTTTTTTCTATTAAAATAAAATAATTATTATTATTATTGTTTCCTGCTACACCCCTTTCGTAGTTTGTGCGGGCGGTGTGCGGTGCCGCCAAGGATATTTCGCGGTCCACGTTACAGGCGCGGAAGGAGGCAGGAGCCGACCTCCTCTGGGCGAGTCGTGCCCTACCGGAGTTGCCAGCTAGCCGGGCTGAGCAAAAAGCGTCGTCCACCTGGCACGCAGTTTCCCGAGAAAACTGCAAAGCCCGCTTCACGGGCGGTGGACGACAAACCAAAAATTTTGGCCGCGATAAAAGCAGCCATTATAAATGGCGCCACAACGCGGGGCTTAAGTAAAGTGCCTAAATAAGGCACTAGCCGGGTTTATTGAGGTGCGCGAGTGAGATTAGAAAAAAAAAAAGTTTCGGCATCTCGGCCAGCTCGCCATTTTTCCGGCGAACGCGGGTGAAAGCCGCCATCTTGGGCAAGCATCGTGCTTGTCCAAAGGGACGCGCCGCGCGGGGGACTTGGGCAAGCACCGTGCTTGTCCACAGGAGCGAGCCGCGTGGGGATTTCCGTTGCGCGGAACCGGTGCGCGTCGGGCGGGAGAGAAGTTCCCCCGGCAGGGAACACGCGACGGTTCGCGTAGAGTGGGGACGGGATTCCCCTGCCTGCAGAGAGGCAGCGCGTCGGGCCGAGTAGGAGAATCCCCCACCGGAGTAGGGGCCGCGGAACGCGCAGTCGGATAGATAAGCCGACAAGAGGAGCGTCGAGTCGCAGCGCTAAAACAGTGGTAAAACCGTCCGGTTCATTCCTCCCGCGAGTCTTTAAATTTAAATTTAAATTAGAATACGATATTAATAGAAATAAAATATATAACATATAATTTAGACTAATAAATAATAGATTAATTTAGATTAGTAATAGAATTAAAATTAGTTAATAAGTTGTGATTTGTTTTTGAAAAAAAAAAAAAAAAAGATACCTAACCCTTCCCTTAGATTTAAGTTATTTAGGCTCAGTGGACGCAAAGAAAGGGATTTTTTGTGCACAGGGCGAAGCGAGTGACAATCGGGTATCACCAGGCTGTCCGACAACCACTGCGATCCGCGAGGTGCAACGCGAAACCGCGCGCGCACGTCGGTCGACTGTCAAACCAGTCGAACCGCGAGCTTGCCCGTTCCTCCGTTGAGCGCGTGCGCGACGGGAGAAATAGAGTAGGCAGATCGCGCGACCAATCGCAGAGGTCGAGTCGTCGGATAGGGCTACTCGGGTGCGGCCCACGTTTAGGTGGAGTACCCGCGTGCGAGAGCGGATAACTCCAGGTGTGCAGGAGAGTTGCGTGCACAGTGCACAGAGCACACTAAATCTTTGTAAAGAGTGGAGAGAGTGTGTGAAGGAGAGAAACGCGAGTGAATAAAAATATTAATAGATAGATAGATAGATAGATAGATAAGTTTATTCCCATAAATAAGAATACATAAATTCTATTGGGACAAGGATTCGTTTCCGAATTACATATATAACGCGATACAAAATGAACTGACAGGTAAATAAAAGAGAAATACAAAACGGGAACGGAAAGTTTAAGCCGCGGAAAAACGCAATACATGTTAAAGTAGGACGGAACGAAAGTACAAACACGATCTTGCGGGTTAAGTAAAAAATCCCTTCTGCGGAAACAACTTTTAACAAAGTAATACAGAAACTTTGCTGCCTCCAGATCATCGGCTGCCAACAGATATGGCAGTGGATTTGTCGCTGAGCACTCTGCCATTCTCGCACTTTCGAACAACAGTTCCCGGCAGGGTTCCGCTTGCGGACAATCACCTAAAAAGTGATAAAGGGTATCGTATGCGACGTAATTACACAGCGGGCAATTCGCGGTCGGATCGAACTTAAAGGAGTTGTGATCGAGAACAAAAGTACGCGATTGGAACGTGGCGGTACGCAGTTATGCTGGATGGCCGCCTCTATTTTGACTTCGTCGTCGCCGGAGTCGCAGTCCGAGGACTCTGCGACACAGGAGCTACCCGGTCGTTCGTCGGACCGAGGATTGTCGACGCATGTCGAGACTATATACTGCCCCATAAAGGAGGATTAAGGAGCGCCACGGGCCATTACACGGAAATTACCGGAATACTGCCGCTGATGGTCGACGTGGGAAATCGGATCGAGCAGGTTTCCTTCCGCGTCGCCACAGTTGTAGAATACGGGGCCATTCTGGGAATTGACTTCCTCAGATCGGTGGGAATCACCGTCGACTGTCCAGAAGGGCAGTGGAGGAGTGGCAACGGCCCATGGAAATGCTTCGCTGTTGCGGAAGAAGCAACTATCCACGCGGAGTGTGCGGGGTTGGCAGAGGTCACGTCCAATCAGGGGGGACAGCTGACCAGATTGTTGGACAAATTGCTACCCCCACCTCCAACTATGCTAGGGACGACCACGCTGGTAGAGCACGTCATAGACGTAGGAGACGCGCGACCGGTGAAACATCGTTTTCGTCGTGTGTCGCCGGCCGTCTTGGAGGCCGCCCAAGCCGAGGTCGACTCAATGATAAGGAACGACATCATTGAGCCGTCCACCAGCGCGTGGTCGAGTTCGCCAGTCATGGTAAGGAAGCCGAACGGGACCTACCGGTTCTGCTTCGATTACCGCGACGTGAACGCCGTCACGAGGAAGGACGCGTATCCACCGCCGAACATAGACAGCATCCTGGATAAAGTTCGCCGAGCGAGGTTCATCAGCAAAATAGACCTCAGCCAGGCCTACTTCCAAGTGCCGCTAGAAGCGAGAAGCCGAGAGATCACGGCATTTTCTGAGGCCGGTAGAGGGCTGTATCAATTTAAGAGGATGCCATACGGCCTTACGAATGCTCCCGCCTCCTTCCAGCGGTTGATGGATTCACTCTTCGGACCGGAGTACGAACCGAGGGTATTCGTCTACCTAGACGACATCATCATCGTCAACGAGTCTTTCGACGAACATCTGGTCTGGGTCCGTAGAGTATTGGAGACCATTGTACGAGCCGGTCTACAAATAAACCGAGATAAGTCGGAATTCTGCTGCGAGAGTGCGGTTTATCGCGGATACCGGATTGATCGAGAAGGATTGAGGCCCGATATGGAGAAAGTCCGCCCTGTTTTGGAGTACCCGCCCCCGCGAACGTTGAAGGAAGTTCGATGCTTCCTCGGAATGGTGGGGTGGTTTGCACGCTTCATACCAAACCTCGCCGAGCAGAGACTTCCACTCACCAAGCTGACCAGGAAGAATCAGCCATGGGAGTGGGGCGAGGAGCAAGAGCAGGCATTTGAGAGTCTGAAAGCGGCACTGACGGAGGCCCCGGTGCTAGGGAGGCCTGATTTCAAGCGGCCCTTCACCTTGCAAACAGACGCCAGTGATTATGCCCTCGGAGCAGTGCTTACGCAGCAACAGGATGACGGGGAGCACCCCATTGTGTACTTGAGTCGTACCCTCACCGCCGCCGAGAAGAATTACTCGACTACGGAGAAGGAGTGCTTGGCGGTGGTATGGGGCGTAAAGAAGCTCCGGGCATACCTAGAAGGTTATGCGTTTGAGGTCATAACCGACCACAGCAGCCTTCAGTGGCTGCGCAACCTAAGGGATCCAACGGGACGTCTAGCCCGCTGGGCCTTAGAGTTGCAGGGGTGGAACTTCACCTTTCGTCATAAGAAAGGAGCGCTGCATCGTCTCCCGGATGATTGAAGAGGACGTCGGAGCCATGCGAGTAGCCGCAGAGAAAGACGACTGGTACGAGAGGAGGAGAGAGTTGGTACGAGCGCATCCTGAGCGGTTCCCCGAGTGGAGATTAGAGGAGGATCGGCTATATCACGCCCGATCCGATCCACTATTGGACCCGGTGACAGGAGGGGAGAACCGCTGGAAGTTGGTACTGCCGGTCAGATTGCGAGCACAAGCCCTCAGCAATGCGCATGAGGAGGCGCATGCCGGACATTATGGCGTCAAGAAGACGTATTGCCGCCTAGCAGTAGAGTACTACTGGCCTGGCCGCCGATATGATGTGCAGCAATTTATCGGAGAGTGTCGCGACTGTCAAGTTCAGAAGACGGCGCAGGGCGGGCCACCAGGATTGATGGGTCAACGAATCATTGAAAAGCCGTGGACTGTTGTGTCCGCCGACATCATGGGCCCATTCTCACCTAGCCTCGTGTTCACCTATATGTTCACCAGGTGGGTGGAGTTGAAAGCGCTGAGGACCGCCAACGGCAGGAGTATCGCTCGAGCATTCGAAGACTTGGTGCTATTCCGATGGGAGACGCCTTCATACCTCCTAACGGACAATGGGAAGGAATTCCTAAACGAGGTGATGGACAAGATGTCGGCGTACGGAGTGCGATCGATTACTACGCCTTCGTACCATCCCCAGGCCAACCCGGTTGAGCGAGTGAATCGAACGATCAAAACTATGATCCGCACATTTGTAGGTGCCGATCATCGAGACTGGGACTAGCATTTGCCCGAGTTCCGAAGTGCGATCAATACGGCCGTACAGGAGAGCACGAAAGTGTCACCGGCTTTCCTTAATTTTGGCCGACAACCGTCTCCGGTCAAGAGTTTGAGGCGTCGATTGGAGGGGAAGGCGCCAGTGCTACGCATCGAGAATGAAGAATGGGAAGAACGTCTGAAACGTCTAAGTGCCCTACGGGATCTGGTACGTCGGTTTCAAGACCGAGCGAGCGAGCGCCAGCGTCGACAATATAACCGCGGCAGACGTGACATTCGATTTCATGTCGGGGATCTAGTGTTGCGGCGAAATCACGTCCTGTCGTCGGGCGCGGATAGATTTGCCGCGAAACTCGCGCCGCGATACGAGGGGCCGTTCCGCGTCGTAAACGTAATTTCTCCCGTCGTGTACGAGTTGGGCGGGGAAACTAGGCGAAGAGTGACGAAAGTCCACGTTACGGACCTGAAGCGGTATGTTGCACCCCGCGGATCCCATCGAGTCGAGGATTAATTCCGTTTACAATTTTGTTACAGATGTGGAGTTTGTTACAGATCCGCGACAGTGAGTCGGAGAGGAAGGAGGCGCCCCCCCCCCTACCAAGGGGAGTGGAGACCTCCGTTGTATGGCCCCGAAACGGAGGGGGCCTTGACCGTGGAGGTGGCGACGAGAGAGAGGGGCACTTCACCGGCCGCAACAGGGGGACCCCCGAGAGCAGTCGGGAGGAGTCCTCGCGGCCTTGATGACGGGGGTTCGCCTAGAGGACGCGCCCACCCCGGACGAAAGCTGGGTCGTCCTGCAGGAGCCCGGACCCGACGACGTCCCTGTCGAAGTGCAGGTCGCTCCCCTCTGGTGTGAGGAAGAGGACCACGGAAGAGCGGCAGCGTCACCACGACAACCGGCGGTGCCGAGGGATCGCCAGAGGGACTTCCCTCTCCCAGTGGGTCGGCACCCGAATTCGCGGCCAGTCGCCCGAGGGATCCTGTTTGGCGGGCTGCGGGAGGTGCCCAATGATGTCGAGCGAGACCCTCCTCCCGGGAAATGCTTCCACTGCTGGCGGGAGAGGCACCTGTGGAAATCTTGCGCGGCCCCGCGGATTCGCCCATTTTGTGTGAACTGCGGGTTCTCGGGCTTGTCTACTTCCGGGTGCCCTCGATGTGCAGAGCGCTACCGGGAGTGGGTGAGTCGCGGAGAGCGGGGCACTTCGGCGACCCGCATCGAGGATGAGGGGGCCAGCGCCCGTACCCGCCGACATCGATCGCGAGGAGACGCCAACCGAGGAGAAGACGCCAACCGAGGAGGAGACGTCAAGAGGAAGACCTGAATCCAATCAGGAATCCAGCCCCCGGGGAGAAGCAGCTGCCCCCGGGGAGAATGCGGGCCACGGCCAGGAAGCCAGTCCGCCCCGGCCGGAAGACCAGGCCCAGGAGAGGGCAGAGGAGGACGCTCTCAAGACGGACGAATCATTGGCCACCCTGCTCCGCAGTTTGGGGCCAACTGCCGCGGCCTTCGTCGCAGGACGAGTCGACGAGGGAGACGCCCTCAGGTGGGCCCATCGGCTGGCGGGGCTGCTCCCCCCGCTACAGAAGATGGTAGTCCTAGAGCCCAGGAGGGAAGCCCTGCGGAAGGAGTAATCCGCCCGTAATTGGGGGAAGGTCGAGTCTCTCCCTTCCCCGCCCTCTTAGGAGGAGATAAGTGTGGATTAGAAGGTGAGCGTGGAACGATCGCGACGATTCCTGGACAAACTCTTGATCCGAGATACGAGGTACGGTAGTCCTAAGACGGGAGTTCGGGGTAATCCCGAGGGGGGGGGGGTTTGTAACGGGGCGTTACGTTGTCCAGGAGTCGTGCCGCGGTCGCGAGAGCGCGGAGTGATACATCAATTCGAATCGATCGATAATAGAATCGTTACAGGAACAAACGGCTCCGAAAATGCCCGAGCGCCGTCGCCGGCGGCGCTCGGAGATGCGCGGCAGCGGAGAGCGCCGCAGTTAGTATCGAGGCAACCTCGGAATGGTGGGGTGGTTTGCACGCTTCATACCAAACCTCGCCGAGTAGAGACTTCCACTCACCAAGCTGACCAGGAAGAATCAGCCATGGGAGTGGGGCGAGGAGCAAGAGCTCCCTCGTCGAGTCTCGCCTCGTCGAGTGGCAAAGATCGAGCAGCGTAGTAACCCTCCGAGCGTAAGAGTGTTGCGTGAGTAGTGAGCCGAGAGTAAACCCTTCGAGTTACGGAGTGCAACAAAAAGGGGTGGAATGGAGCCGTAAAATCGGGAATCCGAGGACTAGGCCTGCCGTCCAGCGAGGACGAGACCCGCCGTCCAGCGAGGACGAGTCGCTTCGAGCAGCAAGGACGAAACGCCATTTTGTTGTCGGGAGCGAGCAGGCGAAACGCCAACTTTTGTGGACAGTTATTGTAAGTCGGCCGTGGGCCACAATTCAATATTATTAAAATAAACTTGGAAGGGCAAGGAGGCCCAATATCCTTTTTTCTATTAAAATAAAATAATTATTATTATTATTGTTTCCTGCTACACCCCTTTCGTAGCTTGTGCGGGCGGTGTGCGGTGCCGCCAAGGATATTTCGCGGTCCCCGTTACAGGCGCGGAAGGAGGCAGGAGCCGACCTCCTCTGGGCGAGTCGTGCCCTACCGGAGTTGCCAGCTAGCCGGGCTGAGAAAAAAGCGTCGTACACCTGGCGCGCAGTTTCCCGAGATAACTGCAAAGCCCGCTTCACGGGCGGTGGACGACAAACCAAAAATTTTGGCCGCGAAAAAAGCAGCCATTATAATGTATGAATTATTTTTATATGTATCTATTTTGTAATGGTTGGCCCAAGAGATTTCTCATCAACCCAAAAATAAATTCAAATTCAAATTCAAATTCAAATACTTTGAATAAACAAGTGCAAATCATAAGGATACTGGGTTTATTAATACCTGGCCATTTTTCTACATAGTTGCCACGGCTTTGGTTAAACGCGTCGTGCAACAAATGTCTATAGGCTTTGTTTCGTACACCTTGTTCTTCAAACAAACCCCAGTAAAAATAATTCAGACGAGTTAGATCCGGTGACCTTGGTGGTTACTCAATCGAACCTCTCCTGCCGATCCAACGCCCGGGGAAAATGTTGTTCAATCGATTGCGTACAATCAAACCAAAATGACACGGAGCACCATCCTGTTGAAACCGTACATTGACAAATGCTGCACCAGTAATATTTTGGATTGCTGGTATAACATAGGTATTCGATAAATTTAAGTACGCCGCAGCTGTGAAATTCTCTTCAACGAAGAAAGGTCCAATAATTTCACACAATTTGCACAAAATCGGCTTCGTGGCTCAGGCGGTTAACGCACTGGACTACGAAGTCGTAGGTCGTGAGTTCGATCCCCGTCTGGTGAACAATTTTTCGATTTCGTTTACAAGCAGCAGTTCGCTGTTGGTAAGACGAGCCACGTTTTTGTGTTTACGTTTCGAAAGAATTGTTTATCTGGCTACTTGGTGTAGGTTTCTGCAGTCCTACATTTCATACACAAATGTGAAGTATGGCGCCATCCTTCTAAGTCGATCTGCAGCTCTCGAAAAATCTTACAATTCAAAATACGGCAATAATTGAGTAAAAAAAGGGCGATTCCGTCCGTTAATTAATAATTAAAAAAAAAAAAAAAAATTCCGGCCCAAACATTGATTTTTTGTGGATGTTGTGTGTGGGTATCTCTCATCCAATGAGGATTTTCGTCTGACCAATGTAGCATATCCAGAACTTGAAAAACTCATTTTCGTCACACCGTCTCATCATTACCTCGCAAAATTCTAATCTGCGATGGAAATCGTCTTCCGAAAGCTCATGCACAAATTTTATTTTATATGGATCAAACTTATTTTGTCTTAGTATTTCATGGATAGGCGATTTGCCGATACCAGTTTGGTGCGCAATCTTCCTAATTGAAGTATGGACCTCCTCAACAACACAAGCACAGACTGCTAAACTGTTATGTAGCCGTTTTTGGTCTCCCTGATTTTGGTCGATCTCTGACAGAGCAAGTATCATGAAATCAAGAAACAGTTTTACAAACAGTTGATTTAGATATGTGTAGACGATCAGGATGGGTATCATTAAACTATTGGACGACTTGATCGTAAGCTCTTTTTTTATCACCACATCCTCGTAGAATAAGGATTTCAATTATTTTTCTGTCAAAGACATTTTATATCAAAAGCAAGGAGACAGAATATAGAATTTAAAATATGGAAGAAATTTTGAGTAAATAGTGATAAAACGAAAAAAATGAAAGAATAAGAAGAAATTATAATGGTAGAAAGTTAAAAGTAAAATTGTCATACGAATAAGCGCAGTATTATCGTGTCACTCGAGACAAACTGAATATAAATTTTGCTCGATCTTCCGGTTAGAATATTCTGAACAAAACCTTTACCAGAATGCCGTAATCCAGAAGTACACGAATGTTGCCATCTGTCAACGAGATATTGTACGAAATAGTCGTGAAAAACTTGAAAGTTCTATCACACGCAAAGAGAAATTTTGAATGTTTATTCTGTGGGTCACCTTCAACGGAAACGACGTTCTTGCGTACGTGAATCTTTTTCAGCAGGACCGCATACTTTATTTATTGAGACTCACAAGATTTCGTGATTCGACTGCACTTATTGTAAGAAACTCGTACTAAATTTTTAATATTTGAACCAGTTTAACATTTTAGCATAATTACAATTTCGATGATTACAGCGCCATGTATCCACTAAAACGATCATAATAAGAAGGTAAAATTTAAGTAACTTTTTTTGAACAAACGAAATCTGCAATAAAAATTATTATTTTTTTATTCGACCTGTATTTCTCGCGATATCCGACAGTTTACACAGTTTTCACGAAACGGTCCTGTAGAAAGAGAAAAATTTTCAAAAATCGCTGAAACACGTGAAACTATGGAAAGGACAAAGTGTAAAAAAAAGTATCAAAAATCGGCCATTAATAGTCCCAAACCCGTGTTAAAGAGGAGGGTGCTAAGAATTTTGTGTGCTATGTTGGATCCGAATATTGGTTTTTGAGATTAAAAATTTCAAACGACGAATACTTCCGCGACAAGTGGACGTAACGCCAACTACGTCTAAAACTTTGAACTACTTGTACAAAATAATGTCCTTATATTTTGAATGAGTCTTGATACAACTTCTTGTCAAGACTGTATCTGACTTGTAAGATCTGTACAAGTCTTTTTAATCTTGACAGTTGTGTACAAATGTTCCCGCATGAAACTGTCTGATTTTATATATTTTGATCGGTTTATATTTAAGAAGCAGGGTTTTCAGAATCTCGTAATCTATCGAGTCCGGGCGATGATTTAGTTTTTCTCGCATTAAGAGCAATATCAAATTCTGCAAACTGGAACGGAATACTGAGAAATTCATTTTCTTTGCAATCAGGTATCCATTGAGGGTCAGTTGGGACCCACGCAAGGAGTTAATTTTTGAGAGCTACGTTCAGTTTTTCTTCATTACTAGAATTTACGGAAGAATTATTGATTTTAACCTATTTATTCTTTAACACTTTAATTTTGTTCCACACGTACGTTTGATTGGTTCGGAAGTTGATTGATTCTATAAAACGGTGGAAGTATTCTCGTTTCTTTTTTTTGAACGTTTTTTTGACAATAGCACATTGTTCTTTGTAGTTTATACATTCTTCCATCTTTTCCAATAAGGGAATCCTTGAAAACGAAAACGCTGACTATTTAGCAAAAACAACCACGACAGAAGAATGTGATGAAAATATTCGAATTCCATATTCTGATCTCGGTGAGAAATTTAAAACTATGGCGAAAATAAATACACAAAAAAGTATCGTAAACACAGGACTAGCGAAAGGAAAAGAATATTTTCAATACTTTTACAAGGATGGATCTAAACCTTGGTTTTCAAACTTAGATCTGAATCGGGCAGCAATTGTGACCATAAATTGGTGCAGGGCCAATCATTACAACCTGGCGGTATCAATTGCGAAAGTCAATATAATTGATAATCCGAAATGTAACTGCGAACATGAGTATCAAGATTTAGACCACATCCTGTGGCAGTGTCCGCGATACTCTAGCGAGAGAGAAAAGTGTGTTAAAGAACTAAACAAACGCAGCATGTTTTTACCACTGACAGCTAGACTGTTAATATACGAAGGCAGGCCATGATTATGTAAAACCTTATTACGATTTCTCAAAGATTGTAAATTATAGATTTAGGAACACGAAATTTAGACATACAAAAATGTAAACAAGCGCAACACCAATATGTACCACTAATTGTAAAACTACATAATCCCGGCAAGGGATTCAAATAGCTCAATAAAAAAAAATATATTTTGATCGATTATGGAGCTTGAATGCGACAATTCTGAGTTTTGTCTTGATGCGCTAAAATCTTATACATTCTCTTGAATCTGGGGAACAGTAGGTTTTTGGTTTGTGTTACTCAAATCTTTCGATGGTATTTGACTGATTTGCTATGAATGTAACTAATTATCCGGAGCTTGTATGTAGCATCCCAGCAGGCCCGTAAGACCCGAACATTCGTATCACACGAAAAAAAGGGAGCCCGTCCCGCACATATCCGAAACATACCGCCCGCCTCCACCTAAGTGAGCTCGAAAAGGAAAGATGAACGCAATGATATAATGCGACGCGTATCAACTTACAACTAATGACTGAGTTGATTTGCGCACGACTCACAGAAGATGAGCGAAAAGAGGCCGAGTTCCTCTTGACTGCAGGAGCGGAGCATGGAGTGTTAACTTCCTGTTCCGATTCTGATCATTTCAGCCAAAGTTGTTAGTGGCTATGGCATCTCCTTTCTTTTCGAATGTCGCGCCACTTGCGGCGGCAACACGGCGAGCGACTCTGATCTTATAGGCCATGAGACGCTCTCTATCAGTATAGTCCGGGTTAATAAAAATCTTAGTTAATTGAAGCGCCGTTTTCTTGGAAGACAAGATTAAAAACTTATCTTCCTCAAGCATTAGTTCTGCCAGATATGCCGGCGGATTGAAGCGGATCTGTCTAGCAGCGGCAACCGAAGACTCGAGAGGGAAGTTTTCGGAGAGAAATTTCGAAATTTCCTTTCTTAACGATCCCGACCCGGGAACGAGACCGATGATAATAATGTTTCTCCTTTTCAAAATTTTTTCTTGCGCATAAAGCTTAGTCTCAAGAGCCTTATTGATCAAGACTTGAGCATCAAGTTTGCACTCTAGAAAGCCTAGACGCGTTGTGAGATCGGCATTAATTTGATCTATCGTAGTCTTTACCGCTTCTAATTCGGTAGTGCAGTTGTCGATACTCGCTTGCAGCGTGGTGGACTGCTGCTGGATCGCGGTAAGTAGCGATTGTTGCAGAGACCCGAGCGTAAGCGGTGGTGTAGTCGGAGGCATGATTGGAGATTCACTTGCCTGCGAATCTTGTATTGAAGATGCGAGCTTCCTTAGTCTACTGGGTTGTTGGTCGCTCGGATCGTCCGCACAGGGCAGGCCGTTTCGTTTTCGTTTGGCGAAACCGAAGTCCTCCAGTGCGCTGCAACCGTCCGTGCGAAGCGCTTTCCATCTGGTCGCTGTAAGGGGGCGGCCGCTGAGAACGGTCGGCTGCAAGATGGTCGGTGTGCGTTCCGCCTCTCTTCCACTTGAAGAAGCCGTAGGCGGTGAAGACGTTTGTGATTCGCTGCGGGGCGGTGATGAGTGTGCTGACATGAGCCGCACGCGTCCGAGAGCTTCTGACCTCTGGTGGTCACAAGAACGTAGAGCAGGGGATGTGAAATGTCCTAGCGCTGGTGGGATACCGCTGAGCATGCGCGTCGCGAGAAAGGCGAACACGTGTTTCTGACCAACTGTCGTTCAAACGTCACAGAATTTTATTATTTCTTGCGAGAATTTAGCCGTCAGACAGTACCAGTTTCAGAACCCGGCATTCACGCACTCCGATATCATATGCAGAAAAAACTCTGCGATCCATTCATGGACTTTCCAGATGCACCTCTCGGAGATTGGGGTTAGAGCAGATCAATAGTCTTTAATCTAGCGAATAAACAAAGTAATTATTAGGACTGCACTGATTTCAGACTGGGAACAAAGAGAATCCCACAGATGACCACTGACACGACCGGACCATTCGCAAATACAATTAACTTTTACTAAAAACGAACCACCGGTAGGCAGAGCGAACTGGCACTTACAGGGCAAAACAGAATTTAAAAAAATGTTGACCATTTTACAAGTTCTAATTATTTTAAAATAGAACAAAAATCATCAAGAAAATTTGTACAAAACTTGTCAAAAAATAGTGCACACTGTAAAAAATATTTTATGAAATTTTAAGAAAAAAGTAGGAAGCAAAATTCACGAATGCTAGAAAACAATGTTTCATAACAATCCTTAAATATTTATCATGACGTGTTATTAAATTTAAAGAACTTTTATTAAATTTAAAGACTGTTTATTAAATGTAAGACATTTTTATATAGTTTTTGTTTAGAATATTGATAGTTGAATTTTAGCATTCGAACAAAGAATTCATTTATGTCAAATAAGTGACTTTTTAAAAGTTATCAATAATCGGTGCCAACATAAGGCTTTCAGGTTAATGATTTGTTTTGCATTTTTCACTCAGAAATTACTCAAATATTATTTAACTTTACATATTTATACGTGAAAAATATATTTGTGACCTTTACTAATGACTCCATTAACATTTTTGGTTGAATCGATGGAAGCAGGGTGTTGTCGTAGTCCAATTCGGTCCACACTTTTAATCAGCTTTTTTAAACTTTTAAAAAAAAAATATAGGTGTGGCAAATTGCCACAAGTCTGCTAAAATTGGCCAAAAAATGCAGTTATACACTTATCTCTTCCAATTTTTCATAAAAGAGATTACATAACCAGGTCTTTAGTTATGTTTAACACACAACAATGTTAAAAAAATTATTTGGTTCGGGTCAGTTAACTTCTAAGTTTACAAAAAGCTGAATAAAAAAGTGGTCCAAATTGGACAGCGACAATATACTAGGCTTCCAACGACTCAATCAAAAATGCTAATGGAGTTCTTGTCTATCAGAATTTTATTAGTAGAAGTACCAAATATATTTCTCATCCATAAATGTGTACAATTAAATAATAAATGAATAATTTCAGAGGGAGAAATGCGAAAAGTCACTAATGTCAAGAAACTGAACTGTCGACTCTTATATTGCTGTATGTGACGAGCACTAATTCATTGATATTTTACTTATGTTATGTAATGACTCCAATTAAAGAAGTAAAAAAACTCGAAATTCATGATCTGTGCAGAAATAGGTATTTCATACTAATATGACTTCAATCTTTACCCTTACGCGTTTATCAATGGTATATATAGTGGTCACTATAACACATCTACTCAAGAAAAAAAAAAACTATTAAAAAATAAGGTATGGTTCTGAATGTGTTTTTCTGAATCGTGTTTTAAACATAGATAATATGTTTTTACCTATTTAATACTTATATGTTTTTATTTATTCAATATTTGTAGTAAAAACTTTTCCCTATAAAATTTAAATAAGTAAATACAATTCTCTATATTAGCGTATTCGGGCGGACTGCACCGCCTGCACCGTCACAGTGCACGTGTTCGGACGGTGAACAACTCACACTCACGCTATATGTTTAGCATTATTCCGTGCTAAGTTTCTCAGTTTCTCCAAGCGGTGCAAAAACAGTGCATAAACGGTGCTGGAAGTGCAGTCTGCCCGAATACGCTATGTATAAAAACCGATTCAGAAAACACATTCAAAACCATATAATAATATGTTTTTCAATAGTTTTCTGTAGTTCATTTAAGTCTATGTATATTGTTATGAAACAATTGAAACCTATTCATTTCTTGCAGCAGTACTTAATAAGTTCTAACAGAATTAATGTGGTTACGACAGCTCTACAGTAGTATTTCTTCATACGAAAACGCACAAATTATCTACTTATATCACAATACATACATAAACACTTCATTCGAATACATTCACACTCTATAATCTTTGTATATTAATCCTAATTATGCACACATGTATTTACATCGTTCAGTATATTACATACAATGATATAATGAAGTGCTTCATATATACTAATCGATACTGAGCTCCGTCATACACAGGTTTGCAACTTGAGATGAAGGGCCACATATCGGTAAAACGGAAATTACACGCCTGCAGTGACACGTAAAAAACATATTCAAACGTATTGAATTCGAATTGTACAATCCTGAAAGTTACACATCGCTAAAGTCAATAAAGTAATTATACCGACTGACACATTCAAATCCAATAATTAACAATATGGATCATTCGATGAATTTTAAAATTTATAGTTGTCTGAATTATCCATATTGCTAATTGTTTGATTTTAATATATTGATACGTATAAGTACTTATTGACTTTAGTGATACGTATAGTACATATTGAAACATATCTAAATTTTATGGTAAATTCATGAGGGAAACTTACTAACGATGGTACATAATACAACATATACATTTTGTATTGTGAATTACTTTTACATACGCATTAACATAGAAATTCACTACTGGATCATATAGATTATGAATAGTTAAAATATCATAAAATATAAAACGTATTAAACCACATTCTACATTATAGAATATGTATACGTAGAGCTGGAATTACCACATTGATACTATTCAAACTTATTCATTACTGTAAGAAATGAATAGGTTTCAATAGTTTTCTATAGATTTTTTTCGGCAGGGCTTTTAAATATTCTAATTACAAAAATATAATCTTTTTCACTATATATGTACTACAGTAACGTTTCAAGAAATATACAAAATATCTTCTGTGAAATATACAAAAAGTTTCTGTGTTGATATAAAAATTTATACATATTTCTTAAAACAAATACAATATAAATTAATATAAGTAAAGTGGAGAACATGGTGCAAGAACAATGATTAGGAGTCGACAACAAGGGATAAAGTACTCTGAACCACTTATTCAACTCTTAATCATTATTAAAGATATTTCTTAGGTATATGTTCAATTTTTTGCAGTTTATTCATGGTATAATTTAGTTTATAGAGTTTGATCAAGCCGTGAAACCGGTCCCCTCTGATTTTGCTACAAATTTTTGATATGGTTTCTCCATAAAATCACTTCTAAATTTTTTGAAATTATTTGGCTGGCTTTTTTTATGCCCTTATCCCTTATCCCTTAATCTTATTAAATTTTTACGATTTTCGGATGATAATCCTTTTTTGATAACATCTTCAACTCGAATTCTCTCAAGAAAAAAAGGAAGGTATGGCAAGGGCAAGTTTTCTCTCTTGAATAACTTTATCGCCAATTGCTTTTAATTCATCAGCACGAAGAGGCAATTCTGCTTTTTTAGATGGTTCTGAATTCTTACTAAGAGATTCGGTGTTCTTAGGGCGTTTCTCCTCACACGGAGAGACTCACGCCCGGCGAAACGCTCGGCTACGATGCAAGCGAGAGCACGTTGCGCGAGCAACACCAAAGGCTGTGCGCAAGTAGCCTTCCAACTGTCAATCTGGCTTATCGCTCTGCCGCTCTAACTAGCACAGAGTTTTTGGGTGCAAAATAACCCTACGACTTTTCGTGCTAATTAAAATGTTCATTTTCAAGTAAACAATTAAGATACTCAACTTCCCAGATAGCAAAATCTGCCGCTGTCTGCAGCAGTCTGCAGGAATGCCTGCAGATTTGCATCACCTTTGCAGCAAATTTGCAGCAGACCGTGCAGGCCTCAGTTGAGTTTACTATCTAGGGATTATAGGGGTCTAAATACACACAAATACAAAGACGTCTGTTGGTGAGACGCATACAAACAACGGGGAGGCAGCGTGCATGTGGAGAAGGGGAACCTCTCTCCGCCAGCTAACAGGGATGAAAGCTTCGTTTTCAAGAAAGGCAACAAAAAAGGCGCTGCAAGCGCCATCTTACGCATCCCCCTCACACCCACAAGCTGAACTAAAACCGGTGGCGTGGCGGCGTCAGTCTTTGTCGCGATCGTTACTGATCGTTACCTGTTCGGTTGTTTTTTGTTGTTTGGTACGATTTCCTTATCCATATTTTTAATAGAATAAATATAAATAAAAATAATACATGTTCATGCTAAACCTTTCCTTCCTTTCGATGTATATATATAAAAACTAATCATTAGAAAGCAAACATTACCCACGTTTGCTTTTCTAATACATACATATTGTAAATTTTCATGGCGAATATTGAATTTTCAAAAATGTTACTGTTTTTCTTCCCCGGTTGGATAAATTTACCTCGCTCGATGCAGTTTCAATTTTTAACAATATTTGGAATTGCAAAACTACAGAAAGGATTGTAAAAGAAATTAATTTCGAGATTAACTATTATTTTTCTCTTTTGTTAATTTTGTTGAGGTTATGTTGCTTCGACCAATCGATTTTGCCAGAATTTTCGCCCCCCACTAAGCGGCACTTTTGCTAGTGAAAATGTATAATTATGCGTCTCGCCGATAGATGGCGCTTGCAGCGCTTTTTTTGTTGCCCTTCTTGAACACGGAGCTTTCATCCCTATCAGCAGATTCCCCATTCTTCACATGTACGCTGTGTCTCCGGTGTTTGTGTGCGTCACTCCACAGACGTCTTCGTATTTGTGTACATTTACTCCCCTATAACCCCTAGGTCATAAACTCGACTCAGGCCTGCACGGCCTGCTGCAGATCTGCAGCAGACTTTGCAAAGATTTTACAAGGGGCAAAGTTTGCTGCAAAATCGCTGCATTCTGATGACGCAGAAAGCATAAATTTTCATGCATTCCTGCAGCAAGATTTTGCAGCAGCTGATGCAAATCTGCTTCTCTTTTGCTATCTGGGTTAATGTCACCAAACATAGTCGAGGGAACCTTGTTAACAATTTTGAAAAATTCAGTAATTTACTTGATGTTTATAATAATTATTTTCACGAAAAATGGACTCAACATCAATATTAATAAACAATTATTTAGTTTTTCGAATTAAATAAAGTTTAAGTTAAATACGTTAAATACGTTAAATCGTTATTATTATTTAATACATAAAATAATATAAGTATAAAAGCGGACATGGCGGGCAGCGGAAAATGGTGGGCAATTAGCACCTGAAAACGTTGTGTTATTCTTACTTCGAAAACAGTTAGCATAATAGAGTCGAGTTCACTTCGCTTAACGTACCATGACGTTCTATGGTTTAGACGTGCCCTCCAGCGGTCGTCTCAGCAAAGTGCTCTCGCTTGCATGGTAGCCGAGCGTTTCGCCGGGCGTGAGTCTCTCCGTGCATCCACTAATTGAACTGAACGACTGTCTTCCGATATGGATCTTCCTCTTGAAGGCGAAGAGGATGCAGATGATTTTATTTTCGATAAAGAATCAGAATTTTTATGATCATCATAGCGAGAAGGGGAACGTGATCTTGAACGAGCACGAGATGTTTGTTATGACGCCTATATCGCTTGTGATGATGATTTTTTCCGCGATCATGTTGACATCGTGAAGATCGATTTTATGGTAAGTATTGTTATCCTTTATTTGTAAGGTCGAAGCCAATCGTCAAAATATCGATAAAAAATTTGGAAGTGATTTTTTTTTTGATGGAGAAACCATATTATCAAAAATTTGTAGCAAAATCAGAGGGGACCGGTTTCACGTCTTGGTCAAATTCTATAAACTGAATTATACCATGAATAAACTGCAAAAAAATTGAACATATGCCTAAGAAATCTTTAATAATGATTAAGAGTTGAAGAAGTGGTTCAGAGTACTTTATACCTTGTTGTCGACTCCTAATCATTGTTCTTGCACCATGTTCTTCACTTTACTTATATTAATTTATAGTGTATTTGCTTTAAGAAATATGTATAAATGTTTATATAAAGAGAGAAACGCAATCTGTACAAGTAGGTGTACTTGTCTTGTTTAAGTTTATCATTTTACAAATATTTTGTATATTTCTTGAAACGTTACTGTAGTACATATATGGTGAAAAAGATTATATTTTTGTAATTAGAATATTTAAAAGTGATTACAAGTAGATGTGTTATAGTGACACTATATATACCATTGATAAACGCGTAAGGATAAAGATTTAAGTCATATTAGTATGAAATATCTATTTCTGCACAGATCATGAATTTCGAGTTTTTTTACTTCTTTAATTGGAGTCATTACATAACATAAGTAAAACATCAATGAAGTAGTGCTAGTCTAATACAGCAATATAAGAGTCGACAGTTCAGTTTCTTGACATTAGTGACTTTTCGCATTTCTCCCTCTGAAATTATTCATTTATTATTTAATTGTACACATTTATGGATGAGAAATATATTTGGTACTTCTACTAATAAAATTCTGATAGACAAGAACTCCATTAGCATTTTTGAT
This sequence comes from Trichopria drosophilae, assembly GCA_030407085.1. Lineage (NCBI taxonomy): Eukaryota > Metazoa > Arthropoda > Insecta > Hymenoptera > Diapriidae > Trichopria > Trichopria drosophilae. The sequence goes on from CM059584.1 coordinate 92,138,820, forward strand.
TGAGTCGTGGGAAGCCTAGTATATTGTCGCTGTCCAATTTGGACCACTTTTTTATTCAGCTTTTTGTAAACTTAGAAGTTAACTGACCCGAACCAAATGATTTTTTTAACATTGTTGAGTGTTAAACATAACTAAAAAGACCTGGTTATGTAATCTCTTATATGAAAAATTGGAAGAGATAAGTGTATAACTGCATTTTTTGGCCAATTTTAGCAGACTTGTACAATTTGCCACCCCTATATTTTTTTTTTAAAAGTTTAAAAAAGCTGATTAAAAATGTGGACCGAATTGGACTACGACAACTCCCTGCTTCCATCGTCTCAACCAAAAAAGTTAATGGAGTTATTAATAAAGGTCACAAATATATTTTTCACATATAAATATGTAAAATTAAATAATATTTGAGTAATTTCTGAGTGAAAAATGCAAAAAAAAATCATTAACCTGAAAGCCTTATGTTGACACCGATTATTGATAATTTTAAAAAGTCACTTATTTGACATGAATGAATTCTTCGTTCGAATGCTAAAGTTCAACTATCAATATTCTAAACAAAAACTAAATAAAAATGTCTTAAATTTATTAAACATTCTTTAAATTTAATAAAAGTTCTTTAAATTTAATAACACGTCATGATAAGTATTTAAGGATTGTTATGAAACATTGTTTTCTAGCATTGGTGAATTTTACTTCCTACTTTTTTCATAAAATTTCCTAAAATATTTTTTACAGTGTGCAATATTTTTTGATAAGTTTTGTACAAATTTTCTTGATGATTTGTGTTCTATTTTAAAATAATTAGAACTTGTAAAATGGTCAACTTTTTTTTTTAATTATGTTTTTGATTTGTACACTATGTTATAGTTAGACCACTAAAGATATACTTATGATAAATGTTAATACATATGTAAATATATATTTCGTTCTAGTGTAAAAATATATATATATATATATATATTTCATACATCATGCGATGGGGAACGGGTCCCTTTTAAAAATTCCTATGCTACAACACCGATGGATGTTCTTCTTTACCGACCGATACCTGTGCAAGGAGAAAAATATTTTTCGAACAAACAACAGTTTGACGCACCGAATTTTGGCAGATCGACGAGTCGACGCATCGAATTATCGACCTTTCGACGTTCGACCATTCGACGCTCTGCAGTTCGAATTTCGACCGACAGTTTTTCGACAGACCGCTATCACCCCATTGCGACAAGTTGCTCAAATCAGCGACGCGGGCGACGCGCTAGTCCCATGTTGTCACATATACATATACCGACACACGTAAAAAAAATTAAATTTCATTAGTGTGGTTTAAACTTTCATTCTATTGTAAATAAATTAAATTTCATTTACCAGTGTAAATTAAAAATTATTTTAATCTCAATAACTTCATATTTTAAATTACATAAGAATTCATTTTCATTAACATGTACACTTAGCAGCATTAATTCTTTCACATCCGATTGCAACACTGTAGGGTCAAAATAAAAAGAGCGAATCACATCTATACAGAAGTGTGTAGTTCGTGACTGTACTGGGGAAAAAGTTACTAGGGAAGAAATCGAGCAGAAATCGGAGTCGACTGACAGTGTTTGTTATTGTTAAAAATGAACATTGTTATATTATAAAACATTTCGTTTCTGCAAGATTGGCTAGATTTTAAAGTTTTGCTAATCCATTGATTAATTTAGCAATTGTTCAGCAATGGCATACAGAATTACTATATTAAGTATAGGGAAAATGAAGTGAAGCAGAAGATGCTGTCAAATTTCCATAAAAAGACCTGTCTAGACAAAAGAATATATAAAAAGGTAAGCTCTTGATTATGCCTGTAGCTTTCAAACTGTCTTCCACTTTATTAAAGGAATTATTTATTATAATGAAATTTATTCTTTTGCAGACGTTGGAAGACGAGGAAACCAACATCGTGCAGTGTTTACGAATACCTTCTAAAATATTTTGTTCCTTCCATACATATATCTGTATATAATTATATTTTTTTCAGAGAATTCTAATAATAAACAATGTTATTTTAATTTGTGTGTTTAAGAAAAAAACTTATTGTTAGTTGTTGGACAGAAGGAAAGATTAAATGAAATGGTGGTTAATATTGTGACCCCCGCCCCCGACTTCTTCGCTTCCGCCCATCCGTCGTCGTCGCTCGTGGCCACCTGCAAAAAACCGAACTTTTCCCCGGGGGCCACAAAGATTCGCACGACGCGCCGGATGGTAAGACAGAGCGCCAGCCGAGCCGAAGCTTGAAAAATTTATGGACGCGCCGCACGCGCTGGTGTGCCCGCTAGCTCAGCCCCGAGTTCCCGGCTCGGCAAGGGAGAGGGTGGTATTCTCTGGCGCAGACTAACAACTCCGCGACCACTGCAGACGAGGACGGTTTACTACGTATATCGCGCTCTCTCGCGCCCCAAATCACGGACGCCAACTTCTATACTCGATTCCCCAATACGCGACGACACGCGATTCCCCGACAGAGAGCTCGACAGGGACTTTTCGCACGCGGTGCCTGGCGATGAACTCTACCAGGACTTTTTAAATACGGTGCTCTGCGATGAACTCGACAGGGACTTTACGCACGCGGTGCCTGGCGACGAACCCTACCAGGACTTCCTAAAGACGGGGTGCCCGCCTACGAACTCGACAAGGACTTTCGAAGCGCGCTGCCCTGCGACGAACCCGTCGAGGAACCGTGCTCGTCCGATACTAACGCGCCCTCCCCAATACGACACTACACTATCTAGAATCTACACGAATCTCATACCGAAACTACACTCAACGACGTTATCTGAACCACACGAAACTTTACCGAAATCGACCAAATTGACCGATTATACCCCTCTACTGAAATCTACTAAACGCGAAACACTCACCGAAATTACGTTACCCGAAACCCACTCGAACTTACCGCGTGAACTAATAAACCGATTATTTCCCGAATTCCCTAATCTAACCATCGGCACTTTCGTTACTAAATTGACACGGATCACCCGGACGCTATCGTTTACCGCGGACACTGCTATTCAAGTTAACACAATCACACTTATACGCAACAATTTTAGCGTCTCCGTAGAGACAGTGAGTCTCATGTACAAAAACATAATAAAAACATGGCACTACCTTCCGACAGTGCGAGATAGCCTTGGCCCCACAAGATTGCTCGTAAAACAGCAATCTAGGTAACTTAACCGCGCAGAGGGCCCGGTCCAGTTAGCATCGCACGCATGGTCCTCTCCTTACCGACAGATCGGCTGGAGTATTACCCGAGAAAAACCTTCTTATTGCACAAAAAGTCCGCTCGTTAATCCATAAGATAGCGCTACCTCACAAGAGGGGCAAGATAACAGATAACCACAGTGTTCACTCTAACAGAGTAAAAAGATAACCAAGAAGTTCAAGATACGATCGCTCACAAGAGCGATCCAGCGAACCAAGGTAAAATTAACGAGCTTGCGTTTTCGATCTTAAGAAGTCAGACTATGAATTTAAAATGTCGACCATGCTAGTTAACGGTTCGCCAAGCCAACTGGAGATCGCGTCGCGGACCGCGGATCGGAACCGGCGGCCATCTTGTCGGCGTCGCGGTGTGACGTCACAGAGCATCACATTCGGCGGAATTTGCTTTTCACGCGTCGTATTTCCGTTTTCGTTACCGTCTTTATTTCTGATCACCGGACACGCACGTTCGAAACGATAAAGATAACCACACTAGATTCGATCTTACATTCGCCCGAACCGGTAGTTATTTCTCCCGGATAGCGAACGATCACAAAAGATAACCAAGTGACGGCTTTTTCCTGAAGTCCTCGAAATGACGAAGTTATCCTCTTACCGAATCCTCTCACAGAATTTGAAGAGAAAGATCTTCGATCACGTTTCCGATAGTTAACCATACCGACGCGCGAGGCCTTTGGGCTTCGTCTTTCCGAAAGTAACGAGAATACACAAAAATCGTAAGATAACCACATTTTTCCCGAATATGCCGAATAAAACAACGAGAGATGACCACAGTCGCTTTAAAGAATCTACTCGAGATATTCTCCGCGAAAGGAAATATTCCGGAAGATAACCATTGAGAAACCATCGCGACCAAAGCAGAAATTTACCGAAACACGATACGAACCGAAGACCCGACTCAGATAACCGAAGGCGATTCGCGTTTTTCACTTTCACTTTCATTCGCGAAACGGCAACGGACAATCGGAAAAGCGCAGCTGTGAGCACAAAGAATCGAAATATTGGCATACGAAAGGACTTCGTAACCTAAAAGTAATTGCACTCAGGGCTGTTGGTACCTTTTGATGACCAGGCGTACCTGTAGGCTCCAGGACTGCTACCGCGACCATGATGGTAGGGAGAGCCCCGCGGCCCGTACGGGCATACACGACTGGCCGTCCCCTCCCGGTACTCTTTTCTTAATACTTCTCGAATGTTCGCGAAGTTTCGGCTCATCGCCCTCGTGTATCCTCTCCTTCGCGAACATTCCAGAATCTCCACGCGTCGTTCCCCGCCTGCACGCCCGTAATAAGCAGCGTGCTTGACGATATAACCTGGATGTTCAGGTCTCGTAATTCTGGAAATCGAAAACAAGGCCATCCTTGATCCGACTTCCTAAACAAAGGAAATGCGAATACCCATGTTTACACCTGAAATATTTATCCCATGCACTATATTATTTCAGGAAATAATCAAAATAAATTTAAATACTGAATAATAACCCGAATTATACCTACTTTTATTATTATCAATTATTAATTCCTAAAATACTAATTCTACGTCAAAATTGTTGTCTTATTAAAAATTAGCGTTTCTTCGGAGCAGTCCCCCCTATAATGACAACATTTCCCCTTGGATAAAAGCCTCCCGGCAGATTCATAACAAATATCAATCCTAACTCAAAAATTGTTGCCATATTAAAAATTAGCGCTTCTTCGGAGCAGTCCCCCCTATAATGACAACATTTCCCCTTGGATAAAAGCCTCCCGGCAGATTCTTAACGTATACCATTCAAAAAGAGCCGAATGACGTCATCACCAAAATAAACACTAGCGCTTCTTCGGAGAGCCTATAAAGTGATGACATCATTTCGGAAATTGCACCCATTTGAAATATTAGCGGTTCTTGAAGACCAGCCCCCCCCCCCCCTTAAGTTATCCCCGTTGTGAGTCTCGTGGCAGATAGCACTGTAACGTGTTTTGCCACGTTACAATATACATTGCATGTATTATTATTTTTAAAATTAAAATCTTTTTTAAGAACCTATAAATTAAAATAAATAATATTTTTTTAATAATTAATCGGTTCTCCACCAGTATCTAGAACATTTCTCATCCTCCGAGGCATGGACTGAATAAGATGAGCACAGTACTCGGGAGTAATTTTTTCCCATTCGGCTTGAACCTGTTGAATAAGTCCTGCTCGATACTGGTGGTTTTGTGGGACCCATTCACGCACCATGTAAGCCCATGCATTTTCCATCGGATTAAGATCTGGGGCTTTTGCCGGCCAATCGAACCCTGCCAGGTCCGGATGGTTCTCATACCATGATTTGACAACCCGGCTTGTATGGATCGGACTATTATCCTCTACAATACCGATGATTGGGTATTCTTCCTGAAGGAACCGCTCACGAATTCGTGGGTAGAGTACACCATCTAAAATGTCGACATACTGCTCTGCATTGAAGTGTCTACCCACCTATAGAAGTATATTTCCATATTAAACAATAATTGAAAAAACCATGGAAAATTTGAAAATACTGAAGGAGTTTTTATATAAATGCAACATTTTTAAACTACTGTTAATGTGATTTTATGCGTGATTTTAATTTTGATACTGCTGAATATTATCTATTGTATTTAAATACTTTATACATACTTCCAACAAGTGACCCCTGCCTTGTGCAGACATCCAACCCCAAAAAGCAGCTGTTATACGTCCACTTTTTAGGGTTGGTAACACATTTCGTGGATCGAACATTGTGTTGTTTGGTTGCCAGACTAAGTGCCGACCATCTTTGTCGGTGGAAAATGTTTTTTCGTCCATGAAAAGGCAATTTTATGTGCTGCTTTCCGGCAAAAAGGCCATTTTCTCGCAGCCTTCTTCGCACTAGAAATGGAGAGACAGGCAATCGTAACATTTCAGGGACTCGGTAAGTGCGGATTTGCCTAAATAGTAGCTGCGAGAGCTGCATCTTTTGTAGCATCTGTTTTACTGGGCCTGGTATTGTGACTCCTGTTGTCTCGCAGCTCTTGCTCTTCGTATCTCTGACACCACTTCAATGCAGTCCAGTTCGTACAACCAAGTTGCTCGCTAATTTTCCGTGCAGAGTGGCCGGCGTCCCAGAGGGCTGCTATTTTCGCGAGATTTTCCTTCAATGGCTGAAATGCTATTTCGGACACTGGGAAGTATACTGCAGATCAAGTATAGGCTTTGAAATAATGTGATAAATTTCTTAATAATATATCTATTATTTTCTATAAATTTGAAGATTTTAGGACATGTACGCGTAGAAACCCAAGACGAATTAAAAATGTATGAGTCAAACATTCGGTGACACCGACGTTAGCAGCCGATTCCAGCAAAATAGAGAATTTAATTATTCTGAAGAGCCTCTTTGGCATTTACATTAATATTTTCTGTTACATATTCTCACTCGAGGTTTAATTTTCTACATAATGTAAAAGTGAACTCCTATGTTTCGAATCGATTACTACGAATGGACTAATAACTTCAGCATCATAAACGTTTCTCGACTGGAGAATCTACATGTCGAACTGCTTTTAATTTCATTTATGCATTTATGTGTGGTTCTATTTGTTATGATTAATATTAAAGGTGAGTTGGAAAACTGGATTGGCGGAATAAAACACTCCAATTTTCTATAAAGTTGGAGAACAGTTTTATTCTTGAACAGTCTATAAAATTATTATGTCACTTCAGCTGCGATCACTAGCGTCTTTTATCCGCCGCACACGGCCTATACTTCCGGATATACTTTTCACGCCGCACGCGGCCTATATCTTTTCTTACGCCGCCAACGGCCGACACACGTCTCTCCTCTTTTCCGGAAGCTACCAGGCTATATCGTGCCGCGTGGCTATTCTAACGCCATCTATATTTATAATAAATAAATTATATATATATATATATATTTCATTTTCTGTGAATAACCGCGCTATTTAAATTAAAACCCTAACAATCGGTCATCCTAAACTAGCTTGGTCCCCAAGCTCAGTCGTGTCACTTTTTACTCTAAAATCGGTTCATTTTCGCTATTTATATCACGTTAGGTTATATCACATAATCGCTTAGATATTTTGGTTTTACGCTCGCTCTCTTTCTCGCAAATACTAGACTATTTTCTTTTGCTTCGTCGCATGTTTTCTTTTCATTTCTATCTAGTTCGACGTCACTAAGTTCTTCGTCGCTATCATTGTATTTATGTCCTGTCCAAATTTTAAGTTGGCTTACATGCGCAGTTGTTTCAAAATGTTTACCTTGACTTTCATTTAACTTTTTGACTCTATAAGTATCACTCGGTTCTTTTCCTACTACCACTAATGGCTCGGAAAAGGCTGGCTGCAATTTGGTGGAGTATCCTGTCGCAATAGGATTTCTCTTACTAAATACAATATCTCCTATCTCATATTTTACTCCCTTAAAACGTTTCTCGTCAACTCGCTTTTTATACTTTCCTTGTTCTCGTATAATATTTTCACGAATTTCACGTTGAATTTCGGTCGGAACCCTATACGTTTCACAATTTTCAGTAAGCTCTCTCGCTACACCATCCTCAAATCGCGGTAAATAGCCATATAAAGCTTCGAATGGAGTTTTCCCCGTCGACTTACTAACAGTACAATTTAAATCTCTTTCTATTTTCTTAAGATTCATATCCCAATGCTTCTCCTCATCGGTTCCAAGCATACTTTTAATGGCCGGTATCAAAGTTTGGTTCAAAAGCTCCACTAACCCATTTGCTTGCGGATGCCTACTCGAATTAAGCGTGTGCTTTATGCCGAACTTACAACAAATTTCTTGGAACCATTGGGATATAAAGCATTTACCTCGATCGCTAACGACTCTATTCGGCGCTCCAAATTTTTCAACGAATTCCGTAAATTTCTTCGCTGTGACCTTGCCCGTGACATTACGTGTCGGAACAATGTGTGCGTACTTAGTTAATGTATCCGTAATTGCCAACACATACGTGTTCTTTCTCGCGCTCGTAACGAAGGGACCAAGATAGTCAGTGTGTACTATCTCGAAAGGTCGACGTCCCGGCGGAATTGGGTGCAATTCTCCCTCTTTACGTCCAAATTTTCGTTTTGTCAATATACATTCAAAACAATTTTTAATGTGAACTTTTACATACTGCTTCATTTTAGGGAAATAATAATACGCGCTGATTCTCTTAACGGTCTTTTCTACTCCGAAATGAGAAGATAAATCATGATATCTAATTACGATCGATTTTCTCATTCGTTTCGGTACAACATAGAGTTCGCGTTCGCATCCGTCCTGGACCGTCTTCCTAAACAATAATCCATCACGCAATACATAATCAAGGACATGTCTCTTCTCTTCTTTCGTTCGATCGCTCTCCGATTTTCTAAGGATTTCAATAAGTTCTTTTATAAAAGAGTCAGTACGTTGGAAAACTAAAAGTTCATCTTCGCGAGTGGTTATTGTCAAAACTATTTCCGTTTCAGGCTCACTCACTGGAGCTCGTGACAATGCATCAACATGTTGCATTTGAGCCCCCTTTTTGTGTCGAATCTCAAAGTCATATTCCGAAATTTCACTTAACCATCTAGCTATTTGAGAATTTGTAGTTTTCCACACGTTAATGTTCACCAGACATTCACAGTCGGTTACAATCAGAAAAGATATTCCTATTAAAAATGGTCTCAAACGTCGCAACGCCCAAGCAATTGCCATTAGTTCTAATCTACTCGAATGATATTTTTCTTCAATTTCTGTCGTTCGTTTACTTATCGCGTATACCATTCTCAAAGGATCACTTTCTTTATCTGCTTGCAACAACATTGCACCTATTCCTTTTGCCGACGCATCAGTGTGCAATTCTGTTCTTTCTGCTTTCGGGTTGTATACTCTTAGGATAGGTCGTGCTACTAATAACGATTTCAATAAGTCGAATGCCTTCTTACATTCCGAATTCCACAAAAATTCCTGTTTCTCTTTCAATAAATTAGAGATCGGCGAAGCAATCTTTGCAAAGTTCGGAATGAATCTTCGAAAGAAGCTCGCAAGTCCCAAAAACCTTCGTACTTCATGTTTCGACTTTGGACTTGAAAAACCATCAATAGCTGCTATCTTACGTTCACCCGGTTGAATTCCATTCTCTCCCAAAACGTATCCTAAGTACTCAACCTTCCTCAGACCGAACTGACACTTTGACAGATTTAACGTTAACGATGCATTTCTCAACAAACTTAACACATATTCTAATCGCGACATTAATTCCTCCCAATTCTCAGCATAAATACATGTGTCGTCAAAGAAAGTAAACGCGACTCCTTTTCTGCAAGCTATACCTAGAACTCGATTCATCAACTTTGCGAAATATTTCGGAGCATTTACTAATCCAAACATTGCTCTCTCAAACTGACCAGTTTGAGTTTCCGTTATAAACGCCGTTTTCTCTTTCGACTCTCCGGTCAAGGGCATTTGCAGATATCCACAAGCCAAATCTAAAACTATGAAATACTTAGCACCATTTAACTTCTCTAGCAAATCATCGAAATTTGGAATTGGATAATTTACCATTTTCGTAATTTTATTTAGCTTGCGATAGTCAACAACCATCCTTGCCGACCCGTCCTTCTTACGTACAATAAACGCTGGACTAGCATACTCAGACTCGGTTTCCGTTACTATTCCCGCTTTCTTATATTCGTTAATAAGTTCATTTAAGTCATTTCGATCTTTCGCATTTAGACGGTAGGGTTTCGATTGCACAGGGCGAGCTTTTTCGTCAATTTTTATTTCCATTTCAATTTTATCTGTCCTTCCAATTTCTTCCACGCTCGACGCGATACATTGTTTATACTTATTTAGAATTTTCTTTAACTGATCCCTCTGCTCTACAGTTACTGACTCGTCAACTACGATCTCATCTAAACTAACCTCTAATTTTCGACTATTTATCAAGGGAGCTGGTTCGACAGACAAGATTGTTTCGCCAATTTCTTCCCCCTCCCCAATTTTCTGCATCTTTTCCGTATCGTTTACCAATGGAATCTGAATTTCCAAATCATTCATTTTAACATTAACAAAATTTATTGAATTCGGTTCTATTTCAGTATTTTCCGTTGCATAAAATCGTGTTTTTGCCTTCCCGAAATCGTTAAAAATACTAGGATCAGTTTCCGTGAATATTAAGTCATACCCTAATCTCGTATAGGTTATATCTAACGCCTCCGTAAAAGGCCTTCCGAGAATCACGTCAAATGTCTGCGCATAATCTGGAACTACTTTGAACGATAATAACTTCGGACTCAAACTATCGAACGAGACTTTCTCAGAAATTATTCCCGGTGACTCAACTGGATTCTTTCCAAATCCCTGCAGTACCGAACTCGCCCTTTGCATGCGAAATCCCGAATTTAATACTACCGTCGATTTAATAGTACATACTGATGCACCCATGTCTATATGCGCAATCAACTTTTCATCGCCCACTTTAACTTCACGCACGAATTTTTCGATCGATGTTTCATTTTTCTCCCCTTGGACTACATTTATTTCTCCCGACCGCGAATCATTCGGCTTATTCGAACACCGCGAAGCTATGTGACCGACTTGCTTACACAAAAAACACGTTATATCTTTTTTTCGATTTTTACAGTCGCGCGCTAAATGTCCTAACTGATCGCAACGATAAAATCTGCTTACGCTAAGTGTTGATCGTGGTTTACTTCTCCAAGATTCTATTTCTTGGGTGGTCTTTTTTGTAGAAACACTAGGCTGCATAGATGTTGTTGACACCTGAGGTATTCTTGGCTTTATAGCTGTCTTCGTAAAGTTCGACGTCCCTCCACGAGGTCTATCACCAAATCTTTTTCGACGACTTTCCTCGAGCTTCTCAAATTTCACCAAATCTTGAATAATTTCATCAGTCGTTTCATAATCTTTCGAAAGAATGTAATGAGCTGCTTCACGCAACCACAGACCTTCGGCAACTTCGTCTCGGACTTCATTTACTCTATACTCTAAATCTGTACACAGCCACACTTTATCAATAAAATATTCTTGCACATTCTCTTCAAAACCTTGAACTCTTGACATCATAAGTTTTAACTTCTCAGATTTACTTCGTGGAACCGTAAACATCGACTTAAACGCAGTCGTAAACGAGACATAATCGTTGACATCAACAATTCTTGTCATTAACCATTTAAATGCTGCTCTTTTTAAATGCGCCTTAGCAATACTAAAAGCAACAGAATCATTCCAATTGTTCATAACTTTACAATTATGCAATTCCGTAATCCAAGCACTAGCACATTCTGGTGACTCATTTCCATAAAAATCTCTTATGACGTCACGCGTATCTGGTGTGACTGTGTATTGTACAACATGTCCGTCGCGTTGTACTGACGCTTGCCGTACAGTCTCCATTAACTGCGTCTGGTTGTTCAGCGCCACTCCGATAGATTGCAACACATGATCGAGAGCTCCATTCGAGGCGTCAGTCGCCATCCTCATCGCTCCCCCTCCTTCCGCTTGTTCTACCGAATCTCTCGCTCTTGTCAATTCGGCTTCTAATTCGGTAATTCGGTTTAGATAGGCGGTCTTCTCCTCGACACGTCGCGATTTCTGCCTTTCCACCTCCTGCGCGAGCTTTGCCACTTCACTCATTTTTCTCGTCTTGATCCCGTTTCCGAACAACCCGGAAGCAAACTGCTCAAATTCGTCGGTCTGCATTCACTATGCGCCACCTAGCGCCATCAACATGTAACGCAGCGGCTATGGTCGATAACGATGCCGTAGAAATCCACTTTATCGACCTCAATGGAAATGCTGTCGCCCCTACAAAATGGCGAATATGATGCTCCTCGTGACTATTTCACACCGCGTTTTCCGGTTTCGAAAACTTTGGCAAACACTAGCGTTTTGATCCAAATAAATTCTTTTGACACTTTTCACAGTAATCCATGTATCTTCGCGACAATCACTGAATGCACAGTTCAATAAATAAAACATGTATCCCAGAAGTCCAATATTTATTCCGCATGTATCCCACTTCTGAGTTGTTAGGATTAATATTAAAGGTGAGTTGGAAAACTGGATTGGCGGAATAAAACACTCCAATTTTCTATAAAGTTGGAGAACAGTTTTATTCTTGAACAGTCTATAAAATTATTACACACGTCTCTCCTCTTTTCCGGAAGCTACCAGGCTATATCGTGCCGCGTGGCTATTCTAACGCCATCTATATTTATAATAAATAAATTATATATATATATATATATCATTTCCTGTGAATAACCGCGCTATTTAAATTAAAACCCTAACATATTGAAAAAATTTAAATGGTTTTTTGGCATAAGTACCTACTTTTTTTATAAATTATATTAAAATTTATCGCAATGTAGGTATTTACGTGATGCAACAATGTATACCTATATATATATATATATATATATATCCACTTGTAGCAAGTTGCAAATAACAGTGTTAATTTCAATTTCAATAATCTTTTATTATAAGTCTATCTTTTAGAAATTATAGCATAATTAACAATAATGTATACCTGTCTACAATTTATCGCAAAACTATTAAGAGGTGATTTCTACTTTAGGTATACTGTTGACTATTGCTATTCGTATTGAAATGTCCATTATGCACCTGAGTCTACCCAGGCATTTCGTAGGCACTTATTCACAAAAAACTGTAAACTACTATTGCAGTTTGTGCACTTTTCATTATGGGTTTTAATTTTAGTTTCCACAATCTTACTTGTAGAATACATTACATATATTTAGTTATTAATTTTTTTGATGAAAAATATAAAATCATGTTTGTCTGCATTTATTAGGCAGTCACGAAGAGTGATATTTATTTTAAGGAGGTAGTCGTGCGACAGTACCCGTCAAAAGTCTACCCCACATAAATCCACAGACGCCACTTTGTTTCTTCAGTGCGCGTAATGAACGTTTTGGGGGAGAGTGTACTTGATGGACGCCTGTTACACACTAATTTCTCAAGGAATCGTGTATGTGTACACCAACATCAGCAAAATTTCGAAACGGCAACCTCGCATTTTACGTTCACGTGCTTTATACGACATAATTAAATGTCTATTTATTAATATTATTACAAAACTGTACCGCTAGGGTTCTTCAATTTTTTTTACAATGTTCTTTAATATATTTTACACAACATATTAGTTTTTTTATAAAAACGGTAAATACCGTTTTTCTGTAAATAATTAATATGTCATGTCGGCAAAGGCTTAGTATGGGGAACACGTGTTAAAAAGTGAAACTTTGAGGACGATTATCTCCATTATCGTACGGACAGGCTTTCTGAAATTTTAACCACATATTGATATCAACGTCATTAACGTTTGGTGAAAAAATGAAAGACTTCGTAAAAAAATCGTTTCACGCGACTACCTCCTTAAAGCGATTTAATTATTTCTTTTAATGGATGGTTTACAAATTCACACTGAAGCGTAGGTAGCAAATGCTTAAATACAATTAAATTACTAAGCACTGATCGGCAAAGTAATACTATATTTTCAGCGAGCTTATTTTCAACATGGTATTTATACATAACATGTAAGCCATTATAATTATTGACTTACTAATATTAATTAATTTCCTGTTACAAATCGAAATCAACCATGCCTAAACTGAGACAGCCTCTAGACAAGGCCACGTACGAATCATCGCGTTTTGTACAGACATGCATATGATGCAAAAAAACGACAGATTAAAAAATCAATTCGACTGGGACTGAACAAGACAGATTTGAACTTTCAGCAGACACCACATGTGAAAAAAAATGTTTTCTGCTAACGTGTACTATACCTGCCATATTATAAATTATTGTCATCGGTTATTTGAAGTGTCCGTTTTTGAACTGTGGATTTCTCTAAATTTAATGTAATTTCTAAATCAATGGGTAAGCATCATTTAAAAATAAACATTAGATTAAACGTGATTTCAATTTCATCTTTTCGATTTCATTACAGAACTTTTAAAAATAAAAAACAATTACTTCCCAATAAGCACAGATTTTATAAACAGTTTAATTTATGACTTTTCGAATGTCCGCATATATTTATACTTATAGTATATACGAAGTAATAAATAAGAATTCTTTTATAACAAATTTATGTATATTATTTGTAAATTAGAGCGTATAAGAGTTTTAGTAAGTACACTGTAAAAAATTTCGATGTAACTGTACTACGTATCACGTTGGAAATAAATCGATTCACGTGTAACGTAGTAAAAGTACAAGCCGTATGTAAAATAATATGGTATTACATTGCAGATTTACAATTATTATGTAAACAGCAATTATAAAAATTCGGCCTTTTTTACTATTTTTACGTTTATTTCAGAAAACCATGTGTTTTCTTGTGCTGCATGATCTGAACTTTGAAAATTTAATTGTCGTCGATTAAACATCGATTGTAAATTTGCAATATATCACCACGTAATTTTTCTTCACACCGGGAGGAAAGCAGGTATTTTCTTCCCGCAAGACATAACTCGTTGAGTAATGTAGTATTACATATGGCTTGTATTTTTACTACGTTACACGTGAATCGATTTATTTCCAACGTGATACGTAGTAAAATTACATCAACTTTTTTTACAGTGCAATTTACCAGTAATCTGAAATCCATTCAAATTTTCAAATAGAGATAGATACATTTTGATTCATAAAAATATTGAAAATTTGAAATGTTGGAAATTTTAAAAATGTACAAAATAGCTGAAAATGTTGTAATTTTAAAAGTGTAAACAATTTTAAAAAAGTTTTTAATTTTTTTTATTTTGAAAATTTTGAAAATTGTTACCAAATTTGTTTAGAAAAAGATTTCTTATGTAACTCTCAATTCAATAACTGTAGCGGGCATTCACAAAGAATTCTTCTAAACTTACTCTTTCATAAATGCATTCAAGAAGTATTCTTTTTGAATATTTCAATATTTCTCTTTGCTTATCGGGTTTTTATTTTAACGTGTGGCTTGGATAGACTATAGTCCGACACACTTTATCATTTTTATATGTAATTCTTTTAAATTATCAATAATAATATTCAATTCATCGTCTAATAAAAATGTAAAGTCTCAACAATTTCAAAATGATTGTGAATCCTCGTACCTTCTGAATTATGGTGTAACAGGATTTCATCTTAAAAATTCACTTCTGCAATTGGGTCCTGAATTATATGTAATGGTAGTATCCAACTGTGACATAATTTCTTCGTTCGCTATAGATGCGGAAAGATTTTCTGATTCTCCATCTGTGATATAAATATATTACATACACTTAAAAACTAGGAATACTATATAGACAGATGAGTTAGCTGATTGCACCGTTACAAAAAATTAAATAAAAAATTAAATTTTCACCAACTAGGTGTAAGGTAGAGAAGTGTTTGAATTCGAAACAAATTATTGAAACATTTTTTGAAAATGAAAAGTTGTACAAAAAATTAATACTATATAAAAAAAATTAAAATGAAAATAATTCAAATTCATTTGGATGCAAGTAACCTATTGAAAGACTATTTGAAATAATTATACCTTCATCAAGTAATTGCTGCAGTGTTGTTGCCTGCCATCGATTGTAAGTGTGATATGAAACTTCTGGTCTGTTGCATTCCGCATCAAGAAATTGTTTATAGGTGTCTTCTTTTACTCATACTTTCATATGTGGAGTGTTTAATCTAGATCCTGCACATATTTTAATGCATATTATATATAATAAATATATAATGTAATAATAGTATACATTATTATTCATCACACTGTAAAATAAGTTGACAGTAAATCTCCATTCCATAGTATGTAAATTTACACTCGATTATAATTATACGTATCGATTTTGTTTAACGCAATGATGAATGATGTACATTTACAGTATAAATGGGAATGTACACAACAGTAGCATAACGTGACATTTACCATCGGAGTGTGAAATAACTACGTTATACATTGGAATTACCTTGCGAAAAATTTTAAGTATAGGATTCTCATGAGAATCATATGAGCAATTTTCTCATGAGAATTTGAAACAGGATTCTTATGAGAATCTGATGAGAATCGTATGGGAAACTAATGAGGCTCTCGTGAGAATCCTTCCTAAATTTTTTCGCAGGATAAGCAGTCTTAACTAAAGAAATTTCTTTAATTTATTTGTCTCAAAATAAATATACATGTAGTACAAAGAGCAGTATTTTTAACAAGAATAAAAGAATATGCCTGCGCATGTTTAAACAGCGCTACCCGACGCCGTCGCCGATCTCGACTGTCGTGTCCATATATGCCTTGTCGAGATCGCATTTGTACTAAATAAAAACGCATCGCTTTAACGAGAATAAAAAATTAGCTGTGCGAGCTCATGATTCTCATGAGAACCTTACCTAAAATTTTTCACAGGGTAATGTCATATTCTGATTGTAAATGGATTGTTATCGAGTTGTTTTACTGCGTTTTGATGTAATAAAATAGTGAAACATAATGTACACTTTCATTTGTATTATAGATAATACATAAACGTAAACATACTATCTACTTTTTTACAGTGCAAACTGCAATACATTTATAAAATTAGGCCTCAATAAAAATAGACAACTTTTTCTTTAAAAATAATAAGCCATTTGCAATTCTTAAAAGCGTGTCATTATAATGATAATTCAATAACGTTATTGTTAGTTTGTAAATAACAGTTGTTACATGAATTACTGGTGGATAACAAATTTGTCTAAAGTATATTTCTCTACATTATATTAATCAACAATCATTTATTTCTTCAAGAATGCTATTAATAACATTAACAATTTCTGAGTATAATATGAAATATTTTTCTACCCTATTTTTGTAGTCTATTTACATTCTGCTGGTCATATTTATAATAATAAAGTAGGAATTGTTCGGTGAAGAAACAGTTTTTTAAATAAATAAATGCTTATTCGTCGAACACATTACTACCTTTTCACACTGTGTACTTCTTTCTATCTATTTGCATGAGTACTTGAGATAAATATTACAGATAGAATAGGTACGTAGACAGGGGAAAAGGCTCGGTTATAGGCATGGTTTGGTTTAATCAAATAGTTTGTTTTAAATCTGAGAAGCCTTGTCATCTAATCCAAATGGAAGGCTCAATAACCAAGAACCCTAAGAACCTTATTACACATATATGTTAAAATATTAAAACGTATACAAATACTTACATAAACTTCCTTTATTGTTTATAGATGTAATTGTGATTGATTCTTTGAAAGTATACTGTGAAGTCTGGGAGCACTATGCTTTTACACACCGCGCTGAGCGGAAGGGGGTTCTAAAGTCGTTAGCCGATAAAGTCGAGATTTACGGTAAAAAGTGTGTGTAAATTAAAAATGATTGAAACGGTATATTTCAAAATTCGGCTTCCGTAAAAGTAAAGTAAGTCTATCCACAACATACAATCTCTCAAAAAACAGGAAGTAATTGTAGATGCAAAATTTCTCCTTCAATTTTTATGAAATCGTGCTGGAAACGCATTAATCATGAGTAAAAAAATGATTTCCGACGACCCTTTTTGAAGGCACACGTACACAGGCTTTACGTGTGTTAGTGAGCACCACAAAAATGGTTAATTACTCATTATCCATAGCATTTTTGCCAAAAAGGGGCCTTTGCGTCCATTCTTGACATCGGCCGGCTTCTATTCCAAATAATTGCATGTCGTTTTATTTCGAATTGAAGCCAAATTTTTGCATCTACGATTCGAAGCGGGCAATGGCGGACACAAGGTGAAAAATGACAGGAAATAGTTCCGCGATTCTACGAGGTGTGTCGCTACGGGCGTATACCAGTACCGTATGTTTTTACGGGTGCTTAGCGGGGCCCGCTTCCCTTATGACACTCACTCAAGCAAACTGGCGTGTAAGAGGGACGCACACATGCGTATACATAAGAAATAACTTCGCGGATCGTGCCAGCCTTCTTTCGATGCGGATTATACTATATATAGCCGCCGAGGTTCGGGCTTCTTGGGTCATAGAACACCATTTCATTTTGTTGAATTTCGGATACGCGTTTACTATATTTTTTAAAGATCATATAGAAAGGCTGTATATATCAACGACATTTTATTCATAGAATAATATCACACTTTACCTACATTATGTTTTCAACCAAATGTTCGTTTTTTATTTTATTGCAACCGATTTTTATGTGGTCGATTCTCAAAATTAATTTTTTAGTTTATCTGCACTTACTGTCCATTTTGTGTTTAGGATATAGTGCATATCCCAGTAAACGGAAATGAATTTAAAGGGATCGAAATTTTGAATGCATTTTCATTCATTTATATTCTGGTTTTTATTCATTTTATTTTGGTTTTAATGCAACAAATTTTGTATTGCTTTTAACCGAGGTTTGGGATTTCGGATACGCATTTACTACTTTATTAAAATTAAAAGTAGAACGCAGAAAATGTAGATCTTTTAAAAAAATCTAATATGAAAATTAATATAATTTGTAGTGTATATATTACACTATATATATAATACGATTTGTATTTAAAAATTAGTAGTTGGCTGAAAATTTTGGAAACAAACTTATCTTGTACTTATTACTCTCTCAAAAGTCCTCATCCGTACAAGCTGCGATGTGTCCAAAAAATAGGTTTTTCTGAAATAACTCGAAAAATATCGCTTTAAACGAAAAAAAGAAAGATAAATAACTTAACAGATTATGACTTGCATTTAATTTTATGATAGTCGTCTCAGAGACCTCTAGAAATAAGGATTCGTCACTTCACCCCGATATCGCCGCTTCGCCCCGTGTTTTTTAAGTTTTTAAATTGGCCATAGCTTGCCATCTGTAAAACATATACCGTAACTAACATGCATGCAAATATTGACTATAAAATTATCTATCAAATGATACTTTGTATCATCATAAATACGAAATTCAAGGAGCTATATGATAGACGGAAAAAATCCTCGCCGCTTCGCCCCGCCTTCCCCTATATATAATGTGTATATAAATTAGGGTGGTCCACAAAAAATCGAAGTAGCGAATTTTAATTGGGACACCCCCCAGAATTCTTCTATACTGAAAATAAAAAGAAACGTATTTTCTTGTTTTGCGATTCGTCGATATTTAATGGTGCCGTCGGGCCCCTGAAGTTTTCCATGTATTTTATATGGGAAAAATAATCGTTTTCTCAAAAATTTGCTGTAAAATTTCTAAAAATTAGCATTTTTTTCATGATCAAAAGATATTTTCCTTCAGAAATAATAAAATGATGAAATCGTAATGATCGTTTGTATTAAAAGCTTTTTCAATCGACCGTTTATAGGCTTACTGTGCTTACTGTGTGGTATATATTCTATATATATATATATATATATATATATATATATAGGGTCATCGAAAAGTATCGGACCCCCCTAATATCTTCAGTTAGAATGCACTTAGGAGAAAATGTCCAATAGCAAAGTTGTATGGTTTCAAGCGGGGAGTAAGATGATGACCTTGACTTTGACCTTGACCATGTCCTTCAAGGTCATTTCAAGGTCAATCTTATTTTTTCAAATAGAACCCCCTACATTTTATTGCATATTCTTATAGCTTATCTCGAGAGCTTTCCAAAACACTATAATAAAATATTTTTTTATTGAGTACTTTTTGAGTTATAAAGGTTTGAAGTTAACAATTTTTTGACACAAAATGTAGAATATCTTGTAAAATATTATTCAGTTTTCAGTAATCATAACCTTAATACTTTTGTGCGCGGAATAATGAGACCAATTAATTGGTTTAAAGAAAATACATTAATCGGATCCCCCTAATATTTTCAGTAAGAATGAAAAAACCACTTAACAAATTGTTAACTTCAAACCTTTATAACTCAAAAAGTACTTGATAAAAAAAAATTTTATTATAGTGTTTTGGAAAGCTCTCGAGATAAGCTATAAGAATATGCAATAAAATGTAGGGGGTTCTATTTGAAAAAATAAGATTGACCTTGAAATGACCTTGAAGGACATGGTCAAGGTCAAAGTCAAGGTCATCATCTTACTCCCCGCTTGAAACCATACAACTTTGCTATTGGACATTTTCTCCTAAGTGCATTCTAACTGAAGATATTAGGGGGGTCCGATACTTTTCGATGACCCTGTATATATATATATGGGACGTTCCGCGTCAACTGAAACAACGCTCCGAACAAAATTGTTTTTAACCGATTTTGATGTATGAGGGCTCAAAACGTCCGTATTAAAAAGTTCTTTCAAATGGCGTCTGGCATATATGTGACATTCAAAATGGCGTTCAGCTATGGCGGTCTAAAGAGCAAAAATATAGAATGCGTTTCAAATATGAGCGAACAAAAATCTTAAAGGTCAACTCGATTTTAGTGAAAAACAAAATGCGATTGATTTTGGATACGCTGATTACGAATATGAACTCAGAATTGTGAAATTCAAAATGGCGGAACTAATATGGCGGACACAAAAAATAAGATCGTTGAATTTGTCTTAAAATGGATATTCGAGGGTTTTTGGAGTCGCTGATAACGAATATAAACTCAGAATTGTGAAATTCAAAATGGCGGACGGTTTTTCAAAAATGAAACGAAATCTATTTGAAACGTGTTACTCGGCCCTCGGGGTTTTTTGAGGTCGCTGATTATTCTGAAAGTACCTAATCGTTTACAAATTTTAAAAATTTGAAGTCAGATTTTAAAAATAAAAACCGTCTGCCATATAGGATCCACCATTATGAATTTTGAAAATCTGACTTCAGATTCATAATCAGAGACCTCAACCCCCCCCCCGAGTAACACGTTTCAAATAAATTTCGTTTCATTTTCAAAAAACCGTCCGCCATATTGGATCCGCCATTTTGAATTTCACAATTCTGAGTTTATATTCGTTATCAGCGACACCAAAAACCCTTCAATATCCATTTTCAGACAAATTCAACGATCTTTATTTTTTGTGTCCGCCATTTTGAATTTCACAATTCTGAGTTCATATTCGTAATCAGCGAATCCAAAAACACCCGGATTTTTATTTTCACTAAAATCGAGTGACCTTTAACATTTTTGTTCGCTCATATTTGAAACGCATTCTCTATTTTGGCTCTTTAGACCGCCATAGCTGAACGCCATTTTGAATGTCACATATATGCCAGACACAATTCGAAAGAACTTTTCAACACGGACATTTTGAGCCCTCATACATCAAAATCGGTTAAGAACAATTTTGTTCGGAGCGTTGTTTCAGTTGATGCGGAACGTCCCATATATATATTAGGGTGGCACTATTCTGCTTGAAAACTAAAGGAATACGTGTTTGTTTACATTTTTATAAACATTTTTTTTTATTGTTTACCAAAATTTATTACTCCAAATTTTGTCAATAAAACGATTTTTTTTTAAGTTGCTCATTCGCATGCTCTAAATTTACTTATGTATATCCGTTTAAAGTTTCACGCAAATAAGTCCAAATCAGTAACAACTGCAATTTTTGTGTAAAAAAAAGGTCAAAATTTTTTGTTTAATCGGTTTTCTTTAATTGTTTTGTTACAAAATGATATGCTCAAAAGTTGTTTTCAAAAAAAGTGAGTACAACATTTTTTTTAAATTCCTTTTCTTCAAATATCTTTGTTGGTATTGATTTTACGGTAAAAAAATATAAACTAAATGAAAACTCACAAAATTTCCTATAAGAATGACTTGAAAAAAAAACCTGTTCGTGGCGTTAAAGTTGCTTTATTTTACAGAATTCGTAAAAATGAAAAATTGTCCATGTATTCAATTACCACTTTATCATTGCGATTAATTTAAAAAAATGTCGATAAAGTCATTCTTGTATTACATTTTGTAAGCTTTCATTTTGCTTATATGAAATTTTGTCGTAAAATCAATACCAACAAAAATATTTGCAAAAAAAGGAATAGAAACAAATTTTGTACTCACTTTTTTTCAAAATTGAGAACTTCTGAGCAAATTATTTTGTAACGAAACATTGGTAACGATTTAACGTCTCGCATTTCCTATATATCTATATATATATATATATATTAATTAGGGTGGCCCAAAGATTTCGAAGTTTTGAAATGAGAAGACGTCTGTCCATGATTCAAGAACGGCTAGTCATGAATCGAAAGTACAAAAAATAACAAAAATTTTGGTCACCGGCTGGAGACGATCGGACGATATTTAGAGGTCGCGCAGAGGGCATAAAGTTTTCCCATTTGACTCTTGCAGCTGCGTACATTTTTTTTTACAAGGAAAACAGCTGAAAATTGTTACTCGGAGGTTTCCAGGGTCGCTGATTACGAATCTGAAGACAGATTTTGAAAATTCAAAATGGCGGAGCCAAGATGGCCGACAAAAATGCGAAAAATTACCCAAACTTTATGAAACTGGGAACTCGGGGGTTTTTGGGGTCGCTGATCACGAATCTGAAGTCAGATTTTGAAAACTCAAAATGGCGGAGCCAAGATGGCCGACCACAATGCGAAAAATTACCCCAAACTTTATGAAACTGTATATTCGGGGTTTTTTGGGGTCGCTGATCACGAATCTGAAGTCAGATTTTGAAAACTCAAAATGGCGGAGCCAAGATGGCCGACCAAAATGCGAAAAATTACCCCAAACTTTATGAAACTGGGTATTCGGGGTTTTTTGGGGTCGCTGATCACGAATCTGAAGTCAGATTTTGAAAACTCAAAATGGCGGAACCAATATGGCGGACCAAAATGCGAAAAATTACCCAAACTTTATGAAACTGGGAACTCGGGGGTTTTTGGGGTCGCTGATCACGAATCTGAAGTCAGATTTTGAAAACTCAAAATGGAGGAGCCAAGATGGCCGACCACAATGCGAAAAATTACCCCAAACTTTATGAAACTGGGTATGCGGGGTTTTTTTGGGGTCGCTGATCACGAATCTGAAGTCAGATTTTGAAAACTCAAAATGGCGGAGCCAAGATGGCCGACCAAAATGCGAAAAATTACCCGAAACTTGATGAAACTGGGTACTCGGGGGTTTTTGGGTTCGCTGATTAAAAATGTGAAGTCAGATTTTAAAAATTCGAAACTGCGGATCCAAGATGGCTGACGGTAACGTAAAAATTTACTTGATCGAGATAAAACTGGGTACTCTATGTACTCTGAATTTTAAATATATAAGTCTGAGATCTGATTCGTGATCAGCGACCCCGAAAACCGCCGAGTACCCAGTTTCATCAAGATCGGGTACTTTTTCACTTTTCTGTCGGCCATTTTGAATTTTTAAAATCTTACTTCAGATTCGCAATCAACGACCCCACAAACCCCCGAGTACCCAGTTTTATCATTATCGGGTAAATTTTCATATTTCGGTAGTCCATCTTGGATCCGCCATTTTGAATTTTCAAAATCCGTGGTCAGATTCGTAATCAGCGACTCCGGAAACCCTGAGTATTCAATTTCGTAATATTATCTCTAAAAGGTTCGTCAATGATGCATTTTTTATCTAAAAGTGACCAATTTTAGTATTTGTTTGTTAATTATTAGAAAATTGACAATAATTTTACAGACTGTAAACATGAATTTTGATATTTTAACATCCCATGAACATGTAATAACAAAAAAAAGCGGTTAAATCGAATAAAAACTACTTCAAATTCATCAAAAATTGTTTAGGAAAAGGTTGTCCCAATTGGGACCATTATGCCGCACAGGGTTAAATAGCAGAGATAACAGCGGAGACCATTAAGCTTTTACTTTTTAACTCGATATCGGTTAACCGATAAAGAACAATATCGATTACATTTCAGAAGACGTATGATTTTTTAATGTATATAATTTTTTTTTTCTTAAAAGAACAACGCTAATACAGAACATACATTAGAAATGCATTGATCTTAGATTAAACCCCTGATAAATATTTAATCATAACACATTATTTTTGGTTATGCTTGATGTCTATTGGTGCAATAATGATGCCGACGGCGGTGATGTTGATAACGATAATGATGATAATGATGATGACGATGATGATGATAATGATGATGACAATAGTGATGGTTAGAATGACGATGATTATGATGTCGATGATGGAGACGGTGATGATGGCCATGATGACGAAGATGACAATGTCGATGACGATGACGACGACGATGACGATTGTGATGCTGACGGTGGTGGTGCTGATGATAATGACGATGATTATAATGGTTATAATGAAGATGATGATGTTGATGACGACGATGATGATGGTGGAACGACGATTATTGTAGTGATGACAACGATGATCGTGATAACGATGATTGTGATAATGATGACGATGTTGATAGTTATGATGATGAAGGTGATGATGATGACAATCATGACAAAGCCGACGATGATGATGATGATGATGATGATGATGACACTAATGGTGACGGTGGTCCTCGTGACTATGACGCCGATGACGGTGATGACAATGACGATAATGATGATGTTGATGCCCGAATCACACAAAATTGAACAGCGACTTTGGGCTTTCAAATTTTAATATATTCTCCGTTATTTTTTAGGAAAGCACATTTTCTGGATGTTTTCAGGTGTGCTCTACATGATGTAATCATTCAAAAATGTGAAAAATTTAATCTTCCACTCTTTCCTGTAAAATTTTCATACAAAATTGCGACTTCTATACGATTTTTTTGTATAAAACAACCGATTCTAGACAGAAAAATGGTTTCTTTATGGAATAAACGGATGTAAACGTGTTATTAATCCTTGTACTTGGGGGTAGTTTGCTTTCAAAATGTTTTTCCTGCAAATAGGAGCCTTTCAAAATCGATTTATTGTCAATTACCGATGTTATCGATTTTGCAAGCTTCGCATTTACAGGAAAATCATTTTGAGGACAAACTACCCTCATATTTTCCCGGTACAAGTATTAATAACACGTTTGTGGCCATTTACTACATGAAGAAACCATTTTCCTAGTTAGAATCGGTCGTTTTCTAGAAAAAAATCATATAAAAAACAAGATTTTTTACGAAAATTTGCCAGAAAACAGTACAAAATGATATTTTTTTTTTAATGGTTGCATCGTGTAGGGTACATCCGAAAACATCTAGAATATGTAGTTTCGTAAAAGAAAAACAGCGACTTCAGTAAAATTTGAAAGCCCAAAGTCGCTATTAAATTTCGTGTTATTCAGGCGTTAATGGATTAAAGTAATCGAAAATTGATATTGATATATCTGGTGGTTCATGTCTGCAGTGTATTAGTAATAAAAAATTAATTTGAAAAATTAAATTACCACTGGTTCTAAACAGTTTCGATTGACATGCAGGAATGTAAATAATGTAATTATGACTTTAAGCAATCAAATTTATTATGCATCATCTGGTGAATTAAAATCTACTTGTAACATTTTTTTGTACAGTTTGGCAATTTACGACGGTGTTCAGTGACGATTTGCATTATAGCCTGCTTTTGGTTGTCATCTTTCGATAGAACTGCATTGTAATCTTGGGTGAGTGCTACTGCGCGTTCAGCAATATCATTAATGACCTTCAAATGTTTCAATATATCTTGGGCTTGTACATACATTTTTTGAGATTTCCATGTTAGTGGATCTGTATTTAAAAATGCAGTATCAATGTGAAATCTTTCAAAAAATGTTAACGTTCTTGATGTCACAAAATTTTCGAATTGCAGATCAAACCAACGGTTTAGGTTATCTACGTTTGGGCGTTTTGAACAGCTTTCCATTACTTTTTGATTTTGTAAAATACTGACCATCTGCGCTTTACTGCCGACAGGGACATCATTATCAAAAAATGCTAATGCTACGAGCTCTGTATTTAAATACCATAAATGTCTAGAAAATGTTTTTATTGCCGCCTGAGCCACTTTTTGGTTAACCATGTTATAACAATGTAAATATTTCAGGAACGTGATGTCATGGTTTGGCGCAGATATTGCTGTAGGGGCAGTAAACCACGTTTTCACATATACTCTGACAATAAAAATACATATATCAGAAAATCCAGATTTTTCCTGATTGATAAGGTGAAATTGAGCTCGAAATAAATATATTTTTAGTGAATATAGAGCTTTCGCCATCCACCTTGCATGGTGAACTGCACCTGGTGTTCGAAATGTTATTCCGCGTGGTGGATTTTCACCTAGGAATATAATGACCAGTTCAAGAAATTCTCTAAAATCATCTTGTGGTTGACGGTGCTGGAAAGTATTAAAATTAATCACATACAATTAATACAATTAGTACAATTAATGCAATTAATAATGTTTGAAATATTAGGACACAAATATTCGAAAATGAATATTTTGAAATCTAAACAGGACAGTTATCGGCCACTTACGGTTGTTATTTCAGTGCATTTCACTTTATATTAAGTTCAACAGTGAAAACAAAATTTAGCAATGGACAATTTGCCTTAGTGGTTACCTTTTATTAGTATTCATTTGGTATAGTAACTAAATATGTATTCTGGGAACATTAAAGTGAATTTCTATAAAGTATTAAAATTTTTTTAAAATAGGCAGCAACGGCTTTGGGTGAAATAGAATGGATTGACCCAGTAGTCGAACAGTTAAACTACTGAATTTGGAAAACTTAATGTCGAAAGTGCAATCAGCATTGTTTTTTATTTTAACAAAAGAATGTTAGTCTTGGGGGTTGTCTTAAACTAAACCGTGAGTAATCCTGACATAGAAGTACTTTATACTGATTAAAAAAGTGTATTTTAAGTATAAAAAAAATACAGTTGTCGGTCAGGTGAAGCAGCAAGTTACCGGCTACTTTTCACAATACTGAAAAACTTTAAAAAAAAAATAATAAAATTTCGCTATTAATGAAACTTAATTATCTTTGTTGAGATATACTAAACCTAAATTTAAAAAAAATAACTCATTTGTGACATTTTCTAAACGGTAATTGCATACATAAAGTGGCCGACTACTGTCCTGTTTACCCTATCAAATGAATATTGATAAATATTTCTATTACATTTATAGTTTCATAAAGAATTAATGATAAATTACCTGCAGATGATTGAAGCAAAAAGTTAAGATGTCATTTTTTACATCGAACAGTGCAGTGGCAATTTTTGAATCCTTCATGCCAATTTCAAATTTATCAGTATCAATGCTAGGCCATGTTTGCTGAAATCGTTTAAAAACTCCCACATGCGGCCCGTTTGTAGGTGTCTTGATACAAACTTCAAATGCGCTACGTAGAACGAGTTCAAAGATGTGATGTCTACAGGCTAAATGTAACAAGTCCTTCTGCAATGTCTTCTCAATAATAGTACAGGCTCCACCATGGACACCTAACGAAGACAAATTCATCATGGCATCGCTTCGTATGCAAAATAGGCTACATGCATAAAAAATTAAAACATCTGAAAAAAATATATATGCATATTTTAGATTCCCTGAATTCGAAAAAAATATTTTCAATATTATTTGATAGTGAGAAGTCATCGAAAAAAATTAATAAAGTTTGGAAAAAATGTATTCTTCAGAAATGCTTGTGATTGATTGTGTCATCATTATTCATTTTCGTACGCGACTATAGCCGCCGACCAATCATGCATCACAACTAAGTTAAAAAATGAAATACGTTAGTTGACTTGCCAGAATTTCTTTATGAAATAAGTTGCTTGTCACATTTTATTTCAGTTTTGTTGACTATGATTGGTCGACGGGCCTAGTCACAGTCCAAAATGAGTAATGACGGCACGACCAATTACATGCGTTTCCGAAGACCTCACTTTTTATTAATTTTTTTTGACAACTTCTAATTATCAAAAACAAATTTTTTAATTATTTTCGAAATCAGCGAATCTAAATTAAGTATATATATTGTTTTCGGGCATTTTAATTTGTTATGCATGTTCCCTATTGTACATTTGTAAACATTTCGTAATACCCAATAAAAGACTACAAATGTAACGTGGGACGTTTTTAGTTCTAACAAAAATTATTTTTCCCAGAGTTTCATCTTTCTCTAGCTTGCACAGCTGTTACTAATAAAATTAAAAAAAAAGGAAATGTACTATTTTCCAACATTCGACAACCACACGGAGAAAAAATTTCCTGAAAAATTACCGTGCGAGTCACCTGAAAACGGGTGCAACTTGATTTTTCGGAAATATTTATAGCAACAGACAAGAAATATTCCTTTCCTGACACGAATATTTGTAATAACGGCTAGATATTTTTATGTACGAGCTAGTCGAAATGTTCAGTGTAGCACAGTAAAATTTACAGGACAGCAAGTTTTTAAGTTAGTGCAAGTCAAATAATCCCCAATATTTGAAGAATTTATAATATGTTGCTTCATTATTTTTACTATGCCACTTCTCGAATTGGAAGCGAAAGTTTCCGAACATATTCGAATGCTACCGAGTCTAACTGCGGTGAAAACAAAAGAGCACCGATGTGGCGGCCGAGTAGTCCGACGTACGGGTCTGAACTGGTCCGAACCGAGTAAACTGTTTTTGTTTTCGTTGCAGTAATTTCTTATCGGCTAAAATACGTGCACTAGATGGTGAGGGTCGGCGATTACGGTGTCTAGGTGTTGCGCTCCGTAGTTTTTCATCTTACCGGCTAAAATACGTGTACCAGGTGGTGAGGGTCGGCGGTTACGGTGTCAAGGTATCGCGCTCCGTGGTTTTTTATTATATTAGCTGAAATACCTCCATCAGGTGTTCGGGATCGCCGATTACGAAATCCAGGTGTCGCGCTACGTAGTTTTTTATCATATTGGGCGCAATATATGCTCCAGGTGTTCGGGGCTGCTGTCCTTCAGATTGACCTTGAAGTTCATTCCAAGGTCAAATACAATTGATCTTCAAAATTTATCCTGAGATAAAAAAAAATTTTGACCTTGAAATGACCTTCAAGGTCGACCTCAAGGACGTCGACCCCGAACACCTGGAGCATGTATTTCGCTCAATATGATAAAAAACTACGAAGCGCTACACCTGGACTTCGTAATCGGCGACGCCGAACACCTAGTGGACGTATTTCAGCTAATATATTAAAAAACTACGGAGCGGGTACATGGACACCGTAATCGCCGACCCTTAGCACCTAGTGTACGTATTTTAGACTATAGCTGAAAAAATTGTATACGGACATGTTACCGTTGTTCACGCGGCATACCGCCACGGTATGCCGGGAGAGTATACTTGCATAGATGAGCCGATATGCTTTTCTAGAATAGTTTGATACAAACGTGGTAGTGCCATAAAGAAGCTGCAACCGTCTGTTGAGCTAACATACTACTGAGGCTTTATATTTTTTTGCGTGTACAGGGTAATAGGAATATGCCTTTTCCTATTGCTTTAAATTTTAATAAAATATAAATATTACTTTTTCAAGTTGAAAGTAAAATAGAAATTTTTTGTTCGTGCATACAAATAATATACAACAAACATTGATATATCTTGTCAGCTGAAAGTAAATGTCGATAAGGCTTTTACGATTTTAAGAACTATTGATATTACTTGTAGGCTTGCAATTTGTTTCTCATCTATACCCAATAAACGATATCGTGTGCAAAATTTTCACATATTTTCTGTTTGCATTCGATTTGTTTCCATTTTGAAATGAACTGTGAGCCAAAAATGTTTACTATGCTATGACCTAGGAAATTCTACTGTATTGTGCACATGAATTTTTGCTGTATTGTGGCACAGGAATTTATACTATGCTCTTGATCCGAAATTTTACATATTACTTTGGAAAAATTCAGCATAGCAATGTAAATTTTACTTTGCCAACAACATGCACTGCGTTTATGGGACAGCACGGTAATTTTTCAGGAAATTTCCGTACGAAAATTCTGGGATTTTTTTCTCCGTGCAGAAGATAAGCTTCTTGCAACATGTGGCCGAGAGATACAAGTCGAGCATCATCGTAGTAGAAATGCCGCGAACCCTCTCGAGTTTCGTGTAAATTTATGATTGTTCGTAGATCAGTTTTCGATCACACGATCCGCCGTAGCCAACGGCCGGAGCATTATCCCATAATAAACTTAAAAATATCTTATACCGATAGAACACTAAATAATTTTTGTCCCGAATGATGTCACGTCCTCGTTGTTTTTCTTTTAGTAATACCAACAATTACCATTGCAACTATTATAATCAATTAACCATTAATTGTAGAAGCGTTACTAATAAAATTCATTGTCAGCGTACAATTAGATTTATGTCAATAAGTTTAGAAGTATATCTTATTCAATTTAATACCTTTTTAACGGTATTAATTTAATAACAATTATGATTATAAATAATAAGTAATTGGAGTATTGCGCAATGCATATATCATCAATTGCGAATATGTAATCCACGTAATATTATTATTGTATATTAACTACTTATTATTATTGCGTTTAGATATAAGTTTATAATATTATATTGTAAGGGAAGATAGTATACATCATATCCACTTTTCCCCACTTTTCCGGGCATAAGCCCTGCCCCTTTTTCTCTATCGTCCAATCTTGACATAGACAATTTTTGACTCTCATCTCATGAGCATAGAGAGGGAGAAGTCCTAGAGCTCTAACCGAGGTGACGATTTAGGAAAACCTATTTTCAAAAGCCAGTTCAAAAGTTTCAGTTAAAAGGTTGAGTTAAAAGTTTACTTAAAAAGTTTAGTCCGAAAGTCGACAGTCCGAGAGTCGACAGTTTGAAGTAAGTTTCGTTTTATTTTAATCTTTTTCTTATAATTATACAATTTTGTTTACCATTTTTGATTTCCAGGATAATTCCTTTTTTTTCCTTTTCCTTAATCCAAATTAAATTAAAAACTTGAGGTTGGATGCTTCTAGTTAAGGTACCAACTTCGAGTATTAAATTAATTATTTAAACAAAATTCTTCCAAATTAATTCAAAGGCTTGAGGTTGGACGCTTCGTCGTCAAGGTACCAACCTCGAGGTATTGAATTAAAGACTTGTTCTATTCTTAATTTTGTTGTCTTATTAAAGACTTTTTCGATTCATTCGATTTTTTTTAAAAACCAATCCTATTTTCAAAGGCTTGAGGTTGGACGCTTCGTCGTCAAGGTACCAACCTCGAGGTATTGAAACAAAAAGGATTTTCTTTTCTTATTTCTTTTTTTTTTTGATTAGAAACAAATACTTGAAGTTGGATGCTTCCTCGTTAAGGTACCAACTTTAAAGTATCAATCTAACCACGTTTTTTTTTTTTTTGTTAATTAATTGAACCCCAAATCAATTATTCCCTAGTCTCCTTTCCAAAAATCATACTATCTTCCAATATTTAGTAATGTACTTAAAATATAAATTATAATAATAATAATAATAATTGTATATTTTATTTCACCATTTCTCCACCATCCCGGTCGTCCCAAGGTAACAGGGACGAATTATAAATTTTAAAAACTTCTTTCTCTTATTATTTGTACTCCGTTGTGTTCGACGCTGGACGTAACAGAGGACATAATTTTTGGCGCAGTCGGTAGGACCGGGATAGAGAGATTGTGAAATAATATATTTATTGTACTAATGAAATTTTTCTTTCAGCAAAACGAATATAAAATGAACAAAAAGTGTTGTGAAAATCCCATAATGTGATAGTGTAGTTATAACCAAAAACCAAAAAAATAGTAAAACATAAGAATCAGAGGAACAAAGTGAAATATCTTCTTAATAAATGTAAACTATTTTATTTTCAGTCACATTACTTAATAAAAATTGCTCGTGTTTTAACAAAGAAAAAAAAAACGAAAAGTCGCAAATAACCTAAAATAAATAAAAAACAGTGAAAATAAAAGTGAAATAAATTTTGATATCGTTTACGTGTTTCGAATTCCGTTTTAGCCGATGCGGACCATAAGTTTTCTTTTTTTTTTTAGGCAAAGTTGTTTTGCTCTCTATTAAATTCTAAAAAGTTTTTGTATTTGACAGTGTTGAGCAGAAATCAATTTTCAACGCCTAAAAAGAAGTGTTTTTACCGCGCAAAATAAAAAACCGCGAAGCCGCCGGAGAGCGAAGTCGCCGTGCAAAACGAGCGAATAAAAAAAAAAATATTTTTAAGAGTTTAAAAAAGTTTCTTGTTTTTACCGCGTTTAAAATAATAAACGCGAAGCCGCCAGAGAGCGAAGCCGCCAAATAGAGCGAAGTCGCCGTATAAAACGAGCGAAAAATAATAAAAGAATATTTAAAGAGTTTAAAAGTTTTTGTTTTCTTGTTTTTACCGCGTAAAATAATAAACGCGAAGCCGCCAGAGAGCGAAGCCGCCAAATAGAGCGAAGTCGCCGTAAAAAACGAGCGAAAAATAATAAAAGAATATTTAAAGAGTTTAAAAAGTTTTTGTCTTCTTGTTTTTACCGCGTTTAAAATAAATAAACGCGAAGCCGCCACAGAGCGAAGCCGCCAAATAGAGCGAAGTCGCCGTATAAAACGAGCGAAAAATAATAAAAAAAATGTATTTAAAGAGTTTAAAAAAGTTTCTTGTTTTTTACCGCGTAAAATAATAAACGCGAAGCCGCCAGAGAGCGAAGCCGCCAAATAGAGCGAAGACGAATAATAAAAAAATGTTTCAAAGTGTTTAAAAAAGTTTTTGTTTTCTTGTTTTTACCGCGTTTAAAATAATAAACGCGAAGCCGCCAGAGAGCGAAGCCGCCAAATAGAGCGAAGACGAATAATAAAAAAATGTTTCAAGGTGTTTAAAAAAGTTTTTATTTTCTTGTTTTTAACGCGTAAAATAATAAACGCGAAGCCGCCAGAGAGCGAAGCCGCCAAATATAGCGAAGTCGCCGTATAAAACGAGCAAAAAATAATAAAAGAATATTTAAACAGTTTAAAAAGTTTTTGTCTTCTTGTTTTTACCGCGTTTAAAATAAATAAACGCGAAGCCGCCACAGAGCGAAGCCGCCAAATAGAGCGAAGTCGCCGTATAAAACGAGCGAAAAATAATAAAAAAAATGTATTTAAAGAGTTTAAAAAAGTTTCTTGTTTTTTACCGCGTAAAATAATAAACGCGAAGCCGCCAGAGAGCGAAGCCGCCAAATAGAGCGAAGACGAATAATAAAAAAATGTTTCAAGGTGTTTAAAAAAGTTTTTGTTTTCTTGTTTTTACCGCGTAAAATAATAAACGCGAAGCCGCCAGAGAGCGAAGCCGCCAAATAGAGCGAAGTCGCCGTATAAAACGAGCGAAAAATAATAAAAGAATATTTAAACAGTTTAAAAAGTTTTTGTCTTCTTGTTTTTACCGCGTAAAATAATAAACGAGAAGCCGCCAGAGAGCGAAGCCGCCAAATAGAGCGAAGTCGCCGTATAAAACGAGCGAAGAATAATAAAAGAATATTTAAAGAAATTAAAAAGTTTTTGTCTTCTTGTTTTTACCGCGTTTAAAATAAATAAACGCGAAGCCGCCACAGAGCGAATCCGCCAAATAGAGCGAAGTCGCCGTATAAAACGAGCGAAAAATAATAAAAAAATGTATTTAAAGAGTTTAAAAAAGTTTCTTGTTTTTTACCGCGTAAAATATTAAACGCGAAGCCGCCAGAGAGCGAAGCCGCCAAATAGAGCGAAGACCAATATTAAAAAAATTTTTTAAAGAATTTAAAAAATTTTTTGTTTTCTTTTTTTTACGGCGTTAAAAAAAATAAACGCGAAGCCGCCACAGAGCGAAGCCGCCAAATAGAGCGAAGTCGCCGTATAAAACGAGCGAAAAATAATAAAAAAATGTATTTAAAGAGTTTAAAAAGGTTTCTTGTTTTTTACCGCGTAAAATAATAAACGCGAAGCCGCCAGAGAGCGAAGCCGCCAGAGAGCGAAGCCGCCAAATAGAGCGAAGTCGCCGTATAAAACGAGCGAAAAATAATAAAAGAATATTTAAAGAGTTTAAAAAGTTTTTGTTTTCTTGTTTTTACCGCGTTTAAAAAAATAAACGCGAAGCCGCCACAGAGCGAAGTCGCCAAATAGAGCGAAGTCGCCGTATAAAACGAGCGAAAAATAATAAAAGAATATTTAAAGAGTTTAAAAGTTTTTGTCTTCTTGTTTTTACCGCGTTTAAAATAAATAAACGCGAAGCCGCCACAGAGTGAAGCCGCCAAATAGAGCGAAGACGAATAATAAAAAAATGTTTCAAAGTGTTTAAAAAAGTTTTTGTTTTCTTGTTTTTACCGCGTTTAAAATAATAAACGCGAAGCCGCCAGAGAGCGAAGCCGCCAAATAGAGCGAAGTCGCCGTATAAAACGAGCGAAAAATAATAAAAAAATGTATTTAAAGAGTTTAAAAAGGTTTCTTGTTTTTTACCGCGTAAAATAATAAACGCGAAGCCGCCAGAGAGCGAAGCCGCCAAATAGAGCGAAGTCGCCGTGTAAAACGAGCGAAAAATAATAAAAGAATATTTAAAGAGTTTAAAAAGTTTTTGTTTCCTTGTTTTTACCGCGTTTAAAATAATAAACGCGAAGCCGCCACAGAGCGAAGCCGCCAAATAGAGCGAAGTCGCCGTATAAAACGAGCGAAAAATAATAAAAAAATGTATTTAAAGAGTTTAATAAAGTTTCTTGTTTTTTACCGCGTAAAATAATAAACGCGAAGCCGCCAGAGAGCGAAGCCGCCAGAGAGCGAAGCCGCCAAATAGAGCGAAGTCGCCGTATAAAACGAGCGAAAAATAATAAAAGAATATTTAAAGAGTTTAAAAAGTTTTTGTTTTCTTGTTTTTACCGCGTTTAAAAAAATAAACGCGAAGCCGCCACAGAGCGAAGTCGCCAAATAGAGCGAAGTCGCCGTATAAAACGAGCGAAAAATAATAAAAGAATATTTAAAGAGTTTAAAAGTTTTTGTCTTCTTGTTTTTACCGCGTTTAAAATAAATAAACGCGAAGCCGCCACAGAGTGAAGCCGCCAAATAGAGCGAAGACGAATAATAAAAAAATGTTTCAAAGTGTTTAAAAAAGTTTTTGTTTTCTTGTTTTTACCGCGTTTAAAATAATAAACGCGAAGCCGCCAGAGAGCGAAGCCGCCAAATAGAGCGAAGTCGCCGTATAAAACGAGCGAAAAATAATAAAAAAATGTATTTAAAGTGTTTAAAAAAGTTTCTTGTTTTTTACCGCCTAAAATAATAAACGCGAAGCCGCCAGAGAGCGAAGCCGCCAAATAGAGCGAAGACGAATAATAAAAAAATGTTTCAAAGTGTTTAAAAAAGTTTTTGTTTTCTTGTTTTTACCGCGTTTAAAATAATAAACGCGAAGCCGCCAGAGAGCGAAGCCGCCAAATAGAGCGAAGACGAATAATAAAAAAATGTTTCAAGGTGTTTAAAAAAGTTTTTGTTTTCTTGTTTTTACCGCGTAAAATAATAAACGCGAAGCCGCCAGAGAGCGAAGCCGCCAAATAGAGCGAAGTCGCCGTATAAAACGAGCGAAAAATAATAAAAGAATATTTAAAGAGTTTAAAAATTTTTGTCTTCTTGTTTTTACCGCGTAAAATAATAAACGCGAAGCCGCCAGAGAGCGAAGCCGCCAAATAGAGCGAAGTCGCCGTATAAAACGAGCGAAAAATAATAAAAGAATATTTAAAGAGTTTAAAAGTTTTTGTCTTCTTGTTTTTACCGCGTTTAAAATAAATAAACGCGAAGCCGCCAGAGAGCGAAGCCGCCAAATAGAGCGAAGTCGCCGTATAAAACGAGCGAACAATAATAAAAAAATGAATTTAAAGAGTTTAAAAAAGTTTCTTGTATTTTACCGCGTAAAATAATAAACGCGAAGCCGCCAGAGAGCGAAGCCGCCAAATAGAGCGAAGTCGCCGTATAAAACGAGCGAAAAATAATAAAAGAATATTTAAAGAGTTTAAAATTTTTGTCTTCTTGTTTTTACCGCGTTTAAAATAAATAAACGCGAAGCCGCCACAGAGCGAAGCCGCCAAATAGAGCGAAGTCGCCGTATAAAACGAGCGAAAAATAATAAAAAAATGTATTTAAAGAGTTTAAAAAAGTTTCTTGTTTTTTACCGCGTAAAATAATAAACGCGAAGCCGCCAGAGAGCGAAGCCGCCAGAGAGTGAAGCCGCCAAATAGAGCGAAGACGAATAATAAAAAAATGTTTCAAAGTGTTTAAAAAAGTTTTTGTTTCTTGTTTTTTACCCCTTTAAAATAAATAAACGCGAAGCCGCCACAGAGCGAAGCCGCCAAATAGAGCGAAGTCGCCGTATAAAACGAGCGAAAAATAATAAAAAAATGTATTTAAAGAGTTTAAAAAGGTTTCTTGTTTTTTACCGCGTAAAATAATAAACGCGAAGCCGCCAGAGAGCGAAGCCGCCAAATAGAGCGAAGTCGCCGTATAAAACGAGCGAAAAATAATAAAAGAATATTTAAACAGTTTAAAAAGTTTTTGTCTTCTTGTTTTTACCGCGTAAAATAATAAACGCGAAGCCGCCAGAGAGCGAAGCCGCCAAATAGAGCGAAGTCGCCGTATAAAACGAGCGAAAAATAATAAAAGAATATTTAAAGAGTTTAAAAGTTTTTGTCTTCTTGTTTTTACCGCGTTTAAAATAAATAAACGCGAAGCCGCCACAGAGCGAAGCCGCCAAATAGAGCGAAGTCGCCGTATAAAACGAGCGAAAAATAATAAAAAAATGTATTTAAAGAGTTTAAAAAAGTTTCTTGTTTTTTACCGCGTAAAATAATAAACGCGAAGCCGCCAGAGAGCGAAGCCGCCAAATAGAGCGAAGACGAATAATAAAAAAATGTTTCAAAGTGTTTAAAAAAGTTTTTGTTTTCTTGTTTTTACCGCGTTTAAAATAATAAACGCGAAGCCGCCAGAGAGCGAAGCCGCCAAATAGAGCGAAGACGAATAATAAAAAAATGTTTCAAGGTGTTTAAAAAAGTTTTTGTTTTCTTGTTTTTACCGCGTAAAATAATAAACGCGAAGCCGCCAGAGAGCGAAGCCGCCAAATAGAGCGAAGTCGCCGTATAAAACGAGCGAAAAATAATAAAAGAATATTTAAACAGTTTAAAAAGTTTTTGTCTTCTTGTTTTTACCGCGTAAAATAATAAACGCGAAGCCGCCAGAGAGCGAAGCCGCCAAATAGAGCGAAGTCGCCGTATAAAACGAGCGAAAAATAATAAAAGAATATTTAAAGAGTTTAAAAGTTTTTGTCTTCTTGTTTTTACCGCGTTTAAAATAAATAAACGCGAAGCCGCCACAGAGCGAAGCCGCCAAATAGAGCGAAGTCGCCGTATAAAACGAGCGAAAAATAATAAAAAAATGTATTTAAAGAGTTTAAAAAAGTTTCTTGTATTTTATCGCGTAAAATAATAAACGCGAAGCCGCGACGGCGCGAAGCCAACAAATAAAGCGGAGCCGCCGTATAATACGAGCTAAAAATAATAAAAGAATATTTAAAGAGTTTAAAAGTTTTTGTCTTCTTGTTTTTACCGCGTTTAAAATAAATAAACGCGAAGCCGCCACAGAGCGAAGCCGCCAAATAGAGCGAAGTCGCCGTATAAAACGAGCGAAAAATAATAAAAAAATGTATTTAAAGAGTTTAAAAAGGTTTCTTGTTTTTTACCGCGTAAAATAATAAACGCGAAGCCGCCAGAGAGCGAAGCCGCCAAATAGAGCGAAGTCGCCGTATAAAACGAGCGAAGAATAATAAAAGAATATTTAAAGAATTTAAAAAGTTTTTGTCTTCTTGTTTTTACCGCGTTTAAAATAAATAAACGCGAAGCCGCCACAGAGCGAATCCGCCAAATAGAGCGAAGTCGCCGTATAAAACGAGCGAAAAATAATAAAAAAATGTATTTAAAGAGTTTAAAAAAGTTTCTTGTTTTTTACCGCGTAAAATATTAAACGCGAAGCCGCCAGAGAGCGAAGCCGCCAAATAGAGCGAAGACGAATAATAAAAAAATGTTTCAAAGTGTTTAAAAAAGTTTTTGTTTTCTTGTTTTTACCGCGTTTAAAATAATAAACGCGAAGCCGCCACAGAGCGAAGCCGCCAAATAGAGCGAAGTCGCCGTATAAAACGAGCGAAAAATAATAAAAAAATGTATTTAAAGAGTTTAAAAAGGTTTCTTGTTTTTTACCGCGTAAAATAATAAACGCGAAGCCGCCAGAGAGCGAAGCCGCCAAATAGAGCGAAGTCGCCGTGTAAAACGAGCGAAAAATAATAAAAGAATATTTAAAGAGTTTAAAAAGTTTTTGTTTCCTTGTTTTTACCGCGTTTAAAATAAACGCGAAGCCACCACAGAGCGAAGCCGCCAAATAGAGCGAAGTCGCCGTGTAAAACGAGCGAAAAATAATAAAAGAATATTTAAAGAGTTTAAAAAGGTTTCTTGTTTTTTACCGCGTAAAATAATAAACGCGAAGCCGCCAGAGAGCGAAGCCGCCAAATAGAGCGAAGACGAATAATAAAAAAATGTTTCAAAGTGTTTAAAAAAGTTTTTGTTTTCTTGTTTTTACCGCGTTTAAAATAATAAACGCGAAGCCGCCACAGAGCGAAGCCGCCAAATAGAGCGAAGTCGCCGTATAAAACGAGCGAAAAATAATAAAAAAATGTATTTAAAGAGTTTAATAAAGTTTCTTGTTTTTTACCGCGTAAAATAATAAACGCGAAGCCGCCAGAGAGCGAAGCCGCCAGAGAGCGAAGCCGCCAAATAGAGCGAAGTCGCCGTATAAAACGAGCGAAAAATAATAAAAGAATATTTAAAGAGTTTAAAAAGTTTTTGTTTTCTTGTTTTTACCGCGTTTAAAAAAATAAACGCGAAGCCGCCACAGAGCGAAGTCGCCAAATAGAGCGAAGTCGCCGTATAAAACGAGCGAAAAATAATAAAAGAATATTTAAAGAGTTTAAAAATTTTTGTCTTCTTGTTTTTACCGCGTTTAAAATAAATAAACGCGAAGCCGCCACAGAGTGAAGCCGCCAAATAGAGCGAAGACGAATAATAAAAAAATGTTTCAAAGTGTTTAAAAAAGTTTTTGTTTTCTTGTTTTTACCGCGTTTAAAATAATAAACGCGAAGCCGCCAGAGAGCGAAGCCGCTAAATAGAGCGAAGTCGCCGTATAAAACGAGCGAAAAATAATAAAAAAATGTATTTAAAGTGTTTAAAAAAGTTTCTTGTTTTTTACCGCCTAAAATAATAAACGCGAAGCCGCCAGAGAGCGAAGCCGCCAAATAGAGCGAAGACGAATAATAAAAAAATGTTTCAAAGTGTTTAAAAAAGTTTTTGTTTTCTTGTTTTTACCGCGTTTAAAATAATAAACGCGAAGCCGCCAGAGAGCGAAGCCGCCAAATAGAGCGAAGACGAATAATAAAAAAATGTTTCAAGGTGTTTAAAAAAGTTTTTGTTTTCTTGTTTTTACCGCGTAAAATAATAAACGCGAAGCCGCCAGAGAGCGAAGCCGCCAAATAGAGCGAAGTCGCCGTATAAAACGAGCGAAAAATAATAAAAGAATATTTAAACTGTTTAAAAAGTTTTTGTCTTCTTGTTTTTACCGCGTAAAATAATAAACGCGAAGCCGCCAGAGAGCGAAGCCGCCAAATAGAGCGAAGTCGCCGTATAAAACGAGCGAAAAATAATAAAAGAATATTTAAAGAGTTTAAAAATTTTTGTCTTCTTGTTTTTACCGCGTTTAAAATAAATAAACGCGAAGCCGCCACAGAGCGAAGCCGCCAAATAGAGCGAAGTCGCCGTGTAAAACGAGCGAAAAATAATAAAAGAATATTTAAAGAGTTTAAAAAGGTTTCTTGTTTTTTACCGCGTAAAATAATAAACGCGAAGCCGCCAGAGAGAGAAGCCGCCAAATAGAGCGAAGTCGCCGTGTAAAACGAGCGAAAAATAATAAAAGAATATTTAAAGAGTTTAAAAAGTTTTTGTTTCCTTGTTTTTACCGCGTTTAAAATAAACGCGAAGCCACCACAGAGCGAAGCCGCCAAATAGAGCGAAGTCGCCGTGTAAAACGAGCGAAAAATAATAAAAGAATATTTAAAGAGTTTAAAAAGTTTTCGTTTCCTTGTTTTTACCGCGTTTAAAATAAATGAACGCGAAGCCGCCACAGAGCGAAGCCGCCAAATAGAGCGAAGTCGCCATATAAAACGAGCGAAAAATAATAAAAGAATATTTAAAGAGTTTAAAAAGTTTTTGTGTTCTTGTTTTTACCGCGTTTAAAATAAATAAACGCGAAGCCGCCACAGAGCGAAGCCGCCAAATAGAGCGAAGTCGCCGTATAAAACGAGCGAAAAATAATAAAAAAATGTATTTAAAGAGTTTAAAAAAGTTTCTTGTTTTTTACCGCGAAAAATAATAAACGCGAAGCCGCCAGAGAGCGAAGCCGCCAGAGAGCGAAGC
The DNA here is from genome assembly GCA_030407085.1 of Trichopria drosophilae. Classification (NCBI taxonomy): domain Eukaryota; kingdom Metazoa; phylum Arthropoda; class Insecta; order Hymenoptera; family Diapriidae; genus Trichopria; species Trichopria drosophilae. The sequence continues at coordinate 92,179,394 of CM059584.1, forward strand.
CGCCAAATAGAGCGAAGTCGCCGTATAAAACGAGCGAAAAATAATAAAAGAATATTTAAAGAGTTTAAAAAGGATTTGTTTTCTTGTTTTTACCGCGTTTAAAAAAATAAACGCGAAGCCGCCACAGAGCGAAGTCGCCAAATAGAGCGAAGTCGCCGTATAAAACGAGCGAAAAATAATAAAAGAATATTTAAAGAGTTTAAAAGTTTTTGTCTTCTTGTTTTTACCGCGTTTAAAATAAATAAACGCGAAGCCGCCACAGAGCGAAGCCGCCAAATAGAGCGAAGTCGCCGTATAAAACGAGCGAAAAATAATAAAAAAATGTATTTAAAGTGTTTAAAAAAGTTTCTTGTTTTTTACCGCGTAAAATAATAAACGCGAAGCCGCCAGAGAGCGAAGCCGCCAAATAGAGCGAAGAGAATAATAAAAAAATGTTTCTTTACCGCAATAATAAACGCGAAGCCGCCAGAGAGTGAAGCCGCCAAATAGAGCGAAGACGAATAATAAAAAAATGTTTCAAAGTGTTTAAAAAAGTTTTTGTTTTCTTGTTTTTACCGCGTTTAAAATAATAAACGCGAAGCCGCCACAGAGCGAAGCCGCCAAATAGAGCGAAGTCGCCGTATAAAACGAGCGAAAAATAATAAAAAAATGTATTTAAAGAGATTAAAAAGGTTTCTTGTTTTTTACCGCGTAAAATAATAAACGCGAAGCCGCCAGAGAGCGAAGCCGCCAAATAGAGCGAAGTCGCCGTGTAAAACGAGCGAAAAATAATAAAAGAATATTTAAACAGTTTAAAAAGTTTTTGTCTTCTTGTTTTTACCGCGTAAAATAATAAACGCGAAGCCGCCAGAGAGCGAAGCCGCCAAATAGAGCGAAGTCGCCGTATAAAACGAGCGAAAAATAATAAAAGAATATTTAAAGAGTTTAAAAGTTTTTGTCTTCTTGTTTTTACCGCGTTTAAAATAAATAAACGCGAAGCCGCCACAGAGCGAAGCCGCCAAATAGAGCGAAGTCGCCGTATAAAACGAGCGAAAAATAATAAAAAAATGTATTTAAAGTGTTTAAAAAAGTTTCTTGTTTTTTACCGCGTAAAATAATAAACGCGAAGCCGCCAGAGAGCGAAGCCGCCAAATAGAGCGAAGACGAATAATAAAAAAATGTTTCAAAGTGTTTAAAAAAGTTTTTGTTTTCTTGTTTTTACCGCGTTTAAAATAATAAACGCGAAGCCGCCAGAGAGCGAAGCCGCCAAATAGAGCGAAGACGAATAATAAAAAAATGTTTCAAGGTGTTTAAAAAAGTTTTTGTTTTCTTGTTTTTACCGCGTAAAATAATAAACGCGAAGCCGCCAGAGAGCGAAACGCCCAAAAATAGCGAGGACGCAGTATAAAAAGAGAGAAAAATAATAAAAGAATATTAAAACAGTTTAAAAAGTTTTTGTCTTCTTGTTTTTACCGCGTAAAATAATAAACGCGAAGCCGCCAGAGAGCGAAGCCGCCAAATAGAGCGAAGTCGCCGTATAAAACGAGCGAAAAATAATAAAAGAATATTTAAAGAGTTTAAAAGTTTTTGTCTTCTTGTTTTTACCGCGTTTAAAATAAATAAACGCGAAGCCGCCACAGAGCGAAGCCGCCAAATAGAGCGAAGTCGCCGTATAAAACGAGCGAAAAATAATAAAAAAATGTATTTAAAGAGTTTAAAAAAGTTTCTTGTATTTTACCGCGTAAAATAATAAACGCGAAGCCGCCAGAGAGCGAAGCCGCCAAATAGAGCGAAGTCGCCGTATAAAACGAGCGAAAAATAATAAAAGAATATTTAAAGAGTTTAAAAATTTTTGTTTTCTTGTTTTTACCGCGTTTAAAATAAATAAACGCGAAGCCGCCAGAGAGCGAAGCCGCCAAATAGAGCGAAGTCGCCGTATAAAACGAGCGAAAAATAATAAAAAAATGTATTTAAAGAGTTTAAAAAAGTTTCTTGTATTTTACCGCGTAAAATAATAAACGCGAAGCCGCCAGAGAGCGAAGCCGCCAAATAGAGCGAAGTCGCCGTATAAAACGAGCGAAAAATAATAAAAGAATATTTAAAGAGTTTAAAAGTTTTTGTCTTCTTGTTTTTACCGCGTTTAAAATAAATAAACGCGAAGCCGCCACAGAGCGAAGCCGCCAAATAGAGCGAAGTCGCCGTATAAAACGAGCGAAAAATAATAAAAAAATGTATTTAAAGAGTTTAAAAAAGTTTCTTGTTTTTTACCGCGTAAAATAATAAACGCGAAGCCGCCAGAGAGCGAAGCCGCCAGAGAGCGAAGCCGCCAAATAGAGCGAAGACGAATAATAAAAAAATGTTTCAAAGTGTTTAAAAAAGTTTTTGTTTTCTTGTTTTTACCGCGTAAAATAATAAACGCGTAGCCGCCACAGAGCGAAGTCGCCAAATAGAGCGAAGTCGCCGTGTAAAACGAGCGAAAAATAATAAAAAAAAATATATTTCAAAGAATTTAAAAAAAAGTTTCTTTTTTTTTTCTTGCGTTTAAAATAATAAACGCGAAGCCGCCAGAGCGAAGCAGCCAAAGAGAGCGAAGTCGCCGTGTAAAACGAGCGAAAAATAAAAAAGAATTTAAAGAGTTTAAAAGTTTTTGTCTTCTTGTTTTTACCGCGTTTAAAATAAATAAACGCGAAGCCGCCACAGAGCGAAGCCGCCAAATAGAGCGAAGTCGCCGTATAAAACGAGCGAAAAATAATAAAAAAATGTATATAAAGAGTTTAAAAAAGTGTCTTGTTTTTTACAGCGTAAAATAATAAACGCGAATCAGCCAAAGAGCGAAGCCGCGAAATAGAGCGAAGTCGCCGTGTAAAACGAGCGAAAAATAATAAAAGAATATTTAAAGAGTTTAAAAAGTTTTTGTTTCCTTGTTTTTACCGCGTTTAAAATAAACGCGAAGCCACCACAGAGCGAAGCCGCCAAATAGAGCGAAGTCGCCGTGTAAAACGAGCGAAAAATAATAAAAGAATATTTAAAGAGTTTAAAAAGTTTTCGTTTCCTTGTTTTTACCGCGTTTAAAATAAATAAACGCGAAGCCGCCACAGAGCGAAGCCGCCAAATAGAGCGAAGTCGCCATATAAAACGAGCGAAAAATAATAAAAGAATATTTAAAGAGTTTAAAAAGTTTTTGTCTTCTTGTTTTTACCGCGTTTAAAATAAATAAACGCGAAGCCGCCACAGAGCCAAGCCGCCAAATAGAGCGAAGTCGCCGTATAAAACGAGCGAAAAATAATAAAAAAATGTATTTAAAGAGTTTAAAAAATTTTCTTGTTTTTTACCGCGTAAAATAATAAACGCGAAGCCGCCAGAGAGCGAAGCCGCCAGAGAGCGAAGCCGCCAAATAGAGCGAAGTCGCCGTATAAAACGAGCGAAAAATAATAAAAGAATATTTAAAGAGTTTAAAAAGGTTTTGTTTTCTTGTTTTTACCGCGTTTAAAAAAATAAACGCGAAGCCGCCACAGAGCGAAGTCGCCAAATAGAGCGAAGTCGCCGTATAAAACGAGCGAAAAATAATAAAAGAATATTTAAAGAGTTTAAAAGTTTTTGTCTTCTTGTTTTTACCGCGTTTAAAATAAATAAACGCGAAGCCGCCACAGAGCGAAGCCGCCAAATAGAGCGAAGTCGCCGTATAAAACGAGCGAAAAATAATAAAAAAATGTATTTAAAGTGTTTAAAAAAGTTTCTTGTTTTTTACCGCGTAAAATAATAAACGCGAAGCCGCCAGAGAGCGAAGCCGCCAAATAGAGCGAAGACGAATAATAAAAAAATGTTTCAAAGTGTTTAAAAAAGTTTTTGTTTTCTTGTTTTTACCGCGTTTAAAATAATAAACGCGAAGCCGCCAGAGAGCGAAGCCGCCAAATAGAGCGAAGACGAATAATAAAAAAATGTTTCAAGGTGTTTAAAAAAGTTTTTGTTTTCTTGTTTTTACCGCGTAAAATAATAAACGCGAAGCCGCCAGAGAGCGAAGCCGCCAAATAGAGCGAAGTCGCCGTATAAAACGAGCGAAAAATAATAAAAGAATATTTAAACAGTTTAAAAAGTTTTTGTCTTCTTGTTTTTACCGCGTAAAATAATAAACGCGATGCCGCCAGAGAGCGAAGCCGCCAAATAGAGCGAAGTCGCCGTATAAAACGAGCGAAAAATAATAAAAGAATATTTAAAGAGTTTAAAAGTTTTTGTCTTCTTGTTTTTACCGCGTTTAAAATAAATAAACGCGAAGCCGCCACAGAGCGAAGCCGCCAAATAGAGCGAAGTCGCCGTATAAAACGAGCGAAAAATAATAAAAAAATGTATTTAAAGAGTTTAAAAAAGTTTCTTGTATTTTACCGCGTAAAATAATAAACGCGAAGCCGCCAGAGAGCGAAGCCGCCAAATAGAGCGAAGTCGCCGTATAAAACGAGCGAAAAATAATAAAAGAATATTTAAAGAGTTTAAAAGTTTTTGTCTTCTTGTTTTTACCGCGTTTAAAATAAATAAACGCGAAGCCGCCAGAGAGCGAAGCCGCCAAATAGAGCGAAGTCGCCGTATAAAACGAGCGAAAAATAATAAAAAAATGTATTTAAAGAGTTTAAAAAAGTTTCTTGTATTTTACCGCGTAAAATAATAAACGCGAAGCCGCCAGAGGGCGAAGCCGCCAAATAGAGCGAAGTCGCCGTATAAAACGAGCGAAAAATAATAAAAGAATATTTAAAGAGTTTAAAAGTTTTTGTCTTCTTGTTTTTACCGCGTTTAAAATAAATAAACGCGAAGCCGCCACAGAGCGAAGCCGCCAAATAGAGCGAAGTCGCCGTATAAAACGAGCGAAAAATAATAAAAAAATGTATTTAAAGAGTTTAAAAAAGTTTCTTGTTTTTTACCGCGTAAAATAATAAACGCGAAGCCGCCAGAGAGCGAAGCCGCCAGAGAGCGAAGCCGCCAAATAGAGCGAAGACGAATAATAAAAAAATGTTTCAAAGTGTTTAAAAAAGTTTTTGTTTTCTTGTTTTTACCGCGTTTAAAATAATAAACGCGAAGCCGCCACAGAGCGAAGCCGCCAAATAGAGCGAAGTCGCCGTATAAAACGAGCGAAAAATAATAAACAAATGTATTTAAAGAGTTTAAAAAGGTTTCTTGTTTTTTACCGCGTAAAATAATAAACGCGAAGCCGCCAGAGAGCGAAGCCGCCAAATAGAGCGAAGTCGCCGTGTAAAACGAGCGAAAAATAATAAAAGAATATTTAAAGAGTTTAAAAAGTTTTTGTTTCCTTGTTTTTACCGCGTTTAAAATAAACGCGAAGCCACCACAGAGCGAAGCCGCCAAATAGAGCGAAGTCGCCGTGTAAAACGAGCGAAAAATAATAAAAGAATATTTAAAGAGTTTAAAAAGTTTTCGTTTCCTTGTTTTTACCGCGTTTAAAATAAATGAACGCGAAGCCGCCACAGAGCGAAGCCGCCAAATAGAGCGAAGTCGCCGTATAAAACGAGCGAAAAATAATAAAAAAATGTATTTAAAGAGTTTAAAAAGGTTTCTTGTTTTTTACCGCGTAAAATAATAAACGCGAAGCCGCCAGAGAGCGAAGCCGCCAAATAGAGCGAAGTCGCCGTATAAAACGAGCGAAAAATAATAAAAGAATATTTAAAGAGTTTAAAAGTTTTTGTCTTCTTGTTTTTACCGGGTTTAAAATAAATAAACGCGAAGCCGCCACAGAGCGAAGCCGCCAAATAGAGCGAAGTCGCCGTATAAAACGAGCGAAAAATAATAAAAAAATGTATTTAAAGAGTTTAAAAAAGTTTCTTGTTTTTTACCGCGTAAAATAATAAACGCGAAGCCGCCAGAGAGCGAAGCCGCCAGAGAGCGAAGCCGCCAAATAGAGCGAAGACGAATAATAAAAAAATGTTTCAAAGTGTTTAAAAAAGTTTTTGTTTTCTTGTTTTTACCGCGTTTAAAATAATAAACGCGAAGCCGCCACAGAGCGAAGCCGCCAAATAGAGCGAAGTCGCCGTATAAAACGAGCGAAAAATAATAAAAAAATGTATTTAAAGAGTTTAAAAAGGTTTCTTGTTTTTTACCGCGTAAAATAATAAACGCGAAGCCGCCAGAGAGCGAAGCCGCCAAATAGAGCGAAGTCGCCGTGTAAAACGAGCGAAAAATAATAAAAGAATATTTAAAGAGTTTAAAAAGTTTTTGTTTCCTTGTTTTTACCGCGTTTAAAATAAACGCGAAGCCACCACAGAGCGAAGCCGCCAAATAGAGCGAAGTCGCCGTGTAAAACGAGCGAAAAATAATAAAAGAATATTTAAAGAGTTTAAAAAGTTTTCGTTTCCTTGTTTTTACCGCGTTTAAAATAAATAAACGCGAAGCCGCCACAGAGCGAAGCCGCCAAATAGAGCGAAGTCGCCATATAAAACGAGCGAAAAATAATAAAAGAATATTTAAAGAGTTTAAAAAGTTTTTGTCTTCTTGTTTTTACCGCGTTTAAAATAAATAAACGCGAAGCCGCCACAGAGCCAAGCCGCCAAATAGAGCGAAGTCGCCGTATAAAACGAGCGAAAAATAATAAAAAAATGTATTTAAAGAGTTTAAAAAATTTTCTTGTTTTTTACCGCGTAAAATAATAAACGCGAAGCCGCCAGAGAGCGAAGCCGCCAGAGAGCGAAGCCGCCAAATAGAGCGAAGTCGCCGTATAAAACGAGCGAAAAATTATAAAAGAATATTTAAAGAGTTTAAAAAGTTTTTGTTTTCTTGTTTTTACCGCGTTTAAAAAAATAAACGCGAAGCCGCCACAGAGCGAAGTCGCCAAATAGAGCGAAGTCGCCGTATAAAACGAGCGAAAAATAATAAAAGAATATTTAAAGAGTTTAAAAGTTTTTCTCTTCTTGTTTTTACCGCGTTTAAAATAAATAAACGCGAAGTCGCCACAGAGCGAAGCCGCCAAATAGAGCGAAGTCGCCGTATAAAACGAGCGAAAAATAATAAAAAAATGTATTTAAAGTGTTTAAAAAAGTTTCTTGTTTTTTACCGCGTAAAATAATAAACGCGAAGCCGCCAGAGAGCGAAGCCGCCAAATAGAGCGAAGTCGCCGTATAAAACGAGCGAAAAATAATAAAAGAATATTTAAAGAATTTAAAAAGATTTTGTCTTCTTGTTTTTACCGCGTTTAAAATAAATAAACGCGAAGCCGCCACAGAGCGAATCCGCCAAATAGAGCGAAGTCGCCGTATAAAACGAGCGAAAAATAATAAAAAAATGTATTTAAAGAGTTTAAAAAAGTTTCTTGTTTTTTACCGCGTAAAATATTAAACGCGAAGCCGCCAGAGAGCGAAGCCGCCAAATAGAGCGAAGACGAATAATAAAAAAATGTTTCAAAGTGTTTAAAAAAGTTTTTGTTTTCTTGTTTTTACCGCGTTCAAAATAAATAAACGCGAAGCCGCCACAGAGCGAAGCCGCCAAATAGAGCGAAGTCGCCGTATAAAACGAGCGAAAAATAATAAAAGAATATTTAAAGAATTTAAAAAGTTTTTGTCTTCTTGTTTTTCCGCGTTTAAAATAAATAAACGCGAAGCCGCCACAGAGCGAATCCGCCAAATAGAGCGAAGTCGCCGTATAAAACGAGAGAAAAATAATAAAAAAATATATTTAAAGAGTTTAAAAAGTTTTTGTTTCCTTGTTTTTACCGCGTTTAACATAAACGCGAAGCCGCCACAGAGCGAAGCCGCCAAATAGAGCGAAGTCGCCGTGTAAAACGAGCGAAAAATAATAAAAGAATATTTAAAGAGTTTAAAAAGTTTTCGTTTCCTTGTTTTTACCACGTTTAAAATAAATAAACGCGAAGCCGCCACAGAGCGAAGCCGCCAAATAGAGCGAAGTCGCCATATAAAACGAGCGAAAAATAATAAAAGAATGTATTTAAAGAGTTTAAAAAGGTTTCTTGTTTTTTACCGCGTAAAATAATAAACGCGAAGCCGCCAGAGAGCGAAGCCGCCAAATAGAGCGAAGCCGCCAAATAGAGCGAAGTCGCCGTATAAAACAAGCGAAAAATAATAAAAGAATATTTAAAGAGTTTAAAAAGTTTTTGTTTCCTTGTTTTTACCGCGTTTAAAATAAACGCGAAGCCGCCACAGAGCGAAGCCGCCAAATAGAGCGAAGTCGCCGTGTAAAACGAGCGAAAAATAATAAAAGAATATTTAAAGAGTTTAAAAAGTTTTCGTTTCCTTGTTTTTACCGCGTTTAAAATAAATAAACGCGAAGCCGCCACAGAGCGAAGCCGCCAAATAGAGCGAAGTCGCCATATAAAACGAGCGAAAAATAATAAAAGAATATTTAAAGAGTTTAAAAAGTTTTTGTCTTCTTGTTTTTACCGCGTTTAAAATAAATAAACGCGAAGCCGCCACAGTGCGAAGCCGCCAAATAGAGCGATGTCGCCGTATAAATCGAGCGAAAAATAATAAAAAAATGTATTTAAAGAGTTTAAAAAAGTTTCTTGTTTTTTACCGCGTAAAATAATAAACGCGAAGCCGCCAGAGAGCGAAGCCGCCAGAGAGCGAAGCCGCCAAATAGAGCGAAGTTGCCGTGTAAAACGAGCGAAAAATAATAAAAGAATATTTAAAGATTTTAAAAAGTTTTTGTTTCCTTGTTTTTACCGCGTTTAAAATAAACGCGAAGCCGCCACAGAGCGAAGCCGCGACAGAGCGAAGCCGCCAAATAGAGCGAAGCCGCCAAATAGAGCGAAGTCGCCGTATAAAACGAGCGAAAAATAATAAAAGAATATTTAAAGAGTTTAAAAAGTTTTTGTTTTCTTGTTTTTACCGCGTTTAAAAAAATAAACGCGAAGCCGCCACAGAGCGAAGTCGCCAAATAGAGCGAAGTCGCCGTATAAAACGAGCGAAAAATAATAAAAGAATATTTAAAGAGTTTAAAAAGTTTTTGTTTTCTTGTTTTTACCGCGTTCAAAATAAATAAACGCGAAGCCGCCACAGAGCGAAGCCGCCAAATAGAGCGAAGTCGCCGTATAAAACGAGCGAAAAATAATAAAAGAATATTTAAAGAATTTAAAAAGTTTTTGTTTTCTGGTTTTTACCGAATTTTTATTTAAAATAATAAACGCGAAACCGCCTAATTACGCTTTTTCGAGAAATCGGTATGCCCACTACGAGTATAGCCATTTTTCCTTTTAATCGTAATAAATGAGTGAAGACGGTAAACTCACTCGCAATAAATACAAAACTCTTAGCGAAGAAGAGAGAAAAAACGCGTTAGTAGAGGGTTTACCTATTGTAAATCAGCGGAACCTAAACTCTATAGACCCATTTCAAGCAACTAAAACTTTATTATATTCCCCTACGAAACCTGCGTTTGTCGAGCCTAACCTGGATTCGGTTCTTGAATCTGTTATAGAACCAGCTCCATTCGGAAATCAACCGAATAATTCCAGTCAAGACTTAGAAAATTTAAACCAGTCTTCATTTTCCCTTTTTTCGGCATCTACTATTAAATACGATTTGATCGCATCCGAGATAGCAAGTAATCAATATTTAAGAGTCCGCGATGCAGCTGATACAATACCCATATTTTCCGGGTCTAGGGACGGATATACATATACGGAATTCGCGACAGCTTGCAATAACGCCTTAAAAATGATCCCCGACGCAGCAGAACGCGCACTTACTAAACTGACTCTTGCCAGATTAAAAGGTGAAGCATATCGTACTATGCTTGGCAAGGACCCCGATACTATACCCGAAATGTTAATTGTTTTAAAAGGGATTCATGGTTCCCACACTTCTACGCTAGAAGTGTATGGTGAATTAGCCCTGTTATGTCAAGGGGGTTCTGAAGGTGCCGCAAGTTACTTTAACCGTGCCCGAGCAATCGGATACCGTCTAAAGGAAGCGTATAAGCAAGGGTCAAACATAGATTTGTCAGACGAGAAAATTAAAGAACTTGAAGTTGCTTGTTGTAAGGCTTTTGTATTAGGATTACACCCCGAAATTAATAATCGAATGTCGGAACGAGTAGATTTAAATTTAGCCGGTCCGGAAGCAATTAAAATCGAAATTCAGTTAGAGAATCGTAAACGATTAATCATACAACAGAATTCTCCACTTACGAATTGCGATATTTGCAAAAGCACCGTACACGCAACGTTAGAGTGTCCTTTATTATCTAAAGAACCCAAACGATGCCAATTATGTGATAGTACCCAACATACGGCAAAAACATGTGAAAAACGAGAAAACACGGAAAATCGTTCAAGATGCCAATTATGCGATCGAACCGGATACCTCGCACGAGATTGTCGCCCTAAAGGACAAAGGTGTCAATATTGTAACAAATCTGGGCATACAACCAGGGAATGTCGCAACAGATCGGAAACCCAAATATGCGATCTTTGTCGTAGAACGGGACACGTGGCACGAGATTGTCAGTACAGAGCTCCCGTTCGGGTAGTTCAACCGAATTGTCAAGGATGCGGTAAAACAGGACACACTCTGCAAGATTGTCGAAATAGTATGCCTTGTCAATATTGTACCCAGTGAGGTCATACCGCTAGAGATTGCCCGCGAATAAAAGAACAACAGGCCCCACGCTGTCAATACTGCAATCGAACCGGGCATACTGCAGCCCGATGCTTCCAAATTCCCAAACAGCAAGAATCGATAAGAGAAATTTGCAGTTTCTGTAAAAAGGCAGGTCATACCGTTGAATTCTGTTTCGCACGAAATCGTCAAGCTTCCAATAATATTCAGCAAAAATCGGGAAACTTCCGGAGCCTCCCACATCGGGAGGCAGTTCAATTTCAACCATTAAATCGTGCTCCAATACGAACGATGCAATATGCCATAGAAGAGGAACCATACGATCAGTCAAATTAACTATAGAACGCGAATCGCCTTCCGTTCAATTAAATTGTCCTGATCCTACATTGTTTCTTATAGATTCGGGAGCTGGACCTTGTATAATTAAACAGAGATTTATAGATAAAGAAACAATCGACAAAACTCATATTTTACAACTATTAGGAATATCTCCACAATTGGTACCTACCATGGGGAGCGTCACTATGAATATTTTAGGTAATCGCGTCGATTTTCATGTAGTACCCGATGATTTTCCCATATATCAAGATGGCCTATTAGGAACTTCATTCTTATCAAAATATAAGGCAAAGATTAATTGGGAAGAACAACTTTTAGAAGTTGGCGAAAATAAGTGTCCATTCTATTCACACCCTCCAGTTTTGGTTATATCTCCGCGTTCCCGACAAATTGTATATTATGTTCACGTCAAAAATACTAAAATCACATGTGGATATATGCCACTTTTAAAATTACCCGAAGGAATATTTATGGGAAATGGGTTAACAGAAAACCACGATGGCAAAGCTTATGTGCCGATAGTTAACACAACAGATAAACCATATCCATATTCACCTACTGAAGTAGAATTACAAGAAGTTCAGGAAACTCAACCAACACAAACAGAATTGGTTGAACAGAAACGTATCACTCGTCGCAGAAAATTGTCCAGATTGAAAATACACCCCTCTAAGATATACAGCATTCAAGAAGATTCAAGATATAAAAAAATCAAGGAATTATTGCGCTTAGATCATTTGAATGTTGAAGAACGAGAAGAAGTAGATCTGTTATTAAAAGAAAGTGCAGACAGATTCTATATCCCGGGAGAATAATTGCAATCCACGCACATCACACAACATGAAATCCGTACTACTGACGAAGAACCCATTTATAAACGTCAGTATCGTTTCCCAAGAAATTTGCGAGGAGAAATAAATCGACAAGTAGAAGAGTTATTAACTAATAATATTATTCAACCGTCACAATCACCTTATAACACGCCTATTTGGATTGTTCCTAAGAAAGAAGACAGTCAAGGAAATAAACGCTGGAGATTGGTACTGGACTTCAGGGCACTAAACGAGAAAACGATTGGAAATGCGTACCCGTTGCCAAACATTTCCGAAATACTGGATCAATTGGGAGGAGCACAATACTTCTCCATTTTTGACCTTGCCTCAGGATTTCATCAAATTCCTATGAGTAAAAAGGACCAACACAAAACCGCATTCTCCACGGATCATGGACACTGGGAATTTGCCAGAATGCCATTCGGACTCAAGAATGCTCCTGCTACTTTTATGAACTTAATGAATGTAGTATTATCCGGATTACAAGGAATAGAGCTGTTCGTATACTTGGACGACGTAGTGATATACGCAAAAACTTTGACAGAACATCGCAAGAAATTTCTTAATTTAATACATCGGTTACGTGAAGCAAACCTTCAACTACAAGCTGACAAGTGCGAGTTTTTGAGGCACGAAGTCACCTATCTCGGACATCTCATTACACAAGACGGATTGAAACCAGATCCTAAAAAACTCGAAGCAGTCGAAAAATTCCCGCAACCTAAGAACGTCAAGGGAATACGAGAATTCTTAGGTTTAACTGGATACTATCGCAGATTCATCGATAAATACGCTAAAATATCAAAACCACTGACTAAATTGTTAGAAAAAGATCGAGAATTCGAATGGACCGAATTGCAACAATCCGCGTTTGACACTCTCCGTCGAAAACTATGCGAAGAACCGGTATTACAATATCCGGATTTTGAAAAACCTTTCGTAGTCACTACAGATGCAAGTGGCTATGCAATAGGCGGAATTTTAAGTCAAGGGCCAATAGGATCAGATCGACCATGTGCCTATGTATCAAGAATATTGAATGCAGCCGAAAGGAATTATTCAACTTATGAGAAGGAAGCGTTAGCTATTATATTTTGTGTCCAACACTTTAGACCATACTTGTACGGACAAAAATTCACTATCGTCACAGATCATCAACCATTAGTATGGATGAGGACTTCAAAGGACCCTACGTCGAGACTTACACGATGGCGTTTGAAATTGGAAGAACAGGATTTTGATATCGTTTATAAAGCAGGAAAGAAGAATGCGAATGTTGATGCCCTATCACGCAACCCTGTGAATACAAATACCTTCGAGAATTCTACCAATTTGCCAATTGAAGTCAATACAGATTCAAAACAATTCCTTGTCGCAGAAGATAATTATTATGGGAACGGCATAATTCACAAGCTAACCCATTAACCACCAACTAGACGTTCGCAACGAATCTCAAAACCTACCATTGAAGGACAGCAATATCGGAAGCAACTAATACGAAAAGAACAGAAGAAAACGAAAAAGCTCGAAAGGAACACATTACATCCAACAGTAGATTTACCTCACGAAACTCCAACCTCATCAGACAATATAGTAACTGATGAAAATCCATTTTTCGAATCACCTATGTCTCAAACCTTTGAGACTGAATCTATCGAAGCATCATCCAATATCCAAGATGATGCTCTCTCAGAAACATCATCTACAGAAGAAAACATTCTCTCTGGCTATAACACCGATCAAGTTGATTGTCCAGACGATGATGTTAGTGACGAAATTGAAGGTCATTCCGAGCCAGCGAGTGACGAAGAAGATGAACGAAATCCCATCGAGAAACTACTATCGGGAAGAAATATTTTTGAAACTCGTGACAATTTAATAATGCGAAAAGATAATTGCGTATTTTTCTTCGATGAAAATGGAAAACCTATTGGAACTGATACAGAAGACTATGGAAAGAAACGGAATTTAACTGATTTTGGTCCCAATACAGTTGGTACAGTTAAATCATTGAAAATTGGAAGTAAGCGCTATTTCGGGATTTATTTACCGAAATTTTACGGAATCAATATAAATAAAGTCTTCGCAATATTAAATTTATGTAGTAAACAGCTAAAAGAATTGTTACACTTATATGAAATTCAAAGTTTAAGTATTCCGCGTATCGATTTCTCAGATCCTACCCTTTGGAATAAGATGCAAGATATATTGATAAATCGATTGCGCTCTATCGACACTAAGATATATATATGTTTAGGATTTGTGAAACAACCCCCTATGTCTGAGCGTTTTGATCTCATTAAGGAAGCACATCATTCGATAGTAGGAGGACACAAGGGCGTGAATAAAACGTATAGTTTATTATGATTTAATTATCAATGGGAAAACATGAAAGAAGACGTTCAAGCTTACATTGAACAATGCCTACAGTGCAAATTAAAAAAAAATTATTCGCGTCAAAACACGAATGCCAATGGCTATTACGGATACTCCAGGCGCAGCTTTTGAAAAGGTAGCTCTCGATCTGGTTGGACCTCTACCGCCGACAGAAGGCGGAAATCGATGGATTCTCACGATGCAATGTCTACTGACAAAATATTTCATCGGAGTCCCTTTACCTGATGCAACAGCTTCTACCGTCGCAGACGCATTTTTGAAACGTTTAATATGCGTATTTGGACCCCCCAAAATAGTTCTAACCGACCAAGGCTCGAATTTCTTGTCCAAATTAATCAAATTATTAGCTAAACGACTTCGTATTCGTCAATTAAAAACCACTGCGTTTCACCCCCAAACTAATGGTTCGTTAGAAAGATCCCACACAACTCTCGTAGAGTACTTGCGTCAATTTGCAAATAAAGATAGCGAATGGGATAACTGGGTAGAATTTGCAATGTTCTCTTATAATTCCAATGTTCACGAAGGTACAAAGAGAACGCCATTCGAGTTAGTTTACGGAAAAAACCCTATAATTCCTTCAAGTCGATCACTTCCTCGACATGAACGGATTGAAACTTATGATAATTACTTGATAAAATTGTTAGTTCGATTAGATGCCCTACACCATGACGCGCGCGATAATCTACAAGCCGCGAAAGAGAAGTCCAAGATCTATTACGATCAAAGACTTCACCCTGTCGATTTTATCGCAGGGAACTACGTATTTTTAAGAAAAGGTCTAAAGTCTGGTAAACTAGGTGATTTACAAGAAGGACCTTACTGTATCTTAGAAGTATTTAATGATAAAAATGTTAAAATACGAATTGGGAGGAAGGAAAAGATCGTCTCGATGGATCGTCTTATCCCTACTACCATAAGGAGTCAGATTTAAGACTCCGTCATAATTAATGATTTCTCTAATGTAATTTTTGTCTTTGTTAATATAGGTTGACCAATTATAAAAGGAAAGGAGAGTAAACAATTTATCTGCAAAATGTCGAGCAACGAACCATTGATATTTTAGAGATTTTTTTTTTATAATTCTTGAGTGTAATATGTAGTACATTAATAATTGATTATCTTAAAGTTACTTATTTTATTATCCGCGAGCAATTATTGTAATAGCGTTGTTTATAACTTGACTTGTCTGTGCATATCAAATACTTGTTAAAAACGTGAAATGTGTTGTACTAAGAAGAAGATGACCCATCATCAATAAAATGTGAAAAGTGATGAATGAGCTAGTAATTGTGTTCACCTAAATAAGATATATCTGAAGCAAATATTAAAATGAATAATGCGAACGTGTACCAGTGAGTTCAAACAGCTATCATCCCAGACATACGGAAAATACAATACGTATTCTATATCAAGAACGAATGAAATATAATTTAGGTTTAATACCTTAATCATTCTACCGCTGCGTGTAGGCCCAAGGCTTACTCAACAAAATGAACTGCAATCATAATTCAAGATCATCAAGACATTTACACCGTCTCTCTACATCGCGGACCAACTAAAGTATGTTGCCAGAGAAGAGAGATCATCTGCTTTAATTAAACAAAAATATCGAACAATATCTTTTCAAGTACCCATATTACCACACCATGAATGGAAGCTAGTGATGAATTGCCAAATGCATTACGGAGACTTCACATCTGTACTGGATAGAATAGAAATAATTATATCGATTCCGATCATCGAATCGAATAGGAAGCTGGATTTCAACGTCCAATCTCGATCCACATCTCATCCATATTAGAGTGAAGAATCAAGATTGAAGTCAAATTTCAATTCTGAGCAATTATATTGATCATTAGTCATAAAGGTAATCCATGTTTGATAGGATATTTACCGCAAAATCGAATCGAACCTCAATATCAACTTCAAAAATAACGTTACCGATAATCATGTTTATTTTCGATCGGTGTAACAAAACAACAGTTAGAGATGACGTCTCTAAAGGAAAATATATTCTTCAATTTTCCTAAATCAATTTAGAATTTCATTTCTTTGGTGAAATTCGTTAAAATGTTTTCAACAATTGGACATCGAAGACATTCAGTCAGTATTTGAATTGTTTTCAAAATCTGATCTCTCCATATTCGTTACATCAGATTAAATTGCATTAAGGCAACTGTGCTAAAGTGGAGTTTGGTTTTTAAAGCCAAATAAAGAACTAAACTATTCATTCTTGTAATTAACGCAATCGCAAGAAGAAAAATATGGTGGTCATACAATGAAAGCTCTTATTCACGAAAGTCTACAACAATGATGTTCAAGAAAAATACAGTCAACAAGAAGAATTTATGACAGTTATGAACTTTTATAATAATAAGAACTAATAAGTGTAATGTTCGCTAATTTAAGTGCGATTTTAAATTTGTTTCTTATGAGTGAGTGTTTACAAAAAAATGACCGTACAAAGACAAATACTTTCCGAATAGACCTAAGAAAATTTTAATTGTGAAATATTTTGATTATATATAAAATATACGTTTAAGCATTCAAGTTTCAACAATGGTATTTGTTAAGTATATCTTAAACTTTTGTATATTTGAATTGATTTCTTGAAAATCTTTTCACCCCGAAATCAATTTTAAAGGGGGGAGGTGTAACGTGGGACGTTTTTAGTTCTAACAAAAATTATTTTTCCCAGAGTTTCATCTTTCTCTAGCTTGCACAGCTGTTACTAATAAAATTAAAAAAAAAGGAAATGTACTATTTTCCAACATTCGACAACCAGAAGATAAGCTTCTTGCAACATGTGGCCGAGAGATACATGTCGAGCATCATCGTAGTAGAAATGCCGCGAACCCTCTCGAGTTTCGTGTAAATTTATGATTGTTCGTAGATCAATTTTCGATCACACGATCCGCCGTAGCCAACGGCCGGAGCATTATCCCATAATAAACTTAAAAATATCTTATACCGATAGAACACTTCCTGTTGTCGAATACATGTGGAAAACTAAAAAGACTAAATAATTTTTGTCCCGAATGATGTCACGTCCTCGTTGTTTTTCTTTTAGTAATACCAACAATTACCATTGCAACTATTATAATCAATTAACCATTAATTGTAGAAGCGTTACTAATAAAATTCATTGTCAGCGTACAATTAGATTTATGTCAATAAGTTTAGAAGTATATCTTATTCAATTTAATACCTTTTTAACGGTATTAATTTAATAACAATTATGATTATAAATAATAAGTAATTGGAGTATTGCGCAATGCATATATCATCAATTGCGAATATGTAATCCACGTAATATTATTATTGTATATTAACTACTTATTATTATTGCGTTTAGATATAAGTTTATAATATTATATTGTAAGGGAAGATAGTATACATCATATCCACTTTTCCCCACTTTTCCGGGCATAAGCCCTGCCCCTTTTTCTCTATCGTCCAATCTTGACATAGACAATTTTTGACTCTCATCTCATGAGCATAGAGAGGGAGAAGTCCTAGAGCTCTAACCGAGGTGACGATTTAGGAAAACCTATTTTCAAAAGCCAGTTCAAAAGTTTCAGTTAAAAGGTTGAGTTAAAAGTTTACTTAAAAAGTTTAGTCCGAAAGTCGACAGTCCGAGAGTCGACAGTTTGAAGTAAGTTTCGTTTTATTTTAATCTTTTTCTTATAATTATACAATTTTGTTTACCATTTTTGATTTCCAGGATAATTCCTTTTTTTTCCTTTTCCTTAATCCAAATTAATTTAAAAACTTGAGGTTGGATGCTTCTAGTTAAGGTACCAACTTCGAGTATTAAATTAATTATTTAAACAAAATTCTTCCAAATTAATTCAAAGGCTTGAGGTTGGACGCTTCGTCGTCAAGGTACCAACCTCGAGGTATTGAATTAAAGACTTGTTCTATTCTTAATTTTGTTGTCTTATTAAAGACTTTTTCGATTCATTCGATTTTTTTTAAAAACCAATCCTATTTTCAAAGGCTTGAGGTTGGACGCTTCGTCGTCAAGGTACCAACCTCGAGGTATTGAAACAAAAAGGATTTTCTTTTCTTATTTCTTTTTTTTTGATTAGAAACAAATACTTGAAGTTGGATGCTTCCTCGTTAAGGTACCAACTTTAAAGTATCAATCTAACCACGTTTTTTTTTTTTTTTGTTAATTAATTGAACCCCAAATCAATTATTCCCTAGTCTCCTTTCCAAAAATCATACTATCTTCCAATATTTAGTAATGTACTTAAAATATAAATTATAATAATAATAATAATAATTGTAGATTTTATTTCACCATTTCTCCACCATCCCGGTCGTCCCAAGGTAAGAGGGACGAATTATAAATTTTAAAAACTTCTTTCTCTTATTATTTGTACTCCGTTGTGTTCGACGCTGGACGTAACACAAAAATGAAAGTTTTGCTATAGGGGAGAGTGGGTTATAGTGCGGGACTTGGGTGATTTTTACGATATTTTTTTTTAAGGAAAAGGGTTCATGGATTGACTCCACAATATAATCAGATCTGAGCTATGCTTCACAATCTCAAAAAGAGGATCCACTTGTAACTGCGTTGATCTATTCTCGAGATACAGCGTGTGTTACGTCCTACGTAACTGACTTAGATTAGTTATTTTCGAATTGTCGTAATTGCAGATTGCGCATATTGTAAACCAGCATCAATGAACATTCTTTATTAGCTAGCACTTAACGCATGACGCACAAACACGTTTTTATTTTTCAATTTCACCAATCTCTTATGTTTGATTTGATTATTCGAAACGAGAACAACAAGGCGTTTGTCCATAACTCTTAGGGCCACGCCACCGAACATTTCGATACCGATCTTTCCCAATTTCTAAAATTTCCAGGAAGTGCTTCTTATTATCAGACAAAGTAAACATCTGTTTTTTCATTCGTATCCGCGTCGGACTCATCAGAAAGAATCCAATTCTCACGTGCACCTTATCACATTCTAAACTATGAACCTTCACATCCACGCCGACTCCCAAAATACCAGCGAGTATTTCGTCATCGATTCAACTGCTACAATTTCCACGTGGGACAATATCTGCACACCAATACATAAAGAGATAAAAAATAATATGATCTCTCTCGAACAGTCCACCCAGTTCTCCTTCAGCAGCGGTGTCGGATAGACCCCGACAAAATTTGGATAATGTGTGTTCTTCCAGAAGTGGTATCGGATAGACCCCGACTAAGTTCCGACAATCGCGACTCGACCTGACGTCATTGGACTGATGGTCAACGAATTCTCATAAGGAACGACATCGCGAAGTCAACACAGAGCAGTCAGAAGTGCTCGGGAAGCGACATCGGTCATCGGACATGGTAAGCAATCCGCTTTATATATCAAAAATATTCCTTAATTAACTTTCCTTAATTAACATTCCTTAATCCCCCCCCCCCCCACAGGAGGCGATAATTAACCGTAAAAGCCTCATTTTTATTTTTATATTTTGTTATTTTTATTGAGACGAATGTGTTGATTACCTTTTAATTTGTTTTCTCTTTATTTTAAATAAAAGGAACAACACCTTAGGGAAAATATTTTTGTTATTAGTGATACTAGTGACTCGATTCGGCGTCGTTCTTTGAACGAAGAGCCGATCGAGCCACAAGCATCAATAGGGACTGTTAGGTTTCAATCCAGTAATATTACTATGTTTTATTATTTTATTCTTTCGCTTGTAATATACAGCCAGAAAACCCAATATGTATTTTCCTCAAATTATTAACTATTAACAATATCTAATACATTAAATACTCGGGAATATTTAGTTTCTTGAAAACGCGAATTAAAAATCAAATATGTAATTTATTTAAAAGTACATGTAAAATTTCAACTTTTAATTTTCATTTATCGATATATTACTTTTTATTTTAATAAGTTTTGTAATTCTTTAAATTGTTTTTGTTTAAACAAATAGTTATTCTTATCTAAACTACAAATTTATAATACTCATAATTTATAATATAATATTTTTTTTCTGATTCCAGGAAAAATACACAAAGAAGTTGGACACCGGAGAATCCTCGAAATTATCGCATCCCTAATTCCTTCCAACCCTTCCTTATTTTTATCTTTCTAAATAAATGAAATTGTTTACTTTGAGTTTGAATTTTATTTAAATCCAACCTTTATTCTTGTTCTTTTGTATTAGCAGCAGCCCCCACAAAATTTCGAACTCAGAATCGACTCTTCCAGTCGATTCCGTCTTTTCGTGGTTGTGTTGAGGTGAAGGTATTTGCAAACATTTCATTGCAAAACGCTTCCCCACCGGCCATAACAAGTGGTGACAGCGGTGCTCGTGGGAAAACTGTTAATGCAAAGGAACAAATAAAGGTCTAGACTATTTCAACAACAAAAAATATATAAAAAAAATAATAATAATTTTTGCAAAAACACTTCCTTCGCTGCTATACCAAGTGGTGGCAGCGGTGCTTGTGGGAAAACTGTCAATGCAAAAGAAGGACTAGACAATTTCAACAAAAATATATTAATAATTTTTGTAAAAACACTCCCTTCGCGGCCATACCAAGTGGTGACGAACTATTATAAAGAAAGAATAATGGACTAGCAAGTTTAAAAAACAACAATATTTTTTATCTTTTTAACCCATTAACGCCGAGGTGATCAGAATTTTTACTAACTTTTCAACGTGTTTATTTATTATGTAATCGGACCAAAAAAATAAAGCAATACCTTTACTCCTATGCAAAATTTGATGCTCTTTCAGAATCTGAGCTCAGAATTTCAATTAGACAATGAGAAAACAAAATATGGCCGTTTTAAACGTGAAAAACGTGAAATTTTTCGAAAAAAAAAATTTTTCGCATTTTTTTTCACATTGATACCGCAAAGGTATCGACTTTCTACTATGATGAGAGGTGATCATGGCACTCGAACATTAAGAGGAATTTTTTTCAGAAAAATTCATCGACGCGTTTTTGCAAAATGGCGGCGGGAATGAAAAAATTTTATAAAAATCTTAATCTATTGTTTTTTTAAAAACTATAAAGTTTAGACAAAAATTTCTAAGAACAAAAATGTCTTAAAATTAGTCAAAGAACACTCTCAAATATTTTCAGAATTTTTGAGATAATTTTTGATTTTCGAAAATTTGAAAAAATCAAATTTTCGAAAAAATGTTTGAAAAAACTTGTGAGTGTTCCTTGACTAATTTTAAGATTTTTTTGTTCCCAAAAACTTTTTCGTAAAGTATAAAGAAAAACCTTTTTCTTGAATTGTACATAAAATTTTGTTTCTATCTACACGGAGAGACCCAACGTGTAATTTTCGTACCACCCCCTACATTTGATAAAGGTACTAGAGAGGTTGTACCCGAAACGTACCAAAGTGTGCACCGAAATCGTCCGAAGTTGTCTGACTATAGCACGGTGAATACGGGACTACGGGACGACGGGACGACTCTCTGTAATTGTCTCTGGGTAATGCTAAGAGTAGAAAAACCAATGTATATGCACAAAATCGGCAAGAAAGTAGTCAAGGAACACTTTCAAATTTTTTGAAAAATTTTTTCGAAAATTTGATTTTTAAAATTTGTTGAAAATCAAAAATTATCTCCAAAAATTCTGAAAAAAATTGGGAGTGTTCTTTGACTAATTTTAAGACATTTTTGTTCTTAGAAATTTTTGTCTAAACTTTATAGTTTTTAAAAAAACAATAGATTAAGATTTTTATAAAATTTTTTCATTCCCGCCGCCATTTTGCAAAAACGCGTCGATGAATTTTTCTGAAAAAAATTCCTCTTAATGTTCGAGTGCCATGATCACCTCTCATCATAGTAGAAAGTCGATACCTTTGCGGTATAATTGTGAAAAAAAATGCGAAAAAATATTTTTTTCGAAAAATTTCACGTTTTTCACGTTTAAAACGGCCATATTTTTTTTCGCACTGTCTAATTGAAATTTTGAGCTCAGATTCTGAAAGCGCATCAAATTTTGCATAGGAGTAAAGGTATTGCATTATTTTTTTGGTCCGATTACATAATAAATGAACACGTTGAAAAGTTAGTAAAAATTCTGATCACCTCGGCGTTAATGGGTTAAATAAAAGTAATGGAAAATAGTAAGTTTTCAGAAACTTATAGTAAATCAAAATAGTAGCAACCATATGAACAGTAATACTAATAGTTCAATTCTAATATAAATATTATAATATTTATTCATGTTTTTTACTTCCTCAGATATTCCAATTTTTCCTTTACTTCGGTGTTCGACTTCACAGTGGCTTAGCAATAACTACCTGTTGTGTATTATTCATCCTTTATTTTCAGGCACTTAGAAACATTTATTTTTCAATTTAGGAAAAAAATCATAATATAATCAATATAAATAGAAAAATTTAATCAATTTCTAATATAGTACACAAATTTTTAACATTCCGTTAAAACCTTTCCAAACTCTTTGACGAATATATTAAAAAAATATTCAATACTTACACGAAGTTTAATATTTTTGACATTTTAGCAACATTTTTAACAACATTTTTGTTTTGATATTAAGAAAAAGTTCAATACATTATTAATAATTTTTATACAGATTTAAAACATTACTGGTTATTTTATTTATTAATCAAAAAGAAAACAGAATTATATCAGATATCTTTTGACAAAAAACCAACAATAATATTTTTCCGAAAAAAATACTTCTTTTTGAATTAGTATTACAATTGTGTTACACTTTCGATATCTTTTTTATCAATTTTATTGAAACAAAAAAAGGGGAGACAAATTTATTAATTATTTAAATTTTTCCAATTTGGAACATTTTTTAGGCAATTTCCTTGAATGTAAAGGTGACTCTAAGCAATTTTTTTGAATGTAAAGTAACATTTGTAAAATTAAATACATATTAACCTTAAAATTAACCTTATTTTATGTTAAGCTATAAACAATATTTTGTTTAGATTATATAATCCGTTCATTTTCACTTACAGCTTATATTTAAATTACAGACGATTTTTAACATATTCTTTATTTTCGGTCCTGACAAATTTTTATGTTCAAACATCTTTTATAAACTTACAACATTTGTTAAACGAGTTTTTATTACAAAAAAAACTTTGAAGGTCTAAAAAAAATTAATTTATTTTTTTTTTAATTGTATCGTTAATCACGTTCAAGGTTATTTTTTGCGAATCTTACTAATTTCCAGCAATTTTGAATTTATAAATAGGTTTTAAAAAGTTATTATTATCTCAAAACAATTATTAAACACTATTTTTTTTTTGTGCATATTATTACATACTATCTTTTATTTGAATACTACTTTTAAAATAGATTTTTTAAACTATAAACCATTTTGTATTTATAAGTAGTCTTTTTCGTAAATATAATTTCTTCCTAAACAATTTTTGGTTACAAATTCTTTTCAGAAAACAGTTTGCAAACAAAAAAAGCAATAAGTAAATAAATAGAATATAATTTTAATAAATCATCAACGAATTCTCCTTATATTATTAATAATTTTCAGAATTTTCGACAATATTTAAACACATTTTAACAAAAACACGTTATTTTAAAGCAATTGTAAAAGTAATAAATTTTGATGGTAATAATCTTTTAATAAAATGTATCAACAATAAACAACAAAAAAGTCATTACGGAGGATCTATACGAATTATTACAAAAATTTGTGTGAGTTTGTCAGAAATAAAACATAGTTATATACACAGTATATTAGCAGTAAAACAGAATTAATTATTCATAAGAAAAGTAAAGAAAATCATTAATAAATAACATCAAAGTGCGTAGAAAAATCCGTAACAAAACAAATAAATAGTTATTCAAATGCGTAAGTTGCCTACAACTATACTTAATAAATACCAAGTTATAAAAGCAATCAACGAAATGTATTTCTATATCCTGAATTGAAAGAATTCGAAACAAAATTACTAAGCTCCGACACTCCGAAATGAGAAAATGCACAAATTTCAAACCATGCAAACGCAAAATTTTTACGCAGTACCTTGGAACTATAATGAATGTCAACCACAAAATTATAAATATTTTCAAGTTCGAAATAAAAAAACACACAGTTACAAAAAATTGGAACCTTGGAACTATCAACAAGATCAACGCCATACGCATAATTTCCGAACTTCGAATTTCGAAAATTTGCAAGCAGTATCATGGAACTACGAAGAAAACCAACCGCAAAACAGAAAAAAAGTTCAACAGTTTAACTTAAAGTCGCGAAATTATTAGGATAGTCTCAAATACGACCAACCTAACAATCGTCAAAATAATCGAATTCAATTTCAATGTGCAGAATTTTATCAATAAAGTTATATACAAAATAGATCAAGACAAATAAGAATCAAATGTACGCATTGCAAACGTATAGGACATATCTGGCGAGAATGTAACAAATTTAAGGAAGAAATAATCTCCGAGGTAGTACACGAATTTAACAGTATAAAGCTATCAAGACGGGAAAACGGGAAAATCACAGACGGAAATTTGGAACAAACTGAACATAAAAATCCTAAATATGTATAGAATTATGAAGAGGAAAATAAAACGAACCAGTATTATAATACTAAAAACGAAACCAAAAACAATCGTAAAAATAAAACTGACAAAAATTATGAAAGCAAAAACGATACAGGCAATGAATTCGTAACCGAAAACAATACTGACGACGATGATGAATTCGAGAATGATACTGATAATGAATATACCATAATTGAGAACGATACTGGTAATGATTACAAAACCAAAACGGACAAAAATTCACAAACTGTTCAACAAAATTACACCCAATATAAATCAAACCGAAAAAGAATCTATTGTACACATTGCACAAATATAGGACATAACTGGCAACAATGCAAGAAATTTAGAGATGAGATAGCCTCAGAAATATTACAAGAATTTAACAGCCAAAACAAGCTAGAAAAAGAACATGACTGTGAATCAGGTAATGAAGACCGTAATGATCATAAAATAGAGAGTATAACCGATGACGACCATGAAACCATGAACATGCCCAACGACAATTATAGTACTGAGAGCTACATCGACAATGATAATAAAACGACGCACAAAATTAATATCAATTACGAAGATAGACACCACACTGCGAACGATGATGAAATAGAAAATAAAACCAACTATTATGAATTTGGGAATGAAATCATTCATGATTCTGAATGTGCGAATATAATCGACAACACTTATTTAGCCAAGCACTACACCGACATCAGTCATGAAATTAAAAAGAAAACTAACAAAGATTATAAAACTGAAAACTATGAAAACCTTCAAGCAGCAATGAAGAAAATTAAACCTTCCCAAAAATGGAAATCCCAAAATTACAATGCTGTACCTTGGAACTATGAAGATAACCATGAAAATCAAGAACAACAAAGAATATTCTGTGAAAAAGAATCTCCCTACGATTATCAACATTTTTACCTATATCGTAGCAATAGACAAGTTTACGAAAATAAGAGTCAAGATCTCAAAACGGATATCTATCAAAACGAGTATGAAACCATCAAGGACAATGAACATGAAGCATATAACGAATACAATGAATGCCATGAAAATAGTGAAAACAATGAAAATAATGAAAATAATAAAAACAATGAAAATGAAAAAAATGAAAATAATGAAAATAATAAAAACAACGTACATAATAAATATATTCAAATTAATCAAAATAATCAAAATAATCAAAATAATCAAAATAATGAGAATTATGAAAACAATGAAAATACTGAAAATAATGAAAATAATAAAAACAACGTACATAATAAGAATAATAAATATAATCAAAATAATAAAAATAATGAATATAATGAGAATTATGAAAATATTAAAACTAACAAAAATAAAGAAAATACTGAAAATAAAGAAAATAATGAAAATAATAGAAACAATGAATATAATGAAAATAATGAAAATAAAGAAAATAATGAAAATAATGAAAATAATAGAAACAATGAATATAATGAAAATAATGAAAATAATAAAAATAATGAAAATATTGAAAATAATAAAAACAATGAAAATGAGAATAATGAAAATAATGAGAATAATGAAAATAATGAAAATAATGAAAACAATGAAAACAATGAAAATGAGAATAATGAAAATAATGAAAACAATGAATATAATAAAAATAATGAAAATAATGAAAATAATGAAACTAATGAAAATAATGAAAATAATAAAAACAATGAATATAATAAAAACAATGAATATAATAAAAATAATGAAAATAATGAAAATAATGAAAATAATGAAAATAACGAAAATAATAATGATGAGAATAATGAATATAATTCTGATCAAGACTTGATAGATAAGTCCTCTCGATCACCAAGATTAAATAAAACAAAAAGGGATCAAGACTTGATAGATAAGTCCTCTCGATCACCAAGACTAAATAAAATAAAAAGGGATCAAGACTTGATAGATAAGTCCTCTCGATCACCAATATTGAAGAAAACAAAAAGGGATCAAGACTTGAAAGATAAGTCCTCTCGATCACCAAGATTAAATAAAATAAAAAGGGATCAAAACTTGATAGATAAGTCCTCTCGATCACCAATATTGAAGAAAACAAAAAGGGATCAAGACTTGAAAGATAAGTCCTCTCGATCACCAATATTAAATAAAACAAAAAGGGATCAAGACTTGAAAGATAAGTCCTCTCGATCTAATACGATTTTTCAAATCACAAATTGCAATGGCAAAGATTTCGAACCTGCTGAAAATGAAAACACTCAAAGTATAAATACATATCTCACATCAAATGTCGAAAGAAACAATGAGTCATGTAACGAATACTCTGGGTTTTCCGAGAATTACTATAAAATAATGAATATTAAATTTGTTTTAAATAAATCCGGTAAATGTCATGTCAAGGACAATGCCAAGAGTACAAATTCTACATTCCACAAGTCAATTCAGAATATTTCAAACATAAGTTATCAATTAGGAAGAAAAGGATTTCAACGAATTCCATATGACAGAGGCAAATTTATTCAGAAATATCTCGTAGCTTTTTAATTTGTTTTAATTTTTCTATATTTTTGCTAAAAATAATATTCAGAAATTACATTAAGCATAAAATGATTATAATTAAACATTACATGACATAATCCATAAGTAAAAACAAATTCACATATTATTATTAAAAGCACATGAAAGTGACAGCAAAACAAAAAGAAACGAAATTGAAATTATTATTACTGATAATAGTTGAACATGTTATCAGAAACCAACGAAATCGAACTCACAAGCAAAGTAAATAATTATTACAATTAGAATCGTCAAAATAAAAAAGGGTCGGAAATAATTAAAAATATTATAAATGAAATTGAAACTATAATTTAAATCATTCATATAATGAAAAATAAATTTAAAAATCTTATTAAAAAAAATATTATTCAGATTTTCCGATACGTTTTAGATATGAATATGAATTCAAACCTTAAAATAAAATTTTTAGATAGACGAAATATGTTACAAATCTTTTGACAAAATTGAACAAACCACATCATGATTATCTTAAGTCTAGTTTATATGAAGCACTATCACTTACGTTAAAACATATAATATAAATAATAATGCACCTTTGCATATACAAATATACATGTGTAATCCCGTTATCTAATCAGAGAAATGTGGAAACATGCATATATGTATATGAATATTTCTTTTTTCACGACCAACATTTACACACGGAGCAAGATAAAAATAAAAATTATTTTCTCTTCTCGAACTTTATATCTCTTTAATAATTTTCTTTTCATTCCTAACAACCATTTTCAAGAGGCTGGAATAACGCTTAAAACAACTTTTTTTTATTAATAATTTTTCAATTCTTTTCTGTTTCCTAGACACTATTAAGTTTTCTCATAAATCCAACAAGCTAAAAGTAATATCAAATGAAACAATATTATTCAACCAGCATGTATACATTACAAACAATTAACAAAACTAATGAATACTAACCTTCACGATTAGCAATAGAATTAAAATGAAACAATACGAATAGACAATAAAGTAAAATATAATAATGCACGAACTTCTCCAGTGAAAAAAAAAATAACAAAAAGAATTGCGAATTGCATTACTGCATGATCAAAGTAATCGACACAAAATGAGGACAAATGTGAAAAATACGAAAATGTTAATTTTAAATGATTACAATGAATCAAATAAAAGAAAATAAATTGAATCTCAGAAAAGAACTAACCTCGTTTAAGTTAGGCTTGCCACAAATTGGTGGAGAACGAGAGTTACGAAACAAAATGGGATCAGTGAAAACTGTTAGAGTTAATGTTATCTCGCCGTTAAGTTAGGCTTGCCACGATTTGGTGGAGAGCGAGGTATCACTGACTTAGCAAAGATTAATATTTTGGTATTCGTTTCATTTGAACCTCATTGAATATTACGATATTGCAATTGCCAACAAAATAATAAAAATATTCTTTTAATAAAAACAACAACTGTAGTAAACAGTAATAACTTTCCTAAAACTAACAATTATACTAACCAAAATCTATCATTCACAAAAATTTTTAGACGGAAATATACGAAAATATATATATTTTTCTCACAACTTATCAACAGATGCGAAAAGAATGATCAAAGTACCCTATAACTTTATGTGATCGAATATATCAGTACCATCAATACATCGCTAGAACTTAAAACTTTTATACATTGAAATAAATTGTTATCAAATTACTAAACGTTATGAATCGAAATTAACATATACACTGTTTATTTGCTACTGTTATTAATGAAATTAAGAAACAATACCGTTCACATATCGCGACAAATTGTACTCGAAATATATTATTACCGCAAATATGTAATATTATTATGTAAACACATACTGTATCATTCTACAACAATTTAACAGATTTCTGAACAAGATAAAACTCAATGTAACTCAACGCCAAAATGTAATACCCTCGAATGCGAATGTATACTACTTACAATAACATTGTACCAAAAAAGTTCATAACTACCAACATATTGGAATACAAAATGCAGATGTATGTAACGTCGCAATAATGGACCAAGTCATAGCGATTGTAACACTGCGAATCTTCATGCGTTTTAGATCAAATGTATTAGGGCCACAGATATATAGAAAGCATTAATGAACAATATTCGCAAACTATCTACTTCTTCTACTAAAGTTGGAGGACCAACTTTTAACTAAGAGGGGGGGTGTTACGTCCTACGTAACTGACTTAGATTAGCTATTTTCGAATTGTCGTAATTGCAGATTGCGCGTATTGTAAACCAGCATCAATGAACATTCTTTATTATCTAGCACTTAACGTATGACGCACAAACACGTTTTTATTTTTCAATTTCACCAATCTCTTATGTTTGATTTGATTATTCGAAACGAGAACAACAAGGCGTTTGTCCATAACTCTTAGGGCCACGCCACCGAACATTTCGACACCGATCTTTCCCAGTTTCTAAAATTTCCACGAAGTGCTTCTTATTATCAGACAAAGTAAACATCTGTTTTTTCATTCGTATCCGCGTCGGACTCATCAGAAAGAATCCAATTCTCACGTGCACCTTATCACATTCTAAACTGTGAACCTTCACATCCACGCCCACTCCCAAAATACCAGCGAGTATTTCATCATCGATTCAACTGCTACAATTTCCACGTGGGACAATATCTACACACCAATACATAAAGAGATAAAAAATAATATGATCTCTCTCGAACAGTCCACCCAGTTCTCCTTCAGCAGCGGTGTCGGATAGACCCCGACAAAATTTGGATAGTGTGTGTTCTTCCAGAAGTGGTATCGGATAGACCCCGACTAAGTTCCGACAATCGCGACTCGACCCGACGTCATTGGACTGATGGTCAACGAATTCTCATAAGGAACGACATCGCGAAGTCAACACAGAGCAGTCAGAAGTGCTCGGGAAGCGTCATCGGTCATCGGACATGGTAAGCAATCCGCTTTATATATCAAAAATATTCCTTAATTAACTTTCCTTAATTAACATTCCTTAATCCCCCCCCCCCCCCCAGGAGGCGATAATTAACCGTAAAAGCCTCATTTTTATTTTTATATTTTGTTATTTTTATTGAGACGAATGTGTTGATTACCTTTTAATGTTTTTCTCTTTATTTTAAATAAAAGGAACAACACCTTAGGGAAAATATTTTTGTTATTAGTGATACTAGTGACTCGTTTCGGCGTCGTTCTTTGAACGAAGAGCCGATCGAGCCACAAGCATCAATAGGGACTGTTAGGTTTCAATCCAGTAATATTACTATGTTTTATTATTTTATTCTTTCGCTTGTAATATACAGCCAGAAAACCCAATATGTATTTTCCTCAAATTATTAACTATTAACAATATCTAATACATTAAATACTCGGGAATATTTAGTTTCTTGAAAACGCGAATTAAAAATCAAATATGTAATTTATTTAAAAGTACATGTAAAATTTCAACTTTTAATTTTCATTTATCGATATATTACTTTTTATTTTAATAAGTTTTGTAATTCTTTAAATTGTTTTTGTTTAAACAAATAGTTATTCTTATCTAAACTACAAATTTATAATACTCATAATTTATAATATAATATTTTTTTTCTGATTCCAGGAAAAATACACAAAGAAGTTGGACACCGGAGAATCCTCGAAATTATCGCATCCCTAATTCCTTCCAACCCTTCCTTATTTTTATATTTCTAAATAAATGAAATTGTTTACTTTGAGTTTGAATTTTATTTAAATCCAACCTTTATTCTTGTTCTTTTGTATTAGCAGCAGCCCCCACAAAATTTCGAACTCAGAATCGACTCTTCCAGTCGATTCCGTCTTTTCGTGGTTGTGTTGAGGTGAAGGTATTTGCAAACATTTCATTGCAAAACGCTTCCCCACCGGCCATAACACGTGTATAAAACAATGACACATACGGACGGATATACTTACAAGATCACGGACACAAATTTTACTTCAACCCAGACCACAGGTCTGGTCTTTATTGTATTATTTGGCATCCTTAGGGTTTGAAACGTCATCATTTCAAGAAAAACTGTAGGGTCATTTTTTGACCGAGGTGACCACATAAAATATTTCGTCCAGACCTATGGTCTTCAGATTCGTAATCAGCGACCCAAAAAAACCCCATTAGTGTACAATTATGTGACAAATTAATTGGATATAATTTATATTTCAGATAAGCTTCGTTATAATTATTCAGCCCTTTGTAGTTTTAATCAAGTAAAACAGTTGAAAGGTATTCTAGGTTATGTACTATTACGGCCTTAAGTAAAAGTTGAAAAATCTAATTTTCAACGAAATTTTGATGCAATAAAAAAACCCGAGCCCCTATTCCCTACTCTCCCCTACAAATGACATCATAAACTAACATAAAACTATAACTAATAAGTAGCATCATCGCGACTTTTCTGTACTTTCAGCAGTTTTCTAATACCTGTGTTCGATGCGGTCGTGTCAAAAGACATTCCTATTACTCGATCTGCTAGGTTCCACTGGTGTAGAAGGTCAAGAACAGCGGCAGCCTGTTGTTCCCCCGTACTTCTTTGTAAAGTTGCAACACCAAGAAGTTGTTCGGTATCAATTCCTGATATTAAAATTGGAAGCTTGTCAACATTACCATTCGATCGAGTTATGCCAGGAAGCATCTTTCCATCCCAGTGTATTATTAACCATTCTTTTGCCTCAAAATTATTTTTTAGGTTTGCTGCGAATTCCAAACGTATAACTTGTCGGTCACGTTGTATTTGTGAACGACTGATCTTTACATCATCTATGTCGTTTCCTAAAGCCACAACACACGAGGACAAAATGTATGCCGCATTTCTGTCGCTCACTTTAGCTCTATCTAAGGCTGCAACCACATTAGGAGTAAGTATTGTTAATTTCCTCTTTTTTTCAGGTATAACTTCCTCCTGAACGGGTCCTTCATGATTTTTCACATCATCCCGAATTCTCAGATTGTAGCTATCATTGCTACAAGAATCTGCAAAATATAAAAGCAAAAATACGCTTTTAATCATAACGTTGTATTACATAGGGCCACAAAATAAAGGGGTGGTCCAGACGAGAGAACTACACTAGTTGATACTTATGGATTCTTCGGTGCTGAAAACGAATCCGATCTCCAAATTTGCCTATCACGTCAGGATTTTGTATAATATAGGGTTAAATAGGCAAAAAATACCGTTTTTCTCAATATTTACGGCTAATTTCCGGTAACCACACATTTTATTTCAGAAATCCTTCAGAGGAATTAAAAAGTATGAGAAAAGACCTTTTCAATGCATTTTTGAAATTGTCCCTATGATTTTTTTTGGAAGAGTTATGATGGTTTAAAGTTGAGCTCTGAGCTATAGAACAGTATGTAAACCGGACGCTCAGAGCGCAATTTCAAACCATCATAACTCTCCCAAAAAAAAATCATAGGGACAATTTCAAAAATGCATTTGAAAAGTCTTTTCTTATACTTTTCAATGCCTATGAAGGATTTCTGAAATAAAATTTTTGGTTACCGGAAATTAGCCGTAAATATTGAGAAAAACGGTATTTTTTTGCCTATTTAACCCTACATTACCTACATTATACAAAATCCTGACGTGATAGGCAAATTTGGAGATCGGATTCGTTTTCAGCATCGAAAAATCAATCAGTATCAACTAGTGTAGTTCTCAAACTGGACCCCCCTTTATTTTGTGGCCCTGTGTTATCAATTTAAAATGAATTATTAAAATTTTAATCGACGTTGTGGATCTCATTGAATTTCCGAAATAATATTTTGCTCTGAGAATTTAAAAAAGATGCTTTGCTGCTAATGATTGTCAGTTCCACTAAAAACAATATATTAAACTACTTTCGATTTTACTGGGTGTTGTTTAGTGTTTTATAATTTTAAGTAGTTTTTTTGCTAAAATATTTAAAAAACACGCTTTTCAGAAATATTTTTTCCGTTTTTTACAAAATTCGTTGTCAAAACGCATTTCCATTGGCTTAAAATGTATTACAACTGGTCACTAGATATGTCCTCTAAAGAAAATCGTCAT
This sequence comes from Trichopria drosophilae, assembly GCA_030407085.1. NCBI lineage: Eukaryota > Metazoa > Arthropoda > Insecta > Hymenoptera > Diapriidae > Trichopria > Trichopria drosophilae. The sequence continues at coordinate 92,212,632 of CM059584.1, forward strand.
TCCAAAATTTCTTATTTATTAATAGCGGATCATCGTTTGTTTCGCTGGGGGTTCGCCCCTAGCCAGGGGGCTTGACTCCGAAAACCCCCGTGATTCCCGATGCCATGCATCGCGTTGCCAGACGTCCCCATGCCGATGTCTCAAGTTTTTTTTATTCCGGCGCTCTATGCATTTTGAATTAGGCAATATTTACCAAAGATTAGGATTCAGCGGCCTCGAAAACTCCCATGTATGTAATTTCACCTGCATTTAACGACTTTTTGAATTTTTGTATTTTTTTTGTCTCTTTTGACTTAATCCGCATTCTCAATTTGGTTACAACACTTATGTCGATAAGGAATATAATGCACACTGGAGAATTTTATATATTGGTTTTTCTACAACCATTGTCACGATAGGACTAAAAAAAAGTTTAAAGGTGATGTCACAGTAATACTGTCGATAATTTTAGTACGCATTGGAAGAAATTTGTGTTATGTACGGGATCTGTCACGATAGAATTGTAAAAATAAAAAATTTAATGGCTCTGTTACAGTATTGCTATCGAGAACTGTAGTGCATACTGGAAAATTTTATAGTTGGATAATGTAAGGGTATTGTGGCGATAGGAATAAATAAAAAAAGTTAAAGGTTATGTCACAAAAATAGTGTCGATAAAAGGCATCACGATAACAAAGACAAAAATGAACCAAACTGTACTAAATTAGACTGAACAGGACAAAAATGAACTAAACTATATGAAAATTTGGATATGTTGTTCGACATTTTGCAGCTGTCATTTTTAATTTCGTATAATATAACTGCAAATTCGTATTCTGCGATTCTAAAGTAGCACACGAATAATAATAAAAATCACAAAAATTAGATTAATATTTCATATTTTACACCCGCCTTTTTGTATCCGTCATCTTCGATTTAGCATAAATATAGTCAGATTCGCAATCATCAACCCAATACAAGCTCCGGTTTATGAGTTTCGTTAAAATTGAGTTACTTCTGCACCTGTACCTAACAATTTATTACGATTTCGACAAATACACAATTATTTCTTTTATCGACCACCGTTTTAGTAATAAGACAATTTTAATAAATAAAACATCTAGTATGGTGGATTTCTGTAGTGGACACCGAGTATATGTTTGTGATACATTTTTAGTCAATAGGAATACGTTTTGGTAACAAAACCTGTCAAAAACGAACAAAATTATTTCCGAAAAAACCTGCTCTCTAAAATCCTTAAAGCGAAAACTCCGCAATTTCACTGTATTACATTGCCGATCGTTTTGCACTGTTATGCAGTGAAATTTCACTGTCTTGCAATGAGATTTCTGAATTTTAACTTTCAGGATTTTAGCGAGTGTTTTTACACATTATTTTCAAAAAATATCACATATTTAGTCCTTTCACAATAAATTCGATGTTACTCATTAACAATTTAACAATTTTTTGATAAATACATGTTTGGAAACACCCTGCATCAAAAAAGAATAAAAAATACCGTACATTGTACATCATTTTAATTTTTCCTTCTAAATGTCAACTCATAATGAAGAGCATCGCAAACAACTTAGAACAAATGACATTAAGGTACTACTAACCTTTAGAACGTATTAAAAAGGTAGATTTCTTTTCTCAGCTCTGATATAGAAATTGAGTACGAGACTTTTTTGAGGATATTAGTACACATCTATAGAACACAAAAAAATTTTAATTTTTTATTTTTACGTTATCTTGCAATCTGTAGGTGTCGTCAAAATCAAGCACCTGAAATGGAACTTGTCTGATGGCGGACAGATTATCTCGAGATTCGCAAGTCAGAAACAAAAAAATGAAACGGCATTTTAAAAAGGAAGGTATTTTACATGACAATTGACCACAATTAATATAAAATCGATAAAAATAAAAAAATGTCGGATGTTTGAAATAATTTACGCGAAATTGACCGTGTTTTTCACGACTTTTTTCTCCACAAAAATGTTTTATTATTACTTTTTGGTCATATTGTGGCAAATTGTCATACAGTAAAATCACTCAGTAAACTCGGTTAAGTATATTGGAAGATAATCTTTCGTTATATTTATCGAATATTTTTTTGAAAACTTTATTTTTATCAGCATGAATTTCTGCACAATGCTTTGTGAGGAAGTTTTTAAAGGTATAAGGAGTTGAAAAATGAAAAAAAAAATCAATTTTTTTTTAATTCTAAAGGTTAGTATTACCTTAAACACAATTATCTCAACTGTTTTTAAAAACTTACCTTTAGTACATTCTACCATATGACCAAACGGGGCACTTAAATAGCTCTTATCATGCATATCAAATACTTGAGTAAGTTTTTGTTTAAACTGTTCTCGTTTTTTATCCTCATTTGCTGTTTGCCTCTTAATACTTTTTTTTAAGTTCGTCCATTCATTGAATACGGATACCAACATATCAACTGATCGCTTCGTAGATTTCGTTGGCATCTTCTTCTCATCCCAAAATTCTTTGACGTTTGTCACAGCTTTATCAGCACTATTTCGCACAGTGAAATTTAAAATATTATGATAATAAAAAAACGATCGTAATGCATCTCCAACTGTTGGTAAATTGGACACTATTATTTTTTCCGTTTCAGAACCGACTAGGAAAATAGGCTTAACAATTCTTGTTTCCATTGTAATAATTTACAGTTATATAATTTCGATTTCATATAAGAATAAAGTAAAGAAAGAATATTCTATATTATATGCAAATTTCGAAACGAATAACGGAGAACTAATGTCAAAATTTACGATATTTGCTAGTGTTATTATGTACTTGTCATTGACATTGGACATAGTGTTGTTATTGAAATAATAAAGTTTGTGAAAAATTTATTCTATAAACATTGTCTCCACCTCTATTTGTCGGAAAAATGTGTTTATGAATTTTATTCTATATGAGACATTTTGAATATAAATATCATAATTAAGATATATCTTAAAATACTTTTTTTCTCAAAACCATAACTAGGGATGGGCGATATCCCATTTTGAATATCAATATTCGATATGAAAAAAATATCGATATTAGCGATATGTCGATAATATCGATAATATCGAAATATCGCATATCGATAATACAGGAAATGTAGTTGATTTGAAAATATTGATAATATCAAACATTGGAATAGGTATTAGTTGGGCAAAGATTAAAAGATTTTAATTTGATACTATATGAACAAACTATGTAGAACATAGATAAAATAAAATAATATCGATGTTATCGATAATATCAATGACGTACTTTAGTAAAAAAATATCGTACGTTAAATTGTTACACGTGTAAAATGCAAGATTAAAAAGTGTGCCTTATCACTACAGCTTTGTTCGGGCAGTGAACACCTCACTCATCAAAATCGCTTTATTTGACATTTGTTTTATAATATTGACATAGTCCGAAATGCCTACAATTGAAGTATATTTCTGTTTCGGAACCTAAATAGTTGGCTCGGTCAAAATTTGCCGAACCTACACAGCCCAAACCCGACAAGAATTGGACGACGATGATGCTAATGACAATGACCATGACGATGGCGCTGATGATGATGATGATGATGTCGGCGATGATGATGTTGTTGACGATGATGACGATGTTGACAATGATGATGATGACAATGAAGACGGAATTTATAATGGTCATCATAATCATCGCCGTCACCACCATTGTCATCATCACCATCATCATCATCGTCTCCATCATCGTCATCATCATCATCATCATTATCATCATTATCGACATCAACATTACCGCCGTCGTCATCATTATTGCACCAATAGACATCAAGCATAACCAAAAATAATGTGTTATGATTAAATATTTATCAGGGGTTTAATCTAAGATCAATGCATTTCTAATGTATGTTCTGTATTAGCGTTGTTCTTTTAAGAAAAAAAAATTTATATACACTAAAAAATCATACGTCTTCTGAAATGTAATCGATATTGTTCTTTATCGGTTAACCGATATCGAGTTAAAAAGTAAAAGCTTAATGGTCTCCGCTGTTATCTCTGCTATTTAACCCTGTGCGGCATAATGGTCCCAATTGGGACAACCTTTTCCTAAACAATTTTTGATGAATTTGAAGTAGTTTTTATTCGATTTAACCGCTTTTTTTTGTTATTACATGTTCATGGGATGTTAAAATATCAAAATTCATGTGTACAGTCTGTAAAATTATTGTCAATTTTCTAATAATTAACAAACAAAATCTAAAATTGGTCACTTTTAGATAAAAAATGCATCATTGACGAACCTTTTAGAGATAATATTACGAAATTGGATACTCAGGGTTTCCGGAGTCGCTGATTACGAATCTGACCACGGATTTTGAAAATTCAAAATGGCGGATCCAAGATGGACTACCGAAATATGAAAATTTACCCGATAATGATAAAACTGGGTACTCGGGGGTTTGTGGGGTCGCTGATTGCGAATCTGAAGTAAGATTTTAAAAATTCAAAATGGTGATTCAAAATGGCCGACAGAAAAGTGAAAAAGTACCCGATCTTGATGAAACTGGGTACTCGGCGGTTTTCGGGGTCGCTGATCACGAATCAGATCTCAGACTTATATATTTAAAATTCAGAGTACATAGAGTACCCAGTTTTATCTCGATCAAGTAAATTTTTACATTACCGTCGGCCATCTTGGCTCCGCCATTTTGAGTTTTCAAAATCTGACTTCAGATTCGTGATCAGCGACCCCCAAAACCCCCGAGTTCCCAGTTTCATAAAGTTTGGGTAATTTTTCGCATTTTGGTCGGCCATCTTGGCTCCGCCATTTTGATTTTTCAAAATCTGACTTCAGATTCGTGATCAGCGACCCCCAAAACCCCCGAGTTCCCAGTTTCATAAAGTTTGGGTAATTTTTCGCATTTTCGTCGGCCATCTTGGCTCCGCCATTTTGATTTTTCAAAATCTGACTTCAGATTCGTGATCAGCGACCCCAAAAACCCCCGACTTCCCAGTTTCATAAAGTTTGGGTAATTTTTCGCATTTTGGTCGGCCATATTGGTTCCGCCATTTTGAGTTTTCAAAATCTGACTTCAGATTCGTGATCAGCGACCCCAAAAAACCCCGGATACCCAGTTTCATAAAGTTTGGGGTAATTTTTCGCATTTTGGTCGGCCATCTTGGCTCCGCCATTTTGAGTTTTCAAAATCTGACTTCAGATTCGTGATCAGCGACCCCAAAAACCCCCGAGTTCCCAGTTTCATAAAGTTTGGATAATTTTTCGCATTTTGGTCGGCCATCTTGGTTCCGCCATTTTGAGTTTTCAAAATCTGACTTCAGATTCGTGATCAGCGACCCTAAAAAAACCCGAATACTGAGTTTCATAAAGTTTGGGGTAATTATTCGCATTTTAGTCGGCCATCTTGGCTCCGCCATTTTGAGTTTTCAAAATCTGACTTCAGATTCGTGATCAGCGACCCCAAAAAACCCCGAATACCCAGTTTCATAAAGTTTGGGGTAATTTTTCGCATTTTGGTCGGCCATCTTGGCTCCGCCATTTTGAGTTTTCAAAATCTGACTTCAGATTCGTGATCAGCGACCCCAAAAACCCCAGAGTTCCCAGTTTCATAAAGGTTGGATAATTTTTCGCATTTTGGTCGGCCATCTTGGTTCCGCCATTTTGAATTTTCAAAATCTGTCTTCAGATTCGTGATCAGCGACCCTAAAAAAACCCGAATACTGAGTTTCATAAAGTTTGGGGTAATTATTCGCATTTTAGTCGGCCATCTTGGCTCCGCCATTTTGAGTTTTCAAAATCTGACTTCAGATTCGTGATCAGCGACCCCAAAAACCACCGAGTTCCCAGTTTTATAAAGTTTGGGTAATTTTTCGCATTTTGGTCGGCCATCTTGGTTCCGCCATTTTGAATTTTCAAAATCTGTCTTTAGATTCGTAATCAGCGACCCCGAAAACCCCCGAGTAACAATTTTCAGTTGTTTTCCTTGTAAAAAAAAATGTACGCAGCTGCAAGAGTTAAATGGGAAAACTTTATGCCCTCTGCGCGACCTCTAAATAGTGTCCGATCGCCTCCAGCCGGTGACCAAAATTTTTGTTATTTTTTGTACTTTCGATTCATGACTAGCCTTTCTTGAATCATGGACAGACGTCTTCACATTTCAAAACTTCGAAATCTTTGGGCCACCCTAATATATATACAGGGTGATCCAAAAGTCCCGGAACAGCAAAATATCTCAGCGGGAGTGCATTTTCGGGGAAAATGTTTTAGACAAAAGTTTAAGGATTTTTCCCTGGCTATTTAATGGCGATATTGAATTTGACCTTGAACATGACCTTGAAGGTTATTTCAAGGTCAAGTTAATTTTTTTAAATGGGAACCCCTATTTTTTTTCACGGATTCGGAAGGAGCACAAAATTTTACGTCCGAATATGCTATGGCGGTTTTTTTCGGCAAGGTCATTTCAAGGTGAAACTTAAAACTCCCGTGACGGCGAAATATCTCAGAGGGTGTGCATTTCTTTGGAAATTGTTTCACACAAAAGTTTAAGGATTTTTCCCGGGCTATTTAATGGTAGCACAGAATTTGACCTTGAACATAACCTTCAAGGTTATTTCAAGGTCAAGTTTGTTTTTTTTTTAATGGAAACTGCTATTTTTTTTCACGGATTCGGAAAGAGCACAAAATTTTACGTCCGAATATACTATGGCCGTTTTTTTCGGCAAGGTCATTTCAAGGCCAAACTTAAAACTCCCGGAACAGCGAATTAACTCAGCAAGAGGTCATTTTCGGGTAAAATGTTTCAGACAAAAGTTTCAGGATTTTTTCCGGGATATTTAATGCTAGCATAAAATTTGACCTTGAAAATTACCTTGAAGATTATTCTCAGGTCAAGATTATTTTTTTTTTTAATTGGAACCCCGTTTCATTTTCTTAACGAAGTTATGAGGATCTTCCGGTATTGAGAGTGGTTAAATTCATTTTGTTCAGTCGATGCTATTACTGGACGATCTGCTCTAGGGAGATCCTTTACAGTGCCGTAAACTTCGAAACAATTTATTGTTCTGCCAAAAGTCGATTTAGGAATCAGTTCCTGTCCCTCGCTTGTCCTCTAATTTTGTAAATAGAATAATAAACTGTTTAAAAAAAGTGTATACATACATCTTACGCAACACTTGTGCAAAGTGAACTTGGGCGCGCGAACAGCGACAGAGAGCACGAGTCACCAGCGAAGTAAATAAACAACATACATTCACATTGAATTTATACATACGTGTACAGTCTTATAAGGTTACATTTTGGTCTTAACTTTATCGTTTTGTGAGATACATGGATTTCCTATCTAAACGCCTTTCCTATCTAAACGTATTAAGCATCATTTCAGTAACAAAATACATACGTATATTTCGTACAAAGAGCAATGGCTGCGCTAAGTGAACGAGAAAGAATAACCATTCTCATGATGAGAGGCTGGGGTGATAACCAGCGATCTTTAGAGAATGTGCGAACCTTATTTAACGCATCATTTAGAGAGGGACGAGAACCGATTTCTAAATCTACTGTTAGCAGAACAATAAATCGTTTTGAAGTTCACGGTACTGTGAAGGATCTCCCAAGAGCAGGTCGTCCAGTAACAGCATCAACTGAAGAAAATGAGTTGAATGTCGCGCTGTCAATAACGGAAGATCCTCATACTTCCATCAGGAAAGTTAAACAGCAGCACGACTTATGTTACGGTACAGTACAACGGATCTTAACTAAAAACTTAAAATTTCACCCATACAAAGTTAGACTCGTACAACAATTGAATGAAGACGATCCTGATAGACGCCTACAGTTTGCGGAATTAATGATGAATCGAATAGGTGCTGATGCCGGTTTCTTGAATCGCATCGTATTTTCTGATGAAGCTACATTCTTCTTAAATGGGGCAATCAATAGACATAACATGTCTTATTGGAGTGAAACCAATCCTAATTGGATGGTCGATAGTCGTTCTACTTAATATCCTGAAAAAGTAAACGTATGGGCAGGTATTATAAACAATGCGGTAGTTGGGCCCTTCTTCATCGAGGGTACCCTTACTGGTCAAAAATACCACGATATGTTGAGGGACGACATCATCCCTGCTATTCAGGTTATTGTAGGCGAGGATTTCGATCAGACTTGGTTTCAGCAAGATGGTGCAGCACCCCATTATGCAACAGATGTTCGCAATTATTTGAGTGATGTATTCGCAGAACGGTGGATAGGTCGAAGGGGTGTAATAGAATGGCCACCAAGATCTCCGGATCTTACGCCCCTTGACTATTTTCTATGGGGTTATCTCAAAAATAGAGTGTATCGAACGAAACCGGTGAATATTGAGGAAGTAAAACAACGAATACGGGATGAGATCGCGGCTATAGAACCAGATATGATTAAAAAAGTCGTATCGACTTTTTATAATCGCTTGGGATATTGCCAAGAAGTTCATGGCAATCACTTTGAGCATAAGCTTTAGTAAGATACATACTTTCATCAAAATCTTAGTATACCCATCTTGCCTTAACTGTCTGGGGACACCCACACACACACACACGCATACCTTCAAGGTCATGTTCAAGGTCAAATTCTGTGCTACCATTAAATATCCCAGGAAAAATCCTTAAACTTTTGTCTGAAACAATTTCCAAAGAAATGCACACCCTCTGAGATATTTCGCCGTTACGGGAGTTTTAAGTTTCACCTTGAAATGACCTTGCCGGAAAAATCGATCATATCATACTCGGACGTAGAATTTCCCGCTCTTTCAGAATCCATGAAAAAAAATAGGGGTTCCCATTTAAAAAAATTAACTTGACCTTGAAATAACCTTCAAGGTCATGTTCAAGGTCAAATTCAATATCGCCATTAAATAGCCAGGGAAAAATCCTGAAACTTTTGTCTGAAACATTTTCCTCGAAAATGCACTCCCGCTGAGATATTTTGCTGTTCCGGGACTTTTGGATCACCCTGTATATATATACAGGGTGGCCGATTTATCTGAAGACATCGAAATATCTCGAGAACTATGCACAGAATCAAAAAAGTTGTCGGATGAAAGTTGTTCGACACGAAGGGGGGCATCCAGTGATAATTAAATTTACCCCCTTCCCCATCCCCTGGGGGTGGAGTGGGGGCAAAAACAATAAAACTTAAATAGGAACCCCCAGTTTTTATTGCAGATTTGGATTCTCCGGAAAAAAGTACACCAATTTGACCTAGGAGCTATTACATTTTGGTTCACAGGTGGCGCTGTAATCGATAAAAATCCAAATTTATCTGAAGACATTGAAATACCTCGAGAACTATGCACAGAATCAAAAAAGTTGTCGGATGAAAGTTGTTCGACACGAAGGGGGGCATTCAGGGGGCAAATAGGGACAATTTGATCCCTTTATGAAAATTTAATATTAAAAATTCTAATATTAGTAATATCAATTGCGAAAATTGTTATTCTGAATATGGAATTTTAATAATGTCCATTCGAAAAATTAAGATTATGAATAATTGATATTCATCATATTAAAAATCAAAACTGATTACATAAAAATTGTGCATACAATATGGAAGCAATTTTATAAATAAGTTTTCTACCTTCAATAAAATTACATTTTAGGTTTTAAATTTATTATTTAATAAACAAAAAGAGGACATCACGCAATCCATTAAAAAACGCGTCATGTCCCTTCACTCAGCTCATTCATTCTCTCTCTGTATGTTTTTTCCGAAATGAGAATAAATAAGCTGAGCATTGACGGTCAAACCAGCTTCTATTAAACAAAACGAAACTCTTACTTCATTTGGGGATTTCGTCGCCATCTACCGGACCCCGAGAGAACTCACGTGGTTTCATACATGTACATCGCTTGCATTTCGGCCATCACCGGCGCCGGTTCTGTTACATAACGCTAGAGGGCGACATAACTCGAAAATAAAGTAGCATATCATTTTATACATAAGTTGAGTCACACGTAACCAGTTCACCTACATTTTTCTCTACTTTCCTGAAGGGAAGTAAATGGATATCGCGACTTTCTAATCCCCATATTAAAATTTAGTATTCACGGTCTCTCAGTGTAAGACTGTTTTTGAAGTCCATTGTATTGGTAGTAATTCGGTCGGAGGTCACTTTGCATTTAGAATAACAACTTTCCGTTTACGTGACTATTTTTTGTCTACCCTTCATTGCTTAAATCGAATTGCAAGTTAAAAATGAATCCTGCTACAGTTCCCGAAAAAATCGAAATGATTCTTATTTATGGTGAATGTAAGAGGAATATTGACGATGCTGTTGCGTTGTATGCTGAGCGTTTTCCAGATAATGCTCGCTCGCGTTCTTTTTTTTACAAAGTTGTGAATGCCTTTCACTCTGATGGCAGCGTACAAATGAAAAAAAAGGAAGCGAAGATTAACAGTTACAGGAGAAGCTAACGAAGTAGCTGTACTAACAGCTATTCACCAAAATCCACATGTAAGCGCACGACAATTACATCGCGATTCCGGCATTTCCAGAGACAGTATTCAAAGAATATTGCATCGTCATAAGTTTCACCCATATCACATTTCACTGCACCAGGAACTCGATGGCGATGATTTTCATAACCGCGTGGTGTTTTGTGAATGGGCATTTCAAAAAATGCAAACGAACCACAATTTCTTTGCTAATGTATTATTTTCAGATAAATCTACATTCACGAACCATGGTGGCGTCAATAGGCATAATATGCATTATTGGAGCGTAGAAAATCCCCATTGGTTACGACAAGTTAATCATCAACGTCCTTGGTCGGTGAACGTTTGGTGTGGAATCATAGGAAATAAACTCATTGGTCCTTATTTCATTGAAGGTCATTTGAATGGAACAAAATATCGAGATTTCCTAGAACAAGAAGTACCATTACTACTTGAGGATGTTGCTATGGACGTCCGACGGACAATGTGGTTTCAGCATGATGGTTGCCCAGCACATTTTTCAAGAGTAGCAAGGGAAATACTAGACCGTGATTACAATGGTAGGTGGATTGGTAGAGGTGGCCCCATTAATTGGCCTGCGAGGTCACCTGATCTAACATCTCCGGATTTCTTCCTATGGGGTTACCTAAAAGGTAAGGTTTATGAACAAGTACCAACGACTCGTGAAAACATGGTGGAACGCATAAAAACTGCTTGCGCAGAAATTTCTGCAGATATGATTCTATCATGTATAAAGTCATTTGAAGAAAGAATAAATAAATGCATTGAAGTGGAAGGTCAATATTTCGAACACTTACTCAAGTAAGTGAACAGTGAGACAGTGAGAGGCAAGGGGACTCACGTAAAACAAGCACCCCAAAGGGAACAGAAAAATACTACGTCCACGTCGTTGTTCCTGGGTAACGCTTAATGTATTTTTTCCCGGCTTTGTTAGAATGACATAAAACTATTTAAGTTTTATTGTTTTTGCCCCCACTCCACCCCAGGGGATGGGGGAGGGGGTAAATTTAATTATCACTGGATGCCCCCCTTCGTGTCGAACAACTTTCATCCGACAACTTTTTTGATTCTGTGCATAGTTCTCGAGATATTTCGATGTCTTCAGATAAATCGGCCACCCTGTATATACAGGGTCATCGAAAAGTATCGGACCCCCCTAATATCTTCAGTTAGAATGCACTTAGGAGTAAATGTCCAATAGCAAAGTTGTATGGTTTCAAGTGAGGAGTAAGATGATGACCTTGACTTTGACCTTGACCATGTCCTTCAAGGTCATTTCAAGGTCAATCTTATTTTTTTAAATAGCACCCCCTACATTTTATTGCATATTCTTATAGCTTATCTCGAGAGCTTTCCAAAACACTATAATAAAATATTTTTTTATTAAGTACTTTTTGAGTTATAAAGGTTTGAAGTTAACAATTTTTTGACACAAAATGTAGAATATCTTGTAAAATATTATTTAGTTTTCAGTAATCATAACCTTAATACTTTTGTGCGCGGAATAATGAGACCAATTAATTGGTTTAAAGAAAATACATTAATCGGATCCCCCTAATATTTTCAGTAAGAATGCATTTTGGAAAAATGTCCAATAGCAAAGTATTGTACGGCTTCAAGCAATTATGCTAATAGGCTCTGGCGAAAAACTGCCCGAACGTAATCGCGAGAAGCTGCTCGAATGCGTGATTTCCGAAGGCGTTAGCGGGAATCTGACCGAAAGCGTTGGCCAATCTTTATTCTCTCACTCTCGCAGGCACCAATGTACGAGCTCTTGAGCAAACAATACGGATCACTGATTTGAAACTTTGATGCAGTGCTGTCTTCTTCTTAGCGAGCAGCAGTCACCTAGTGGACGAAAACGAACAGCCTCAAAAATTTTTTCTGTAACAAAAGAAACCATTGCGCTTTAATTGATTATCCCAAACATCTTCATTTTGTTTCCAATAGCCCAGAAATTTTTCGTAAATATTATTAATTGATCTATTAGATTTTCAGTTGCTCAACGAGCTTTTTGCTAGTGCTCTTTAAAATAAACAAATCGATAGTTGGACCAACACTTAATAATTAGTATTTTTTTCTACTTAATTATCTAGATCAATTTCCTATCACTTACCTGATTAATTCTTCTTCGCTCTAATTAAGAATGGCGGAGCTTTCTGAAAGAGATCGAATAACACCGTTAATGATGCGAGGATGGGGAGATCAACAAAGAGGGTATAAAACAGTAACGCGATTATTTAATGAAAATTTTCGGAATGAAAATAATAGGATCTCCAAAAGTACTGTAATCCGTACTATTCAACGTTTCGAGGCCATTGGTAGCGTTAAAAGCCGCCCAAAATCTGGTAGACCTAAAACAGCAACTAATAATGATAAGGCATTAGATGTTTTACAGTCTTTCGTTGAAGATCCCCATATTTCCATCAATCGCGTTGCACAAGAACACGAAATCGGTCATGCATCTGTCAGTAAAATTCTGAAATTGAATAAATGGCATCCATACAAACTCCATTTGGTCCAAGAGTTGTCCGAAGACGATTTTGATAGACGCATCGAATTTTGTGATCTTATGATGGAGATGATTGTCGACGATCCTCTATTACTTGATAATATTGTTTTCTCTGATGAGGCAACATTTGAACTGACTGGAAATGTAAATAGACATAATTGTAGATACTGGAGTGACGTTAATCCTCACTGGAAAAGAGACAATCATACTCAATATCCACAAAAAGTTAACGTATGGGCTGGTATTCTTAATGGTAGACCAGTTGGCCCTTTCTTCATTGAAGGCAATTTGACAGCACAAGTATACCTAGTCATGCTTCGCGAACAAATTGTTCCAGCTATTCGAGACATAGCTGGTGGAAATATGGATGAAATTTATTTCCAACAGGATGGAGCTCCACCTCATTATGGTGTCATTGTCCGTCAATATTTGAATGAGGTCTTTCAGGACAGGTGGATAGGGCGAAGGGGTCATATTGAGTGGCCACCTCGGTCTCCGGACTTGACCCCACTTGACTTTTTTTTATGGGGTTACTTGAAAAGTAAAGTTTATGCCACCAAGCCTCAAGATTTAGATGATTTAAGAGGGAGAATAACTCGAGAGATAGAACTAATACCGCCAGAAACGTACCGGAATGCGGTTTCGGCTGTTTATAACAGATTGGCACATTGCCAGGCTGTTGAAGGGCAACAATTTGAACATTTGTTGTGAATTGTTTGGTACAATTAAATATTTTGCCCAAGCTAACCCGAGTAAACATTTGCCTCCGGATCGAATCCGATACCGATCCGGGACCCTTATCTCAGTTGAATTTCAGATCCGTGTCAGATCAGGATTGTAACGCTGCCGCACATCCGTAACGGATCCGAAGTCCCGGACGTCCGGCAATCCTGATCCGTTCCTGACCTGATCCGGATTTGAATCGACGGTAACATTCAATAAGGTGTAAATACAGAAAACCTTGTCCAAATTTGCTGACGGGACTATTTAAACACATGATTATACAGATGACAATGTGAAAGATAGTAAAAATCCTTTACCAATGCGTCGTTTGTATATATAGGCCTTTGCTAAGTTGTCATTTAGGTTATACACGAATAAAACATGTCTTTTTATTGACAGATTAATTCTAACTCTAATTCGAGGGTTAACTTTCCAATTCGACAAAAATTGCCTTCTTATTTTGTATATTTTAATATGTATAGTTGCTAATTAAGCATACAATTAAATAATACACAACATAATAAAATAATAAAAACTGACAGTTCTTATATGCACAGAATATGAATTTTTGTAACGCAGCGGATGAAATCATAGGCTGCGTTACAACAAGTGTTAAATAGCTGAAGAGAGTTTATACGTTTTAGATTATTCGATTTATGAGACTACGTATTATATAATGAATGTTATAATAATTAATAAAATAAATATTTTATTAATAATAAAATAGTTTTATAACACTTTTAAAATATTAAGGCTTTGTACAATGCATCTACTAATCTGGAAACCTCGTACTCTCTTTGACTCTGTAACTCTTGTCGGAATATATCCAACGCTTTGAAACTATTTTAATTGTAATTATTGTAATTTGAATTCATATTTCGGGTAGATATGCCAGGAAATAAAGGTAAAACTTGATAGTTAAAGAGAGAAAGCACCGTCAAGTTCCAACAAGAGTTACAGAGCTGAATTGATCCTACGATGATTGTCAGATTACTGCACTATTATACACGTTATTGACACAAATAAACATTCATTTTAAATGGGATTTCAATTTAGTTCAATTTTCTTAATTATTTTATTGAATTTATTGCGAACTAAGAAAGCGTAAGATACAATTGAGGTTTAGGGGAAAGGTTGTTAATTTGG